>FR990045.1:29426155-30026155 GCA_905404095.1 Glaucopsyche alexis | reverse complement strand
GTACCTACCCAATCAAAACCCTTGTAATTAAAAATAATATATTCTTCACGAACGCGAAAAATATAAGTACATATTTGTGGTTTGCTTATCTCGGTAAAAACTTTTTTTATTTGTCTGATAAAATCTGAGTTTCAATTTTCAAAATGCAAAATTTTGACCAAAATATATTATAGCCTATGTTATCCGCGGCATCATTACGAATCTATTGACACCTCATTTATTAAAATGGAACCTATAGTTTAGACGCTACGAGGGAACAAAAATACATACATAGGTACATAAGGTACCAAAATCATTAGCCTTCCTTTTGGCATCGCCATAGTCGGGAAAATAGGTAAATCTATAATTATGAGCATTGATTAAACTGCGAAAAGCAAATGCCGAAATATCAAGATGTCAAATGTCAAACATCGACTGCCCCAAAGAACCATAAAAGTAGGGCAGTTTAAGTGTGGACATTTTTTGCCTCTACGTGCTTCGTCTATGGTATTATATCTACGAGTAAAATAATATTATATTTATGACAAAATATTATGTTTTACATTTTTCTTAGCTCTAATTCCAGATGCGGCGCCGCTGCAAGGACGCAACACTATTTCAACACAAGTTGAAAAATAAAATAACAGTCTGTCTGTACTTATGATTAATTCATTTGATATATTAAAAATGTATATACCTATATTGAAATTAATTAATTAAATTGTTTACTAATATAAGTTTTTAAGACGTCTGTTGCTGACAAACTATAGATCTGAATTAAATTCAATTTGTACACATTAGATACCTATTTCTAAATAGATTATGCACTAAAGCTTTCAGAATTGTTATATGAATATAATATTTTTAAAACAGACCTACCTATATTTATGTAATATATAAAGTACCTAACAGTAGTTTGGCGCATGTAGTGGCAAAAATTATCTATAGTTAAACTGCCCCACTTTTTCTTCTTCTTTTTAACACGCTTATATTAACTTCACCTGTATGTAAGCTTGTTTGCTTGTTTGCTTGCTTGTATATAACTCTCTTGCGCGCCTGCCGCCTTCGCGCCGGCTCCGGTAGCTTTAAAACACGCTTTCAAAGAATATCGAACTAAAAAGTTGAAAATAATTTTAAAAATTTTAAAAATAAACTTAAAACAGTAGTATATAAAAAATACTAGTATAATTGAGGGAAAAGCGTGGGGCGCTTTGTGCCATAATTTTCGTATATCGAGCGACCCACGCTTTTCCCTCAATTATACTAGTATTTTTTATATACTACTGTTTTAAGTTTATTTTTAAAATTTGTAATATTATTTTCAACTTTTTAGTTCGATATTCTTTAAAAGCATGTTTTTTTAGTTTTTTTTTAACTATATTTATATCTATCCATAACGGCCTCAGTGAGTTGCCAATTTCAGAGTGCTTATTTTGTTTATACTCTGCTCTATTGTGGGTCTAGTGGAGAAACTGCCCCACTTTTGGGTTGCTTAGGCAGTCCAGGTTTGACATTTATTGATATTTTTATCAGTCGCATAAATATATCGCAGTTCAAACAGTCCGCATAAATTTGACTTAATCTTGAAATCAAGATAGCTAACTTTTTTTCTACGAAGAGCTTTTTTCTGTCAAATGTACGATATAGCTATAATATAATAGCCCATCCTTATCTTTGAAATCATTGAATTTTAACTTATGATAGATAGTATAATAAATTATAAAAAATTTTTGTTGACGATTTTTTCAAAGGATGTAAAAAAACTGATTGCCGCAAATCGCGTGAAAATCGTTTGAGTTATGCCAGTTTGAAATTTCAAAAACTAGTGTTTTATTAAACTTTCATCAGATTTTTGAGCTTATCAGAAATCGAAAGAAAATTATCAGTGAACATTTTTAGAAGCCTTTTTATTTTCGAATTCGATAAGCTCAAAAATTACGAATTAGATTAAATTTAAGCGGTTAGCGGGAAGTTGCACGGATGGCCTTTAGGTCAACTGTTTTACTTTTTTTTTAAACAAAAGTCAATTTTGCAATTGGCATTTCCTCGTGTTTATTAGTACATAAAGGCGTACGCAACTTCATAAACATTAATTATTCAGCCGACGCAGCCATTTTCCTTCAGTCAGCCAGTTTTTTCGCCGGGAATCGAAGGCTGCACCCACTACACGCGCGGCCCCGCCTCGCCGCTTGTACTTTATGCTAATTATATTACATGTTTCACAAATAACAACTAACTTGGGTGTTGTAGTGAATAACACAAAAAGTTAACAATTTGCCCATAAATGACTTTTACTTTAGCAAAAAAGGTATTTCCGTCAAAATAAAATTTAATAGATAATTATTAAGTGGTTCTGCTGTGCTGCATTATGTTTTAAATGAGGTTTTATATGACATAAACCCATAGACGAGGCATGTTGAGGTGAAAACTGTCCCCACTTAAATGGACACACTTTTGAAGATTTTGACATATTTTGATGTATGACGAAATCAAGATGGCTGACATTTTAAGTATGATGAAAACCAAGATGGCGTTACTTTTTGTTGTAAGAAGATTTGCTCTCTCAAACAAATGTACGTCATAGCTCTCGTAGCCGTATCTTTAGTTTTGAAATCTTTGCATAAACCAGAACCAGTGGGCCTAGTCAAGATGCATTCGTTAATTTCGACGGCGAAGTTCGAAAATAAAATGTATGGGATTTGACGTAAGGTATCGCAAGCGACATGTCACTTAGCGACGACTTATGTCAAATCCCATAAATTTTTGATTTTGAACTTCGCCGTCGAAATTATCGAATGCATCTTGACTAGAGGGCCTGGCTATTTAAAAGTAGGTACATAATATCAAACACTAGCATTTTGTACAATTAATAAACATAACTTAGCGCATATCAGGGCATGTCTGAGAAGGATTTCCTAAGTAGGTATCTACGCGGAAAGGTTTTTTTTTTTTTTTTCAAATTACTTCAAAAAATATTGTCCGATTTCATTCGAAATAATTTTCCTAAAGAGTATTTAACATGACCTTTCAGCATGGAAACGTACAAGCTTCTTCCCTTTATAGCTTGGAAATGCCAGGGGGGATGAACTTGCAAACTACTTTGGAGGATGATTACCTACTAGAAAATGGTTTAAATTATTTAAAAAATCATGTATACAGTAGGTATGTAACCTTGCTTCTATTTAACAAGACCTATTCGATAACACCACACTAGAATTGCCAACCCCAAATAAAAAAAAAACTAGGATGTGAAGATGAAATACATATATTCAAATTTTTTTCATAAAAGTATAATAAAATTAGAAAGAAAAATGTAAAAGTGGCGCGCGAATTTTTAAATATAATTTGACCTTATCAATGCTTTTTAAAAACCCAGGACGCTGCTTAAAAACTATCCAGGACACAGCGAAAACTAGAACATGTCCTGGGAACTCTACCCTACACGACAGGGTAGAAAAATCTTCGTTTACTGTCAGAGCAGCCCAACTATGGAACGCTTTGCCTGAACATGTGCGGCAGAGTCCAACAGTGGGCACGTTCAAGAATAGGCTGAAGAATCATTTTCTTTCGTCATTATCAAAATAGTTTATATAAGTTTATTTTATATTAATCTCATTCATTATATATAAATATAATGTCTACTGTGTACATAAAGAATAAATAAAAAAAATCCCCACTTCACATGGAAGAAAAGGAGGACGAATGGACGGACGGAAGAGCAAAACTATAAGAGTTTCTTGTAGTTACTATGGAAATCTAAATTATTGAACGGATTTTGATGAAGTTTTGTACGGTAATAATTAAGGCTCTGAATTAACACATCGGTTAATTCAGAGCCTAAAAGCCTTTTATCTCGAAAAAGTACAGTGTTTCCATGGGATAATGTATACGCGGAGCCGCGGGCAAAAGCTAGTGTTTAAATATTAATTATTGTACTAAAAATTTTAAATATTGAATGACAAATATTGTAACGGGAAGCTGCTGTCAGCGGTGATCAGTTACCACAGCCTAACCTGGTCCCTGGGGTCACACGATACCTAACGGAAATATTATTAACTTTAAAAAGTGTACAAATCGCTACAACACATCATACAGTGCAATAGATAAATTTAAAAAACTATTTTTTTGTCTCTGACTAGATTTACAACATCGAAACCTGTTACCTATTTGGTGACAATTCTTTACTTAATTGTATTTATAGAATTAATGAAAACAAATTAATTCTTATCAAGATCTAGAAAATATAAAACAGGCAGATTATGTAAGTAGGTAAGTACCCACTTGAAGAAGTTCAGAAACTTTAAAACGAATTTTAGCTTGGTAGAGTTACAATGAAACTTTTACTAATTTTGATTAAGTAATAATATTAATGTGCAACTGAATATAGTTACTAATCTTAGCTACTAAAGATACTGAATTTATATTAATTATAAATATTATTATTATCTAGTGATAGGATTAGGACCTAAATTAATATGATTATATTATAGGTAATAATATTAGGCACCTGCCTAGCACAGTATTATCAAAAGTAAGCTGGGATTTAAGTACCTATATTTCCTACAAACCATTTATGCAGCTGCAAAAAATTTTATTTTATTTTATTCAGCTTTGTCTTCAAATAAGTTTTTTTTTTTCAAGTGATTTTACGTTTATTTTGATAGATAAGTTCGTACCTACAATAAAAGTCTTAAGTAATCTCAAATCATTTCTCACGCACCGCTTTTTAATACAAGTTATCAATAAATTAATTAAAATGAAATAAGCAGCTGATTCGTGTTATTTTAAACATACCAAAACTACGATCAGGCTAATAAAAACTTGAAGCACATAAATCCGATACTGCCAGTGCAGCGCCATCTATCGACGAGTAGCGGAACTAAAGCGCGACGTGCACAGTTTAATGAATAAATACGAAATTTGATACTTTCTGTGCATTCTCTCATCACGTTGTATTCAAAATAATTTATAGCTTCAAATAGTGAACCGTGGGTTCGATTACAAAATATTTATTAAACACTTAACATTTAACGATGAAATTTAACGCTAGAGGCGTCAGTTATGAGCTTTAATTTACCATTCGGAGGCGACCGGAAGCTCCAATGAGATTTTTAATTTGAACTTATTTTAAATAATGTTCGATTTTATATAATTTTTATTGATACGAAATGAGAGCTAGGCGGCAATCCAAGCTGTTATTGAGTAAGTTTTAATTTAAAAATTAAGAAATTAAGCTTATGAATTGGAAAATTATGCTTGATTTATGATATTAGAAATGCATTGGCTTCCGAATTAATTGAAACCATGAATTGATTATCTGTAGATAGTACCTCCTATAATTTCAACCTTCAAGGAAAGGAATTTGCCTAAAGTCTAAAAATAAATTAAAATGTCAGAATCTCACGCACAAACTCGATTCTCCAAAACGATCCATAATTTCCAAGAAGTGCTTTGTTATGCAAATATTATAAGATGCTAGGAATTTCAAAATATTAATAATAATTAATACCCAATATTTTTGTACATACTTAGGTATATTCTGGCATTAAAGCCATTCAAAGCACTAAATCTTTACTAATATAATAAAGAGGAAAGGTTAGTTTGTTTGTTTGCATCGAATAGGCTTCGAAACTATTGGACCGATCTTGATGAAATTTGGCACAAACATAGAGGACATGAAACACAAAAACAGACTTTCAAGGAGGAAGGTTCGTCCTCATTGAAAGTCGGTTTCTGAGTTTCAAGTCGGTTTAAAATAATTCATCTGCATGTTTTTTATATACAAAATAACGCACTATAACTTTAAGAATAAAAATAATTTGAAAATAAGAATATTTGTAACAAATGAAATACATATTATTCCTACTTCATAATATACTAGCTGTTGCCCGCGGCTCCGCCCGCGTAAATATAGTTTTTTTCGCGGTCGCGGATAAAAATATATAAAAACAATCCTTGATGCGCATTATATATCATGCTAAAATTTCAGCTCGATCGATGCAGAACTTTTTGAGTTTTTGAAGCGTACACAAACCAACATAACATTTTTATAGGTATATAAGATTAATAGGGCAGTAGCTCAGTGGTTAGTGCGTCGGCGCTCAAGCCGAAGGTCGCGGCTTTTTTTCAATGTTCCTGGGTCATGGATGTGTATTAAATATAATTAAAATCTTAAACATAATATGTACCTATAGTATAAAAGTATTATATATTATGAAGTAAGTATATATTTTGTCTTTTTCCCTTGCCTGGACTGGTCCCGTAAGACAAGTTCTCTGGATAATTACCACGAGGCTGGATTGACGCGGTGTGAAGCGTCCATACATATTATTATTATTGTCATTATATTATTAAAATATTATGTAAGTAGCGGTAATAAATTAGTGACAATTTTGTGAGTTTTTTTGTTGGCTAATCATCTTATGTATCAAAGATTATCATATCCTTAATTCAACTATGTAGGTATATCTAACTGCCTATTTACCTACCAGTTAAACAATAACAGAATATTATGTCGCAATTTTTAAATCAGATAAATATAGCCTCAAGCGATATGACAATATTATCTTGTTGATTTTAATTGTAGAAAGTCATTTACTCAGAACCTCAATTCTCGTATTTAAAGTAGACTTTCTTATTACTTTGATTGTATTATAAGTAAAGCTACATGATTATACTATGAAGTTTAGATCAATCAGAGCGCGTTTCACGTTGACTTAAGGCCACGTGGACCCAATTTTACATGACTTTGAATCGATAATAAACAAACAAATAGTAACTTTAAAAAGCCAAAAAAAATAACACATTGTTGTTTACTTAATGTTCTTTAACAATTTGTGGTTCGAAACATAATATTGAAAACTTCACTCGATCAAAAATAATTCCGAAGAGGAGGCTAAATTTGAATATTTTTCTTTTTGTTCATGAATTTCATGATAGTTTTACTTTCAAAAATCATATCTACGAAAAGCTAATAACTTAAAAAAGAATAATTTCTGGTTACATTTTGAATGTTGGTTTAATTATTTTAACAATAAATTAATATTGAAATGCAGCGTGCGTAAGCCGCTAGAGTCGCCCCACAGTCGCCCGCTAGGCGTTGACGAGGATAGACCTATGTCAGTTTTGCTAGCGCACGCCTTACCCGCGTATTTATCGAACAATTCTTTCGTTTCTAACGCAGTGTAGGAAAGTCAGTTTGTTTTGTTTCTTTTTATTTTTGAACATATCATACACAATAACATGTTATATTTTATCGTCGCCGCGTCATTGCTTTTGCCAGATGAGACGACCTCTGTGGCTCAGTGATTGAGCGTGTTGGTGCTCAAGCCGGGGGTCGCGGGTTTGAATCCCGCCGAAGGAACAAAAAGTTTCCTGTGTTCCCGGGTCATGGATATGTATAATACAATAAAAATCTAAAGGAAAGTCAGTTTCTTTGTATTTTTTTATGTTTCTTTTTATTTTTGAACTAAATCTATACATCTATACAGATAAATATAATTGAAGTGTCTGTTTGTAATGTCAAATTAACAGCTTATCACTTGATGCATATGAAAGTATATTCGATACTAACAATAAAATATAAATTTTTAAAAATTTTGTCTGTCCGTCTGTCTGTCTGTCTGTCTGTTTGTTCCGGCTAATCTCTGAAACGGCTGGACCGATTTTCACGGGACTTTCACTGGCAGATAGCTGATGTTATAAGGTCTAACATAGGCTACTTTTATTTTAGGGTTCCGTATAAAAAATAGGGATCCGTTTTCGTTAGTTGCGGGTAACGAAGTTATGCAAACGAAGTTGCGGGCATCAGCTAGTTATACATATAACCATACACAATAACATGTTACATTTTATTGTCGCCGCGTCGTTGCTTTTGCCAGATGAGACGACCTCTGTGGCTCAGTGATTGAGCATGTTAGTGCTCAAGCCGGGGGTCGCGGGTTTGAATCCCGCCGAAGGAACAAAAAGTTTCCTGTGTTCCCGGGTCTTGGACATATAATACAATAAAAATCTATAGGAAAGTTTGTTTTGTATTTTTTATGCTTCTTTTTATTTTTGAACTAAATCTATAGGTACAGATAAATAAAAATGAAGTGTCTGTTTGTAACCTCAAATTAACAGCTTTTCACATAATGCATCTGAAAGTATATTCGGTACTTACAATAAAATACCATTTTTTTAAAATGTCTGTCCGTCTGTCTGTCTGTCTGTTTGTCTGTCTGTCTGTTTGTTCCGGCTAATCTCTGAAACGGCTGGACCGATTTTCGCGGGACTTTCACTGGCAGATAGCTGATGTCATAAGGTCTAACATAGGCTACTTTTATTTTAGGGTTCCGTTTAAAAAATAGGGTTCCGCTTCCGTCAGTTAGGCGCAAACGAAGTTGCGGGCATCGGCTAGTTATACATATTATAACCATACACAATAACATTATCGTCGCCACGTCGTTGCTTTTGCCAGATGAGATGACCTCTGTAGCTCAGTGGTTGAGTGTGTTGGTGCTCAAGCCGGGGGTCGCGGGTTTGAATGCTGAAGGAACAAACATTTTTTCTGTGTTCCTGGGTCATGAATGTGTATTAAATATACTAAATATACTAAAAATCTTAAATATGTGTGTAATATAAAAATTATTAAAATATATATTTCTGTTGTCTGGTACCCGTAACACAAGTTCTTCGAGAACTTACCACGGGACCAGATTGACTTGGTGTGAAGCGTCCATACATATATTATTGTGTTGTGTATTATGAGAAAAAAGTAGCTGATGCGTGGAGTAGCCTTAGTACATTATTGAATAAGCCAGTAAACGGTTTTTATGAATTTGTAACATCTACCATCTTCTTTGCCGTACTTTTCGTTTCTTTTTATTTCGATTTCTGTTTTTACAATTATAATAATAAATAACTCCCCACGCGACATCCGAGTCGAGAGCCAAGCTCTAACCACTAGACCACGGAGGCTGTTCTATTTACAATAAAATATCCTTAAGGATACGAGCTCAACATCTGTCATGCTTGCCTTTGCAGAACACACCAAGTCACTCGCAAGTAGGGGTTGCAATCCGGATACTTCGAAATTCGAAAAATTCGAAAAATCCGGATTTTTCGATTTTTTCAATCTTGGTTACTACTATGAAATTTACATATTTTAATTGTAATTAGTATGTACTCTAGACGTACAATATTTGAATAAGGGATATAATTAATCGAGTGAACAAAAAATAAGTTGGTGACTGCACGTGAGCATACTGTATTGCTGAATTTGGCAGCGAATTAATATGTTGGCGACTAAATTACCAAACTGGTGAAATCACTCAAGTGACAAAAAATACAAAAATCGGCAGATAAAAAGTAGCGAAATTTAATCCAATTAGCACCGATAAGTTGGTGACCATTATACCATGTAGGTAGCTTATAAAGATTTGATTGATAAATTAATAGCTGCTAAAAATTCAATTTGCAAGCTACGAAAAATCCCAGTTTTGGATACTATTGGAGGTGTTTTTTTCTTTGGTATGGGTATCGTTTTCAAGGTTTTTGGGGGTGCAGAATAATATGAAAATAAAATCCGTTTTAAAAATCCAAAATGGCGTATATTTTTTTTTTTATTAAAAATGGATGTCTTTTTCCATGTTTCATATGCTGATTATAAAATTGTCTTCCAATTTCATTTTCCAAAATGGAGACTATCCAATCTTCGTAAAATTAACATGTAGTTTGTAGAGGTACCAGCTATGTAAGGTATAGAAACTTTTCGAAATTCAGGATTTTCAAATTTCTTTTTTTGGCATTCATGAAAAAAATATGCGATTTCCGGGTTAAGGGGGAGGAAATTTTTATTATTTTTCCAGTAATAGTATTATTTTTCCGTTTCTAAAATAGAAGCGATTTTAGAAAAAAAATATGGATTGCCATATTTATAACATTGGTTCTACTTTGACACGAACAGTGTATAAAGCTATAGAAATTTTGGAAAATTCAGGATTTTCAAATTTCTTTTTCTTCCATCGTGAAGAAACTATGGTGTTGCGGGGTTCTTAAGGGGAGGAAATTTTCATTATTTTTTCAATAGGATGCACCGTTTCCGAGATAGAATCAATTTTATAAAAAAAATTAAATGCTCTACATTGAGATACGAGGGATATAATATAAAGCTATAGAAATGTTGGAAAATTCAGGATTTTCGAATTTCTTTTTCTCTCATCTTGAAGAAAATATATGGTTACGGAGTTATTAAGGGAGAGGTAATTTTCATTATTTTTCAAGTAGGATGCACCGTTTCTGAGATAGAAGCCATTATAGAAAAAGAAATACGATAATGCTCTACTTTGAGACACGAACGGTGTAAAACGCTATAGAAAATTTGGAAAATTTAGGATTTTCAGATTTTTTTTCTTCCATCATGAAGAAAATATGATGTTGCGGAGTTTCTAAGGGGGAGGAAATTTTCATTATTTTTCATTAGGATGCACCGTTTCCGAGATAGAATCTATTTTATTAAAAAAATATAAATGCTCTACATTGAGATACCGGGGCCGGGATGCATAAAGCTATAGAAATGTTGGAATATTCAGGATTTTCGAATTTCTTTTTCTCCCATCATGAAGAAAATTTGAGGTTACGGGGTTACTAAGGAAATTTAAAATGGATGACTTTTTTGTAATCAGCACCCCCAGAAACCAACAAAGGGACAACCATATTATTTTTATAAAATTAAGTATGTCCGCCATATTGGAATTTCAAAATGAATGTCATTTTCGTAACCAACACCCCCTAAAACTTGGTAACGACACCTATGTTAATTTTGCGAAAAATGAATAACCGTTATTTTTAAATTTCAAAATGAATCTACCCAATATCTACACCAAGTCGAGGAAAATTAAAAATTGGGAATTTTGTACGCTCCTTTGCTTTTTTATGTGCGCTGGTTTTGCTGCTTGTATGTTTTTTGAGTTACCTACATTACGGAAAATATATGTACCTATTCTTAAATTAAATGTGTACTCACAAATTGTCGCCAAGATGGTTATTTGTTCGCTAATATAATATCAGTATGCCAGTTTGGAATATTCAGTGGTATTATTTAGTCACCAGATTTGTAATTTTTTATTCCTTACATTCTTTAGCCAACATGGTAATTTAGTATTCAATATTCGGTATTTTCACATCCAAAATTTAATTGTTTTGTCGTGATTGTTTTAAACACTTACGGATTTTGTCACGGTTTACGTTTTACGGTTACGTTTACGTAACGCGACAAAATCCGTAAGTGTTTAAAACAATGAACAATATTCGCGTAAACATAAGAAATAAATATGTTTTGTCGTGAGTTTAAATACATGCCTTTGGACAATTTGATATTATTTGTTGTCCTGTTGAAATTGTTGACACATTTTTCCATTTATTCAAGTTATTTGGAAGAACATAGTCAATCCATTAAATGGAAATGCGAGGGATGAAGATCTGTTAAAATATTATGGCCGCTATATATGTATATGTATGGACTGTTTCTAAGATACTTACAATTTTATATTTTTTCAGTAGTAGTACAGTTCATTAATAGGTGATCCAATTTATAAAAACACTGAATATGGTTTCAGTTTCAATTGCACAAGTAGTAAGAAGTATAATAAGCAAATCCAAACCCAATTAAAGCTTTGTATTTTTATATTTATTGAATTCTTACTAACGAAAGTCGAAACATATTATTGCAATTTTAATTTCTACAATCATAGAATGCCAAATTAATATGACAGCTTAAAAAGAAATGTAGTGGTTTAACTATATTTAATTATCTTCTAAATAATGAATATCTAAGTCCAAATACCTAAATATTATCTCTATGATATCAGGAAGAAGTTTTGGAGTCGATAATACCTGACTGGTTGGTTTAAGATTAGAGAGAGTTTTGCCGAACGAGTCAGTAGCAAAACTAAATGAAAATCAACGCTCCTGTTTTTGCGTAGAAATAATTATTTTTAGATAATATTTTAAAGATAAGATATAGGTGTCAAAAATAGCACCAACGATTTGTGTAAACCACTGTTATTTTTTTAAGTAATGTAGTTTTCATCTTATAGCGGAAACTTCAAAGTGCAATGTTACTGTTTATTTGTAAGTAAAATGTTAAAATAAAGATCTTACAACAGTTATAGGTTTTAAATTGTGCTTAGAATTGCTTATTGTACTTCTGTTAGTTACCGAGGGAATTAAAAACACCATTTACGTGTTCAATTATTACCTAAACAGGTGGGTGATTTTTACTTTCAATAACTCAAAAGTGGTCCTATTTCGTCCATACAAAATTATTTGTTCAGCCCCATGCTTCAAATGATTTGTCTTCACTCCCCGGATCTCGATTTAAAGGATTTTCAGTTTCCTACGTTTTATTAAACTGTATTAATTTTCCTGCGTTAGTACTTTCACATAGAAATGGAACTTTACGAAAACGGTAGTGGTGAATATGCAAAAAAAGCGTTAAAAAGATGACAGGCTATTCCAATTTTTTATAATTCTTTCTGCTGGAACATTTAGTAAATAACAATATATACATACCTTATTTAAAATAAAATACTAACTATAAAACTGAACATTGTAGGATTTGAAACGTAATCAAAAATATTTCTAAAAATAAAAAAAAATAATATAATTAAGTATATAATTTTGATATAATCTCATTATGTTTTTATTTATTCAGATTGTAATTCTAATACTTACAACTTAAAATCAGAATTTATTTAAATTAAATTATAAAATAGTAACTCTTTTTTTTACTAATGAGTGTAAGTTTTGCTACAACATAGTAGTAAAATAAACATTAAAGTTTTATAAAATATGCAACAAATTTAAAAAAAAATGAAAAAATCTGAATTATCCGGATAATCCGGATTTTTGGGAGAAAAAATTCGGAAATCTGGATTTTCAAAAAGTCAAACGTTTGTGGAGGTTTGGATTTTGCGGCAAGTGGCAAACGTGCGGACTCGGCAGTAGGAATACATTTTTTGCAAGTGCCTGCCTAAGTAGTTACCATCAAATCGTCAGCACCTACCTGATACAGTATTATTATCTCACGACACGACACGTACTTTAGTGACCACACGAGCTAACGATAGGTACTCGTCTCCATGCACACATCGAACACAGCGTGTTTTTATACTTGTAACAGAACACACTGCATAGAAACTGTCAAAATAATTGAATAAAATTTAAGCATTTTTTACTTACCTACCTATAATATCTATTTAAATTATGTGTGCTATGTGTTGCATTAAAACAGTTATCTATGGAGTTTATTATCTTTTTCAATACAAATAATAAATTGTACTGCCGACACGTCTACACTGTAACACTTTGGGTTCATGTAAGTTCACGCCGGCGACGTAGGCGCGCGGCTCGCTTTGCGGCAATTGCGGGCAACTCTTGGAAGCGTTAAATGCCTATTTCGCTTGGTCTACGTGGCCTTAACGTTTACGAGAATACAGTTTGACAGTTTATCGAGACTTGATTGTAATTGTATTAATGCAGGTTTTATTTAGCAGAATTGCCCCTCTATTTAAATGCACTGGTACAATCAACAATGGGTAGTAACTCAAAGGTAATTTTATTCTATGACTATCATGTGTTAAAATTAGTGCCCCTAGTTCCTAAAGATCGCTGATATGCAGTAATATTTACTTCTAAATAAACACAAAAATATTCACAAATAAACATAATTTTTATACATTATAATATATTATCCGTGGGTAATTTATTTGTGACTATATTTACAATCCATCTGGCCGCCCACGCAGCTCCGTCACCTGCTGGTAAGTCCTCAACAACGGCTACATTAGTTGTATAATGTATTATATTATAATTGTTATAGTGTGACCATACCATAGCAAAATGTCGTTTATGAACGTCGTGAAAATCGTAGCAAAAATCGTTCCCAACGTTAATGTGCCGCCTACATAAGGATGCCTACTCAAAGGTAGGTTATACGATAGTCTCATATTTTAACTTAGAATCTTAACATACTCAAAGAAACGACCTCTATGCCTTAGTGGTTGAGCGCGTAGGTGTTCAAGCCGGAGGTCGCGGGTTCAAATCCGGCTGAGGGAACAATCAACAAACACAGTTTTCCTGTGTTCCTTTGTCATGGACGTGTATAAAATATAATAATTACAATAATCACAGTGAACTCTCTATAAGGAACACGTACACACCCTAAAGTATTATCACTTATTTTTGTTACACCCTGTATATAATGTGTATAATATAATAAAAATCTTAAATATATGAATAGTATAAAGTATTAAATATTCCTCTCGTTGTCTGGAGTGATCCGCGTAACACAAGTTCTTCGGGTACTTACCACGGGGCCAGATTGGTGTGGTGTGAAGCGTCCATAGATATTATTATTATTATTAAATATGTGTTAAAGAATTATTACTTGAAGTCCATGAGGAGCGAGTTTTGTGCATTCTAATTTCTATCGAATCGTACATCATTTGTAAGTTGTAACTAAAGCAATCCTACCATAACATTATAAAGTTTGTGTTGATGTTTGTTACTGTTTCACGAAAAAACTACTGAACGGATTTCGATGAAATTTGGTATCGTGTCTCTGTCTGTTTGTATGTCTGTGGCATCGTAGCATCCAAACGGAATGACCGATTTTGATATAGTTTTTTTTTATTGAAAGATCGAGAGAGTCCTTAGCTATAATTCATCATCATCAGCTCGCTCACCACTTGACAATTGGGGGGTTACCTAAATATATATTATTAAGGCATTTGATTTTTTAAAGAACAATTTTCCATATATTTGCGAAACGATGGCCCCGTGGAAGTTTCTTTCGCCGGTTCTTCTCACCGGGTTAGTTCCTGAACCGGTAGTAGGGACAATTCCGTGAGCGTTATTTAATAACCCTGGAAATAAAACTATTTTGATTTTTTAAATCTTTATTTTATAAAAGAGGGTTTTGCCACACATTTTTTTTATGATGATGAACACCATAGTAGTTACACCTGTAACGAATACTTGCTTCTTCTCTTATCAGTTATCAGTTAGTTCATTAGAAAATTAATAATACTAGTTATTATAACGTGTATTATATTATTATAATATGTGTGACGTCGGCCAGACAATGTGTCGGTGCCCGCACCTGCCGCACAATCAATAATAATTTATTATAGATGTTATATTCATAAAACCATTTACAATAATATCATTATCAGTAAGTTTTTGCGACTAATAGCATTTATGGCGAATTTTATAAATTATTATTCAAATCCATAAAATGTGGTTTCGAGTGACAGTTAAAGCATGATAAAAATTGAAATTACTAAAAGAACAATTTCCATATTATTGCTACAAGATGAAATTTATATTTGTATTATTATTTTAAGAACAACTTTCCATAATTTTGCTAAAAGATGGCTAGAAGATGGTTTCTTACGCTGGTTCTTCTCGCCGGGCTAGTTTCCGAACGGGTGGTAGGCATCGTGTAGGACAATTCTATAATTTTATTAACCTAATTATATAGATATTAATTATTTAATAATCGAAGTACCTAGGAAATAAATAAAAAATGCGAAGTCGCGGGCAAAATCACTTAGAAAACAATTTGCTTGTGTACCACTTACATTTTTGCTTCATATAAACGTTCAAAGATGATCCTAGGACTTGTAACAAATAGAGAAATAAGTAGTTTTTAACAAATATATTGTAAACATTTATGTCGGAATCAAAATGTAAATATCTTCTAATTATGCGATATTTTACCAATCACAACACCAAATTGATGAATAAATAAACAAAATTAAAATATTTAAGTAACCCCCAGATTGTCAAGCAATGAGCAAGTTGATGATGATGAAATTAAACTAAGAACACTCGATAATAGCTTCCAAACAAAAAAATCTAGATCAAAATCGGTTTATGCGTTTAGGAGCTACGATGCAGACACACAGACACGTCAAACTTATAACAGCCGTCTGTTTTCGGCGAGGGTTTAAAACGCGCCGTACAACTGGTACGCCTTTTTAACATTTTATATTACAAATTGCAGAATTACTTTCATTTGCAATAAACGATGTGTTTATTGCAAATTAAAGTCGTGTTTTTAAAACAAATTCGCCAATATCTCTATGGGAGTCAAACAAACAGTAAATCCGTTGAACCGTCCGCGTCAGACGGGGTCGGGTGGGCCGGGTGGGCCGGGCAGTTCGCAGCTCGTAACTCACCCCGCTCACAACACTACACAACATTGCACAACACTACACAAACATTACGGAAACTAAAAAATGCGCACGCGCATCCCAAACTTTGAGCCATAATTTTAGTTTACAAGACTATTATGTAGTTTAATTTAAAATTTTACTCTACAATTTTCTTTCTTGGTTTGAAAACATGATAATATTACTGTCATATTTTATATAAATATTTAGGTTTCAACCTCTTTTTCAAATTATGTCATAATGTTTTCAAACCAAGAGGGTTGTAATTGTAAAGTCAAATTGTAATATCTTTCGAACTTAGATAACTTTTTATCAAGTAACAAGGGTACAAACTTATTATCTAGGTATGTGTAATGCGATTTGAGTATATGAAATTGGTACTAACTATTAACACAGGAACACCCCTCCTTTATAACAATGTTCAGAAATAGATAAATGGTTATAATATAATTATGTAACGATATATTTTAGTCAACCAAAAGGCTTATTGCGTAACAGGCGTTGTTTTCGTGAATATCCAATAAATATTGAAATGTGCTAAGTAAAAAATAAATCAGTGTTACCGGTCTTATCGTACACATTACATTATAAACAGGTTGAAGCATTTAAAAAGATATAAAACCAGACGCGACACAAAGAATAGCTTTCTAAAACTACTTCGTACGGCGCACCTGACTTCACCTGACACGTTTTGTAAGACTTAAGTAGATTGACATTTGACATACAATAATAAAATTACTATTTATACCGTATATGGCCCACTAGCGCAGATCTGGGGGTCTAAAAAGGCCACTTAGGTGTTTCATATATGTTTCGTATATTTTTTTTTCTATACAAAAATCGTGAAATGGTAAAATGGCTACATTCGTCAGATGAATCACCAGAGACGATTCATCTGATTTCATCATATTAGAAAACATCAATTTTTACAGTTTTCAATACAAATGCGTAAAATGGCGCACATAATATGAGTTGCATAACATGATTCATGTAATGTTCACCTAAAGTTTACTTAAAGTGGCCCTTTTTAGACCCCCTGGGTAAATCATGTCTCTCCTTCTTCGTATTTATGAAAGAGGAGGCATGATATTCTAACCCAGGTCAAGGTTAACTTGAACTCAGGTCTGCGCAATTGGCCTTATTGTACTGTTTAATATTTGTTTGTGTTTTTCAGCAACTGATCCTTCGCTCATTTTATATTAATTGTTTTTTATTTTATCAATAAACTTTCACAAACATAATATTATTATAACAGTTACCCACAAAACTGGTGTAGCAGTTTGTCTGTGGGCATTATAAGTACATTAAGGTTTTGGTTTAAGGATACTACTGTCTTTGACTTTCGCTTAATTTAAACAATATTTTTGTAAGTTTTTATAGCACAGTTATAAAAATATATATTTTATGTACGGCATGCGCAAATTAATTACTAAGCCAATTACTGCACAATAGTGTATAATGTATATTATAACTCCATAAATCTATAGATTCCGATCAGGTAGATAAATTCAAAACGAAATTAACACGTTAATGAAATAAAAGTAAAAGTCACTAATTAGATATTCTCCAATTACTTTTGGTCAAGGCGACAACATTATATGGCGATGTCTTGTGCGAGTCCCGTTCATTATCTGAGGCAATAAAATGGTTTATTAGTGTACCATCGGAATGTTCGTAAAGCATTTTTATAACTTATAAATTAACAATATTTATTCATTATATCATTCTGTTTAATATGCCACATTATTAGTGTCCAAGGTGAGTGTGTCAGGGTCATCAGTTTGTCATATATAACTAACTGTCCCGACATCCGTTGTTCTGTTATCTATGAACTGAAATTTCTCACCATTTAAACATTCCCTGAATTGATACGATTATTTTAAGATCAAAATAAGCCAACCATTCTCGATTTTTAGCGAGACTAGCGAACAGCAATTCATTTTTATATATTATAAGAAAGAAGAAGAAGATAAGAAGAACAAAGTGTAAAATGGCTTTGACTAACCGCGCGTTTTGTCGCATAGACAGATATTTAATATTTGCATACTTATTACCTGATACATGATTACACTAAGCGCACTTTTTGTCGATCCCATAATATGTATTATATTCCGATTTTGTAACTTCGTCATCGTAATAGGGAATATGCACGTATTTTTTTTATTTATTTATATAGATCTATCTTGTTTGGTAAACCGTATGGTAAAATCAGTTTTTTGATATCATTAAAAATTACGAAGATATGAACGTTTAAAGTGGTCTATTAGACAGAGAGATCCGACGTGTATCGTGACGTCACATAACACGACTTTCATAGAAAGTTCATACTAAATTTCGTTTTGCTAGAAAGAGATAGATTACAAACTTTGACCGCTCATATCTTGCTCATTTATCAACAGATATTGAAAATTTTCTCGCCATTTTCTTTATTTTTCTGTCTAGTATCATATTATATTTTAAGCTATTTTTAAATTTTATGCATATTCCCTATTAGCAATAGCATATTGGCTAAGGGCCCAGGGCCTTTAGTCAAAATGCATTCGATAGTTTCGACGGCGTTTGAAAACAAAATGTATGGGATTTGACATAAGTCATCCCTAAGTGACATGTCGCTTGCGATGCCTTATTTCAATTAATGTCAAATCCCATACATCGTTTCGAAGTTCGCCGTCGAAATTATCGAATGCATCTTGACTAAAGGCCCAGATACACATAATATAGTATTAGAAAAAAGAAGTTTATCACAAAATGGCATTTTGTTCTTAACAGTAAAAATACATGAATTTCGTCCTAAACTTTGAGTACTACAGCTCAATTTTGGCTTCAGCGTTCAAGAGCAGCATCACTCGACTCTGGTCCTCGAGTGCCCACCCACACCGCACAAAAACACAACGATTAGCTGTGTAGGGCCAGGCCGGCAGGGACCGTAGGGCATATGCTTAAAATATTAAAGTAGTAGTTATTCGTTGGTTCTAGTGTAAGTTAGAATGTTCAAAGTGCAGTTGCGTTAGCTTAGAACTCTACTTGAGTAATTAACCTGAAAAATGAAAAATGTAGTTCTGTACAGAAGGTAATTGTTGTGAAAGTTATCTGCAGTAGGTACTAGGTATGTACTACCGAACAAGTTCGACCAGATATAAGACGAAAAGCGCGCTGTTGAATAGTGGGCTCGCAAACATATTCACGTGTAAATACGTAGTTCAACCTCGTCTGCAGTCTTTGCGGTGACTTCCTTTGCGTTTTAATATTTTGAGGCGTCCTAGTGCAAAGGTGAATGTTTAGAGACTGGTCGAGCGGGAACTTTGTCGGTGGTACTTTGTATAGTGAATTATGATTGAAAATCAAGCAAGTTCGATATAACTACATATTATAACGTCTTCGAAAATCAATTACGGATACTTCGGTCACGTGATTCACTGCTTGTGTAAAGACGTTTAGGCAAAAAAATAATTGTCATACTCAAAGTAAAAAATCATCTAATGTATGGGCGGCTCTCCGCAAAACGCAAACTCCAACAAACCATTGTTTGCTACTAGGGGCGTTGTTTCGATGCCACGGCTGACGGCGAGTAGTGAAAAAACTTGTTCACAGTGGGCCTAGCAGGAACATTTTGAACGCGTATACCTACTTAGTTAGCTTTAAACGGCGTAACGTTTACGCCGCTGTCAAATTATCATGCTAGACCCCCAGCACTCTGTTCAATAAGTAATTCCTGAAAAAGCGTCCTCATGGAGTGTCCACAAAGTTTTCGCATTTGGCATGGTGTACTTTAACCGTTCTATAGTCTACGTGTTGAATGTTATTTACTACCGCGTATACCTTTCTTGTGAACATCCCCGTTTGTAAATATTTAAAATTAAAAAACTATACTCCAACTACGTATATTATATAGCCTATGTTACTCGGGTCATTTTGACGTTTCTCTTGACAACTCATTCATTAAAATCGGATCAGTAGTTTTGATGCTACGGTGGAACAAATATACATAGACTGCCAAAATAACTAACCATCAAAAATAATAATTAATATTTACTCTAATATTATAAATAAGAGATACTTACTTGGCTTTGAAACTACTGGACCGACTTTAATGAAAATCAGGGTAATGTAGAGTTGACCACTGGGAAGAATAAAGGCTGATTTTATCGCGGGAAAATAAACGGGCTCTTCTTGCGCGTACGAAGTTACGGGAAATTCCTAGTTTTCAATATTTACGGCAGCTATTTAGTTTGCGAGTTAGTAAAACTTGTGGAGTAAAGAAAGTGAATTGATTCTACCTAGGAATTATGTTCCTGTATGAAGACTAGATCATATATTTTTAAAGTGAGTTTATCGTATCATAGAATTGATTAGTGTAGCTACTGTTGGTTCTTGCAGGAAATTCATATTCATAATAATAACACACAACTTTTTTATCTATACTTTAATCTATACTAATATAATAAAGACTAAAAGTTTGATTGTTTGTTTGTTTGTTTGCATCGAATAGGCTCCGAAACTACTGGACCGATTTTGATGAAATTTGGCACAGATATAGAGTAAACCACGGGGAAGGACATAGGCTACTTTTTATCGCGACAAAATGCATGCTTGCCGTGGGATTTTCTTTTGCGCTTACGAAGCAGGCAACCTCTAGTAGTATATAAAGTGTATGAAAAAGTTGTGTGTTATTGTTATCGTACCATCGTAAAAAATATTAATAAATAAATAAATTTCTATTTCAGACTAGTTTTGTCCATATCTTTGTTAGTAACAATTAGCTTAAACCTATGTCAGTAAACGTCTTTAAATTTTATTTTATTAGTCCAATGTCTATATCCAGCCAATAACTTTGAATGGGACTATAAATTTTCCTAGATTTTTATGCTAAGACCTAAAAAATCAAATTAGTACCTTTATTACCTTTAATATTTAGTAATATTTCCTTTATAACGCCTACTTACGTAACTCACGTGGCCTAAAATATGCAACTAGTAGCTAGCAATTTAGAGTTCCAAGAATAGTGGACTTCAGTAAAACCTACTTCCTAACATTAGGCACTAAAGTGTATAATGACGTCACCCCGCCCACAGATTAGCATATCGCGTGCTGGTCGATAGCTCCACAGAAATTAACAACCTAGCTAGTAGCTAGCAGCTAATGCGACGGTCCAATTTCATTTTAGGCCATAGTCCTGTATATATTTTAGACGAGGTATGTCGAGGCAGTGTCCACACTAAAACTGCCCTATTTTAGGAGTTGTTTGGGGCAGTCGAGGGACATTGATCATATTGACGTTTTGACAGTCCGCACTCCGCATATATCTTCTGAAATATAATAGCGTAACTTTTTCTTGAATGCAATTTTTTTTTCTGTACAATGTTTCTGTATGTCATAGCCCATCCTTAGATTTGAAATCATTGTTTTAGACTCTAAATTCGATGAAGACGACAACTTTGCCATGTTCAAACTATGGCTTCGGTAATGCTAAGTTTTATGTAGAAAACTTTAGGCCTTTGTTTCAAAGTTTAAAAGTTCAAATAACATAGGTTTTGCCAAAATCAAAGAAGAAACAAATTGAAATGAATAAAGTAAGTAGCTTTGTAGTAAGAATTTGTATGAATTTCTGGTGGTGACCATGGTGAATAAATCTTAAGCTCAATTCACACCAAGACGCGACGAGACGAGTCGCTGCATTTTTCAGAGCGGCGGGCTGCGCGATGCAGCTCGAAATTCCAACTCTTGCAATGAAATGTTTCTTATTTCGTAGAGTCTGGCAAACGAAAGTTGAACATGGCTTATTAACAAGCTTTTATGTTGGCAACTCTATACAACCTTCCAAGTTAATTTGACAAACCAACATTTAACGAAAATTCTATGATATTTGAAAGATTAAAAAACATTTACTTCACAATTCACATTTTATTAATGATGTTAGTAATAATGAATTAATTATCAAGTAACTCATCGGGGTTATTTTAATTTTTTCATAGAATTAGAATGTTGCCACGCTTAGATTTTTTAAATTCGCCGTCATTTCTCAGTTTCAACTTTTGATTGCCAGAGTAAAGTTCAATTTTGAATTGATATCTTTAAAATGCAGCGCAGCGTCGCGTCGCTTCTCGTTTCAGTGTAAACTGACCGTTATACTACTGAGATTTTCTCAACATTCATCACCGACCAGTCCGAGCACCGATAACATCAAACTCAATAAATTCAATATGCTTTAATCATTTACATTATAAAGTCGTGGATTTACAAATTGAAACACGGGTCCTACATATATTATATTAATTTATTCTAATTTATAATGTAAAAGTAATTAATAATGCGATTAATTATTCATTAGAAAATCGATTATTTTCGGGCGCGTAGTGACGGGACCACCACCGAAGCCCACCACGGCGGGAAACGATACCTCTCGCCTCGCTGAATTCACTTTTTGCACAAATCAGGGATTAGAACCATCTAATGCCTGCTAAATGTCTTCGTCTCGTGTGCTCGATACGGCTTCAATGGAAACATGGACTTGTCTTCTGTGCTATAATATGTTACAGTAGTTTAATAATACATAGGTATGTACTGATAAATATACTTACTGTCGTTAAATAATACTAGAAGATGCCCGCAACTTCGTGCGCGCAAAAGGAAATCCAGCTTGAACCGTACATTTTGCTGCAATGAAGGTTGCCCATGTACTTACCGTACCAAATTTCATTAAAATTCGTTAAATGGTTATTGCGTGAATGAGACACACATGAATCTCAATTTTCAGCGAAATCAGTGCAGAATTAAAGACTTTCAACCCCTATTTCACCCCTTTAAGGGTAGAATTTTTCAAAATCCCTTCTTAGTGCTAATGTAAGTTCTAAATTAAAACTACTGACCAAATTTCACGTTTCTACTATTGGCGGTTACGGGTACTGTGCGAGTGACTACACGTCAGTGAGTCAGCCAGTGAGGAGTGAGGACATCGGCTTTATGTATAGATATCCTACTAATATTATAAATGTGAAAGTTTGTGAGGATGGATGGTTGTTTGTTACACTTTCACGCAAAAACTACTCAACGAATTTCGATGAAATTTGTTATCTTTGTAGTTTAGGCTCTGGATTAAAACATAGGCTTCTTTTTATCCCGAAAAATACAGTGTTCCTGAGGGATACTGTATTTACACGGGCGGAGCCGCGGCCAACAGCTTAAGTGTATAATAAAGATGAGATATTTCCTGTGACTTCGTGCACGCAAAATGAAATCCTGCGGGAACCGTACATTTTGCAGCGATAAAAAGTAACCCATGTGTTAATCCAGAGCCTAAACTACTACCATGCCAAAAAGTATCCTTCCTTCCCTGTGATCTACTCTATATCTGTGCCAAATTTCATCAAAATCGATCCAATGGTTTTGGAGCATATTATTCAATGATAAAAAGAGTAAAACATTTTCTCTTTAAATAGGTGCTTGTAAAGATACGAAATAATCGTTTTGCAGTTCTAAAGAATCTTGGTCATCAAAAGGCAAGTAGAGAATCATAACTCGCTTTTCTTCATTCCTTCACCACAAAGTAACTAATCTACTATGAAACCTTTCTGCTTTCTAGGTTATGCCTTGCTGCCTATCAGATATAGACAGCAAGTGTTGGTGTCATATTTAGGGGGTTACGATTAAGGAGCCATAACCCCCTAAATATGAATAAAAAGATTCACATCAATACTTGCTGTGTATGTTTAAAAGTCTTGACAAAGACAGCAACATGGATTAGCGTATCCGTGGTGCAGCTGAAATAGCAGACTGAATTTAGTACCAGCCAACTTAAACGTGAGTTTTATAAAATATTGTTTTATCCAGGATATTGTTTGGGCTGGTACCGATCAAAATAATGAAGATTGTGTAGAGAAATAGTTGGAATGGTAGCCGAATTAGCCGAATATAAAAGGGGGATTATTTAGAAAATAAGATTTATTTCATACTTATTTGTGCGTTCCCACTTCCAAAATAAAAATTTCATTTTTTTAAATTAAATAACTCGAAATTTTTCACGCATTTTTTTCAATAACACAACTGCTAATTTTAGAACCACTTTATTTATTTATTTACCAGAACCGGACTGCCGGACTAGCGGTTTTTCATCAACATTTTGAGTCCCTAGCAATCTAACAATAGTCCAATGCTTGTTCGCGTTTATACCTATTTCGACGGCGAGCTCTAGCTCTACTAGAAGGCCAATAGAAGTTAATAGAACGTTATGACAGGTGGAAGATATTAAATACGCACTTATGGGTAGTCCATAAACCCCTAACGTTGAAAATAAAACTATTTTATTTCGTTTGTAAATTTTCGTTACAAATTTTAGGTGAAATTTTAATGTCGCTTTTAAAATGTAGTGCACAAATTCATTTTATGCCTTTTTTATTTGTAATAAAAATAAGTGATCTTTTAAATCGACCGTAAAAAAGATATAAAATGTATTCTTTGTAGAATAGAGCCACTCTTGATTGGAATTTGGAAGATCCAAAAAGACCGAAACATTTATTTCCGCAGTCATAACAAATAAAGGCTATTAGTAGCATATAAGTAGTAAAATTCATATTTTCCATAAATTATATCTTTACATATAAAATGAAGTCGCTTCCTTTCCAGTTCGTTTACATCTTTTAAACTACTCTACGGATTTTAATGCATTTTTCAGCAATAGATAGAGTGATTCAAGAGGAACGTTTATGTGTAGAATATAGATACCTACATTGCACCCGTGCAAAGCTGGGGCGGACCGCCAGTTTTTAGGGTTCTGTAATTAGGTACAAGAAACCCGTATAGTATACCCATATAGCTCTGTGCGTCCGGCCGTCTATCTGCCTGTCTGTTCGCTCTCCTAACTTCTGTAAATAATAATTATGAATATAAATTGATAACATTTGTTAAAGTAACAAATTTAGTTTCTTGGCATTAAAAAATAATAACAATTTAATATTTTAGGAGTGGCTCCCCACAAAGTGGAGATTATTTTTTTTCATTCTAAACCTCTGCACCGTGCAGGTTCTTGTCGCATATGTACGTCTTTTTCAATAAAGGCTTTCTTTTATACATGACATTTTTACAAAGCCAACGATTTTCGAAAACTTGGCTTCCAAAGTGGTTTATAAGCATACCTATGTTTAAACTTAAATGTACTTAGTTGAGAAATTACTTGCAGCAAATTATTTTTAGTAAAGTTAGTACTTGATAGTTAGTAGAGCTGAAAATAATTGTATGTTAATTTGCGTTTATAAGTTTCTTTGGGTAAACTTAACATGTAAATTCCAAACCAAATCTCCTTAAAAAATTACAAGCCTAGTTTTAAAGTAGTTTCTACTGATTATCTTCGAAACTTTCTTCAACCTAGGATGGAACTACACTATAATTTATAAAATCAATATCTCTAATGCCTCAAAGGCTCCGTATTGTCTATGCCGAGCTGTCGGGTTCGTTATTGACACGTCACGCCATAGACAAGTTTTTTAAACCACTCATGTCCCTTTGTTGGCCAGTCAAATAATGCATGGAGAATTAATATAATCATTTCGGATATTTTAGATGGTGATTGATTATGATGACACCGCGTTTTGATCGACAAGTGATGGAATGATATTCGGTCAAATACCAACCCCGTACACGTTAGTTACAAGTTACAACTGACAACACGTCTATTGTTTAACGTAAGGCATATATTTTTAGACCTTTTATCTTATAAATTAAGTGATTGACTTTTAAGATCTTGACCAATTCTTTATTTTACTACAAGAATAGAAGTTGTCCGCGACCTCGTGTGCTTAAAAATTTATCTTGCGGAAACCGTACATTTTCCGCGATAAAAAGTAGCATATGTCCTTTCCCAAGTCTACTCTACATTTGTGCTAAATGTTATCAAACAAACAAACTTTTCCTCTTTATAATATTAGTAATTAGTACTGATGGTCACTTAGTATAAAATTTTTAAGACCATAGCTTATAATATTACATTAGGATTTAGGCATTAACGATGGAAAAGGTGCCTAATCGCTTGAAATACCCCTCATAAGCTAGGGATCAGTAGATTCAGTAGATACTAGATTCCTTTCGCCATCACCTACATCTACAACACTCGACACTGGTGATTTATTACAATCCTAATTATAGTGGTCAACAATAGCATGAGTGTGTTAAAAATCAAAACATAAAGTTCAACTTAATCTTTTAAGAATTAGACTTTCAAAAGGTATCCATCATCTCTGACAAAGTCCAGAGAGCATCTCAATTTTGCGCATTTAAACAAACAAACAACGGTCGTAAATCCATCGACTGAGCTCCCCCGGTGACGAGCGTTTAACAGATATTGCAGTAATCGGCATCAAATCCAATCCTGAATAATAATTTTTGACAGGCGAAAGCTAAGCCGCCCGCCGGCCCATGTGTTCGCCTCATTTAAATGAAAAAAATATCTGCACATGACGCCCAATTCGAATTCCGAAACTCCAAAGCGATCTCACGCTGGGCACAGAAAAACGCTCATTCTTTGACTGTTCCTTTTTCAAATATTCTTTTTTCTGAAATTGTCAAAAGACATCCGAGATTCTTTATTAACAAGATTCTGTATATCCCATTGTAGCTAACACTTTCTATATTCGAAATATAATTTTTTCTTCGTAAGTTTGGACATTTCGCTTGAATTATCGCCGGCCAGTTTCGTTAAAAGGTTTAAGACGATCGCTCGGCTTTTTTTTCATAAACGTCACTGAATGGGATCTCTTGACGTGGGTGAGCGCGTGTATAATTGCCGGCAGGTAGTTTGGGCCCGGATTCTGTAATATATGGATAATTAAAGCACGGCTTATGGTGGAATTTTTGTCAAACTTTATCGTCTTTTTGATTGAGGTTACGACTTTGGAGTTTGTCGAGTTCGATATGGTTGTGGAGACGTGGGGCGGTAGCTTTATTGGGAATTGGTTGTTGGGAAGCGGTTTATGGGGAATATGGACCAGCTCCGACGGGGTCGCGGTATAAAAACATCGTATTAATGCGTTACGAGCCATAAAACAGAATAGATTCCTCCACCGATGTTCATTAAACGATGAAAAGCGGTTTTATTAGTCGTTTTAATTCCACGTCCAATAATCTCGAATGGAAGTCTTTTATTAAACAACATGATAAAAACATACATAATTCGAATTAGATCTCGCTCGTATCGTTTTACGATGCCCGATTAAATTCTTTGACTCGGGGAGTATAAAATGGGTTATTAAATTTTTTAAATTACAAATTGACACGATTTTATTTCGATCCGGAAGATAATGTGTCAGCACAGATAATAAAAATATTAGTTTTTTTTTTTCTTTTATGAAGGCAAAGATTTTATGGAATGAGTGCAAGTTGTCGGGTATGAGGTTTGTGCATTCTCGGAAGGCCCCCCTCGGCGAGTGAGTTAACAGAGGTAACGTTGGTACCTCTGCCAACGATATAAACGGTAAAGATGGAACATTATCTGGAAGCATTATTTCTCTATTGACCAATGACGAGATTCAACAAACCAGTCGGACGGTAACATATGTCGTGCTGTACAGCCTGCCGTTAGTGTGTCACAATCGCTGTACATCCTGCTGCGAGACATGGTCCCGGCGTAATGTGTGAAACTGGTTCTAATAATATTAATAGGAAAATGAGATGCACGATACTTGTATTGTCAGTTGAAGCACTTGAATAATTTGATTTCGACATTAGCTGAATCCGTTATCTATATTATTATGTATACTAAATATACTCATATAAGTACTAAAAATATAATGAGAAAGAGAGAGAATGACGCTTCTGTGGTCCAGTAGATTAGGGAATGGCTCTCGAGACCTGAGGTCGTGGGTTCGATCTCCGCGTTGGAACAACAAAAATGTTTTTCCAAGACTAGTTAGGGCAATTCGGGCTGATCAGACAAGAAAAATGATCCATACGTCATGGGCATGTAAAAAGTCGGTCCTGCGCTTGATCTCTCGTCAGTCGTATACGGTTCCTGCGGGATTTCCTTTTGTGAGCACGAAGGCGCGGGGAACATCTAGTAAACTATAATATATACTTTTGCGGACATTTGATGCAAACTGCTGTCTCACAACTCAGTTCTCACCTCCTGGCTCCCAGCTCCCAGCTCCCGGCTCCCAGCTCCCGGCTCCCGGCTCCCAGCATAAATCTTCTGCAACTTTTATGGCACTTAAAAGACGCTCCAATTGTTTTTGACTCTAAACCCAATAATTTATTGGCCAATAAACCGGGCAATCTATAAAACAATTTTATCTCGCTAATCATTTTATGTTTCCTTGTTCTTGCACTTTAAAATATATTATGTAATCATAAAAATGTGATCCACTTTTAAATATTTTAATGGCGGTTAGCTTATCGTAATTAGTTTTTTGTGAATTTATGGAGTACTTAAAAGTGTAATCTCAAATTCATCGAATTTTGATTGTCTTGGGAACTTGTTTTTATACTTTTTAAAAGAGATACGGTCATTCAGGGTAACTTTGAATCACGAGGGTAACTTTGACAGTTTGTTCACAAAATTCTTTTCTATTGTTTTATGTGGGAAACAATTGGCGCTTAAAATTTAATAACAATTCGTGTACGTAACATACTTCGTAAACGAAATCTAAAAAAAAAGCAGCTGTCAAGAGAAGATAATACCAAAAACTTTTGTTTTTAACCGCGCGCAACATAATGGGTAAAAATCAGTGCAAAACTTTGTTTAAAAATCTCGTTAACTTTGCTGCTATCAAGGTATATAAAAACATATTTAAATGTAATAACTTTATGGTTTTTTTGACTTGTCTATGACCCCACTGCATCAATATTTAATAAAAACATAAATTATTGTCACTCTGAAGCTGTAAATTAATTAAAAGTTAGTTTGTGTCAAAGTTACCCAAGTTAGGTGGTAACTTTGACACACGACAAAATTGCCAGTTTTTAATATAATTAGTCATTTTTAAAGACGTTTTATAACTTTATAGCATGAAAACCAACCTGAGAGCACGGATTAACTAAACTCTTTTGACTAATTCTTAACATAGTAAAAGTTTGATTAAAAAATATGTCGATGATGATTCAAAGTTACCCTGATTGACTGTAGTAAAATCCTTTTTTTTTGTATCTTTTAGGCCTCAGGATGTAAACAACCTCATTCCCCAATTATCCTGTACCTACAACTTACACTTTCAATTTATTTTTAATGAATTATAAATGAATCGTCTTGGTATTGGAATTTGGACCAATTAAAACGTGTAGCTGACCTTGGTTTGAAGTTTATGAGAATACCATTTTGCTGTTGTAACAAATCAATAATTTTTCTCGTGGCTCCGCCCGAGTAAATACAGTATCACACGAGAACACTATACTTTTACGGGTTAAAATGTAGCCTATGTTTTAATCCAGAACCCTACACTACTACCATACCAAATTTCATTAAAATTCGATCAGTAGTTTTTGCGTGAAGGAGTAACAAACATCCATCCATACTCATAAACTTTCACATTTATAATAGTAGTATGTATTTCTATAGGTACCTATATTTCATACTGGCCTTTGCCTGCGGCTCCGCCCGCGTACGTAAAGTTAAATTGAAAGTGTAAGTTATATATAAATACAAGAATTGGGGTTCAGCGTTCACGTGACGTCACGGCGGACACCACATCCAGCGTGTTGTACATCCCTGGCGCAGGCCCACGCAGTACCCACCGCGGTCCACGACTGACTTATTGTCACCATTACCGCGGCCGTACCCACCACCCATCACATAAATATGAGCACACATAATTGCATTTCGCTAAATCTCCACAGGATTTTATTAAAAATTTTATTAAAGGTAGTTGAAACCGATGAACATCAACTTGTTAATTTAAATTGCCGAGTGGCGATAGTACGTGATTTTTAGAGTTTACTGCTTAAGAAACGATTTGAGTTATAATAGAGCTAGCGCCCACCGTCGAAAAAGGAGCTCATCGAGAACAAGCATTGGACCACTGCAGATCGCTAGAGGCCTTAAAGCTTGATATTAAACCGCCGGTCTGGCGGTCCTAAACCTGGCAGTTTTTTTTTATTGACCAAAATGTGTGAAGATTTTTTGAGTAAAAAAAGCTCATAAGGAACAAGAAAACTGTTGTTATACACAGCTGCGCACCAACTAGAAACCGATAAAAATGCAAGTCTGGCAGTCCTACTCTTGACCAGTTTCCAGCCAGACCGCCCTGAACGTGTAAGAATTTTCAGTAAAAATAGCTCATAGAGAACAAGGTCAAGTTATATGTCAATCTGTTCGTCTCCTAATCCTCTTACGAAAATCGTCGGTCTGGCATGTTCAAACCTGGCCAAAACTCAGCCAGACCGGGATAAAGTTACCTCCTGTGATACTAACAAATAGGTAAATCATGAGTAATTTGCTCTTAATAAAGCTTGGTTTTGCTAGATTTGTATGTATACTTTCCGAATTTAAAATTTGCCACCCGATATTGCTACCACTCGATCCGCCATCTTAAAAAAATGGCAATACCTTTCAATATTTTGGCTATATCTCTTCACAGACAAACTTTACGATAAAAATATGTTCCACTAATATGAACTATATATAATTTTCTACAATTTATTTTATCAGCATTTTTGTGTCAAATTGATAGTTTTAGCGCTGCAGAGTCTTAGAAGGCAATTTTATTTGTGTTGTTGACATTTTTTGTAATCAACTCTATTCTACTGTTTATATCCTTTTAGATGATATTTATATCGAGAAGTTTGTAAATAATTATATAGACCGCCAATTTATGAAGGCAGCCATTTTGAATTAACAATAATATTGAATATACCAAATTTTTGTGTCAATAAAACCAAAAGTATATATACTTAATATCAGATCAGAATATCAAAGATAAAGGGGTCAAACTTCTATTCGAAAATTGACTGCTTACAAAACTGAAAGTTTTGCAAACATTGGAACTTTGTTTATTATAAAATTGATTTTATTAGACTTAAATATAAAAATAAAGCATCATACAAATTTATTTTTTTAATAATCGCTGCACGGAAATTATTTTTCACTAATATTAATTTTACTTATTATAAGATATTAGTTTAGTATACTTTTAGTTTTATTGCTACTAAAATTTGGTATATTTAAAATGATTGTGAATTCGAAATGGCCGCCGTCCTAAATTGGCGGTCTTTATAATTATTTATAAACTTCGCGATATGGGTATCATCTAAATGGGCATAAAAAGTAAAATATACTGAATTATAAAAAATATCACCAACACAAATAAAATTTCACTCTAAGTCTCTGCAGCGTTAAAACTATCAATTTGACACAAAAATGCTGATAAAATAAATTGTAGAAAATTATATATAGTTCATATTCATGGAACATATTTTTATCGTAAAGTACGTCTGTAAAGAGATATAGCCAAAATATTGAAAGTTATCGCCATTTTTTCAAGATGGCGGATCCAGTGGTAGCAATATGGGGTAGCAAATTTTAAATTCGGAAAGAATACATACAAATCTATCAAAATCACGCTTCATTAAGTGCAAATTACTCATGATTTACCTATTTGTAAGTATCACAGGAGGTAACTTTATCCCGGTCTGGCTGAGTTTTGGCCTGGTTTGAACATGCCAGACCGACGATTTTCGAAAGAGGATTAGGAGACGAACAGATTGACATATAACTTGACCTTGTTCTCTATGAGCTATTTTTACTCAAAATTCTTACACGTTCAGGGCGGTCTGGCTGGAAACTGGTCAAGAGTAGGACTGCCAGACTTGCATTTTTATCGGTTTCTAGTTGGCGCGCAGCCGTGTATAACAACAGTTTTCTTGTTCCTTATGAGCTTTTTTTACTCAAAAAATCTTCACACATTTTGGTCAATAAAAAAAAATCTGCCAGGCTTAGGACCGCCAGACCGGCGGTTTTATATCAAGCTTTAAGGCCTCTAGCGATCTGCAGTGGTCCAATGCTTGTTCTCGATGAGCTCCTTTTTCGACGGTGGGCGCTAGCTCTATAAGGCCCGGTTGGTAACAAATATCTATTCTGTGGCCCGGTACGGATATATTTTTATGAGGAGTAAAATCAAGTGTAACACGGAAAATTGAGGCGTTACCAATTATTTATTCTGTGGCGTTACGTCGGAAGAGACAAACATATATATCTGTAGGATTGAACGTGCGAAAGAATGAGATGGAATGCATTACACAGCGTATCCTATTACGACCCATTTCTATTTTTAAATTTAAATATGTTCGAATTTTAAATTTAAATATGTTTGAATTTGTTCATTCACCGTCCTGAAACTCCTGAAAAACACTCGTTATTACCGTCAGCTTTATTACTACGAGTAGGTATTATTATTTTTTTGTAACATACTTTATGTAATACACTTTTATTGAAGTAATATAAATAATCCAACTCCAGTCGTGCGTCGGAGCTGACACATACACTTTTTTTTCTACTGCATTTTTTCAAATTAATCAGATTTTTTTTTGTGTCGAAGTTTAAAAGAAAACTACAATAATAATTACGTGTAGGGGACTGAGACATTTAACATTAATTCTGTTTTCTGTAATTCCGCTGTATTACAACCTAGTACCTACCTAATTACGTATAGGGGAATGAGACATTTAACATTTCTCTTTTCAGTAATTCCACTGTATTACAACCTGGTACCTACCTAATCCTTTTAGCTTTGCAGATTTGCAGAGCTCTTAAGGCCTGTGTAAATGTCCACGTCACGATGACGTCGCGACCGTGACGTAGAGATGTGGACAGGCCGTTAGATGTCCACGAAAGTGTCGAATCATTCAAACTCCAGGCTTCTGCTGAATTGAATTGTATCGGACATTTAAAAAAATATATAATCGTAATTCGGAGCCACTGATTTTCACGAACAGAATGAAAACCTGAACCTTCTTCCAGAATTTCTAACTCCAATCTGAATTTAAATTTTAACACAATTTATTTATACCTCAAAATTTCAATATATTCTTAGCATTTAGCAAGTGCGATGTCTTGTAGGAAATGTACTTAAATAAAGCACGTTATTAAACTTTTATGAAGTTAAGTGGTTGTAAATTCGCACAATGTCGCGCAGGCAGGTGAAGGTGGTATGCCATACCATGACACAGCCAACCATAACCAAATATTTCCAACAATATACAAAGGCAAAACGTTACATAAAAATGTAAAATTTTAAACAAAAGGAACACGTGAGTCTTGTTACTATAGTATACGACGTCTCTATGTATCTAACTTTTTTTTCTACATATAGAGATAATATTCTCTAATGACCTCTATATGTTTGTTCATCGTTTTGACTGGTCAATCGGTCTATAATTGGCCACTATACTCCTAACCTCAATGAGCAAAGCCATTCGGGCCAGAACCCCGAAGACAATTTGCCTGTGATTTATTCCCAATTAAACGAACTTCATTAAGCGTTTGACACGTGTCAGTGTGACGGCTGACGCGAGATGGCGCTAAATCAACTCTCTAATGACTCTCTGTCCACTCGTCAAATGAGTTTACTATCTACGATCTCCCAGCTTAAATAAACTAGTTTGATTAATGGTCGCGATTGTCATTTGTTTATGTAATTTTAAATATGCAAATGTATGTTGCGCCAAAGCGAGTTATACAATCGAAATATATGTGACTTATTATTATAAAATAATTTTGTATATTGCTGTAGAGCTCATAAGTGCCTGATAGCTCAAGACATCCAAAGTAATCCACATATCCACATTTTCGCTCTAGCTTGAAATTTAGGCTTTAATTTTAAGTGGTAACCTACCAACGGGATATTGTCTACAGAAATTATACATACATACATACATATAATCACGCCTTTTTTCCGTAAAGGGGTAGGCAGAGACCACTTTTTGCCACTTGCTACGATCCTTACATACTCGTTTCGCTTCGTTCACTTTCATTCTTACCATCCATTCCTCCTCTTACTTTCAACGTAGCGAAGCGGCTCTCCATGGTCCGCTTTTCACCTCCGCGAGAAACGAGACGTGATGGGTGGTGAACCACATCGCCGCCATTTTGGATAATTAAATTATTTTTATGATTATCCGTTGCGTTTCCACGGATTGGTAGAGAGGGTAGGAATAGAGAAAGGGAAGGAAAGGTGGTGTGGAAAGGAAGATCGGTAAGTTAGAGTGGGAAATAGGAAATGTAGGATATTACCGCCCAGGAGGGCAAGGGATAGGACAGTAATAGCTAGGGAAGCCGGGGTCGCATACCCGTATACTATACCACAACAACCGGACAGGTAAGTTGGGATGAGTATCCCATGACATTATAACAGAAATTATAATTACACTAAAATCTATCTAGCCTGTTTTAGGCCCGTGAATGTCCAAATCCATTCGGACGACCAATCTTCCATAACAATAAAATAAAAAACAATAAAAGTCACATTTAAACATGGAACGTTCGTTCGGAAACATCTTCATATTCTGCAAGTGCGGACCAACGCAAAACAATATGCAATTAGTTCGTTATTGCTAATTGTTCCTCCCTGGCTAAATTGAGACATCTTAATTTATGGAAACTGAAACATTTACATTCTGTCATTCTGATTTATGGAAAGTCATTAAAACATTGAGTCATTCGTTTTTATACTGACGGAAAGCAAACTTTGCAAATTGTCCAAAGAAGCGAAAAAAACTTCGTCACAAGACATAGCTATATTTACAATAATGTACATATTACATTTTATATAATACCTACTTGTCTTGACACTGTAGAGTGTGGAGAGAGAAGTGAATCATTGATACTTTTTGAAACGATTGATTTGAAAAATTGTAAATAGTTTTTCCTAAATGGAATAGTTTCAGTGGCGTGGGGAAATCGCTGGGTAAAATCACAGAGTAAAAGATATACTATATACTTAATTACAAAGAAACAGCTTTCATAGAACGATCCCAATCAATCAAATTTAAAAAAATTGAAATCTCCTTCAAGGGCCCATATATAGCCCACAATTTTTCCACACAATCGTGGACACACCGTATGCTTGTAGTAGTGCAATCAAATCGAAAGCTAGTCTATCTATGTAGCTGTTTATATGTTCCTATTTTATCTGTGGTAAAGTTGCCGCAGTCGATATATCTCTAAATAGGCACCTACACTATGTTAAGAGGTAAAGCCCAGTGAAATCTCTCAGTAGTGATTTTATTTTAAAGAATGTTGCACAACCAGTGGCTAACTTATGATCTACATTAAGATTAATTTACAAACTGTTATCGATTTGTTTTGTTTGTATTTCCAAACGTCGCTCACGCCGCATGCCGCGCGCCAGCATTCCTCCTGACATCTGGAGCTGCTCCTGCTATCTCCGATCTCCTGGACCCGTCTCTCAGTTATGTTACAACTTTATCGGGTCGTTTTAGTAGCTACAAGCCCAGTGTTTGCCCGCTAATCCCGCCGACCTCCGTTTGTTGGCTCACGGCAAACGGTAGCACAAATGTACGACATACGGCTCTATCTTATCTGGCACTCGACGGCATATGGCACCGACGCGGCTAATGCACTACTTCTGTTAATTCAACACTCGGCCCTCGGATCAAATTCATTTGCGCATTACCGCGACCGCCCCGACCGAACAGCGTGTGCAAATTTCTGCAACATTAGTTCGCGAATTCCGCCTTAGCTATCTATTGTTTTATTGTTACTTTCGATTCCATTTGCGACCAGGGGTTGGCGTTCGATTTGCAAGGAGGCTCGCTAATTCGCGTTCTTTCATCCGTCAATCAGGTGTCTCGGCGTGCAAACGCCCGCGCGAAACTCGAATCGGCGATTTCGCAAAACGTGCGTATGTAAATTGTAGAGTATTCCACCGACGCCGCAACAAGAAATAAAAGCTACGATTTAGCTCGCACTTAAAGCTCGATTGGAAATAACTGAATTACCTGTGAAAATAATTTGCGCGGTAATCAAAGTTTCTTCGCGGCCATGCGTCAGGCGGACGCGCGCGGGCCGGCGCGGGCGCGGCGTTCCGAGCGACGCATTTTAATAAATTTCCGAGGAGATTAATCGCATGAATGAAATAATTACGCGAGTAATTTGGCTTAGCGTCAAACGGCGGGAAACGAAATATTAATTGTGTTTACTGAACACGGCGAAGACAACACGGGAGCTAAATGAGAGCTAACGATCGACGACCTCGTAGGTTTGAAACTAGTTTTAGTTTCGTATGGGACGTGTCGTCTGATAGATTATTATTATCGATAATATATTATTGTTGCTGTAAAATAATTTTCGCATAACTTACAGGATATGTTGAACAGGATACATTGCCAAAATAACATCTGATTGTTATAAGCATCTAAAGAATATCTAAAGCTGTCTTATTAGAACACCTACTGATTCGTATCACGTATATGACTTACTTTTCAGTTTATTGTGTAAATAATAAAAAAGTCAAAACCGCAGTAAAAGTCCTGGAACGAATAAGTTCTGTATAAATAAAATTGTAGAGATCGTGTCAAATGCCTATGGGCTTGCCATTTATAATTAAAATTAATAGTTTTCTACAAACACGAACATTATAACTAATCGTAATTTATAATTAAAAGTAAACAAAACTTTTATTACAATTTATTAAAAACGAAATACGTTTGGTTCTAATTAAAACCTAGAAATGTTGCGTGTACCTATAAAAATGGCGACGTTCTAGATTTAGTTTACGTTACATTTCACGCATAGGTGCTAAAATTATGTTAAGCTTTTGTTTTATTTTTTTATTATTACAATAAAATAGGCGTGGGCGCAATTGTAAGGGGACTCTACCTACGTAGAGCTCTAAATTACAATAAGGCGGGCACAATTTAAACAAGCCTACTCGTCAAATTAAGTTTTACTTCGTTTAAAGTTTAAATTACTACAATAGGGGAGATGACTACATCTAAAATATTTAATGTACATTAATTTTATATACAATATTTCTGAGTATATTAATTTTATTAATATACCTACTCAGAAATATTGAGGCATTACAACTTGATAAATGTTAAAAAAATATAATATACCTACTTATATCATAATTATACTAAAACATTCATGGTAAATTTACCATGTTGTAATGCCTCAATATTTCTGAGTATATTAATAAAACTAAATATTTTCATACTTATTTATAATCCATACTTAAACGCATAAATATCGGAGATATTTACAGATAATATATTCCCGAGGCCTTATATTTTATACATTTTTACCTAGGCGTGACGACACAGCTAGGTACGAATACGATTTCAGTATGAAGCGTTTTCACGAGATTTGCGAAATTGTGTAAACAAATCGCTGTACCGTTGGAAATGTTGGCTTTTGATATACTGTTTCTTTGGAGAAGTTACTCATATTTACCTACGTAATAGAATTTATGCAATAAAAAAAATTTCAATCATTTTGCCTATTTCTAGATTATTTCTGTGTTTATAAGTTCACGTCAGCTAGCTGCAGGTTCAAATATATATCTCATGAATAAAATCAAAAAAATCTATGACGGAACATTCTTAGAAATATTAGCTACATAATATTCTGGTCGATTTTCTATATAAATGGTGTTCTCTTCTCTTCTTCCTTCTTCTTCCTTGGCTCATTAAGTGCTGTTTGTTCTCAGTGTTTGAGTAATGGCGGTAGAGTCACGATGTGCTAAGATTTTCTTGATACTTCGCTTAATTTACCTTAGTAAATTAAGCGAAGTATCATGCTTTCTCTTTCACAAATATGAAGAACGAGAGAGATAACATGATTTTTTACCCAGGGTTAACTTTAACCCGGATTGGCGCAAGTGGGCCTTAGTTAACTGTTTTATAAACTACTTCATTTACCTTTTTTTAACTCAATTAAGATTTTTTATAATCTAAATTCTAAAGTTAATAAACATTTGTAGTTAGATTTGAAGTTAACCTTTGCATGACATTTGCAGTTAGAATAACACTAATTGAGTCTCATGTAAAGTTCGGATCACGGCAAACAACATACCTACGCCGTTCCAACCCTCGGTCTGAAAGGAACATGTAGAATGTAGATATTTGGGACTGTCACGCCGAACTGGCATGTCTATGAGAGAGCATTTTCCACAGTTTTATCCGCGCATTCGCCTTAATAAAATGCAGTTTACCAGTTACTTCGAAAGGTTGCGAGGCAGAGATTTCTTCTTGTTCTTACTCGTCGGCTTCGAATGGTATGGGCGCTCGGCTGTCATGATTTTGACAGATTTTCAAACAATTCTCATTGGATAACGTTAGGTTTACACCGCTGTCAAATGCGCCTGCTAGGCCCATAAGGCGCTATTGTGTAGTGAACATTTACATTTCAAGGTATAGGTACAATTCTAAATCACCTTTGTTAATGCTTTGGTCTCTACACTTGTCATTGTTTTACAAACACATTAGATAATAATATGATAAAAAATATTATTAAACACTCTGTATAAAGCAGGTGGACGTTAGGGTGTGGTTAGTGGTACCTAGTGGTATCACCGACCTGTCAGTCAGGCTCCACGTATTCAGGTTAATAGATTGTTCCTAGAACATTGATAACGATATGGTGGATTATGATTTTATTAGCGAATATTTTTAATGTTTTTACACCCATTTGTATTACACAAATACCTTTCTAATCGTATCAATGGTGGTAGAGTATTATTACAATTTACAGATATTATTCTTACATTTCGACACAACGATAAGTATAAATTGCAAGTTTAATATCAAATTTGTTGAGGCAACGACATACCTGGAGTTTTACCAAAGTAGGTAAGTATCAATCATTAGAAAAAAATCGTTACCTACTTGGGTTCTCTAGAATCTAGAGAACCCAAGTAGGTAACGTCTAAAGTCTTAAGTCTAGATGCTCTAAAAGCAGTTTGAACTAATCTGTAGCTGTCTGTTGAGTAAATTATTAAAAAATTACGTGTACACAGTACACGTGGCGGATGCGAAAACTTCAATAATCATTGAAAATTCAAAAACACGCATCGTGCCATCGCTTCAAAAATAATTGAAAAAATAACATTTATACCTACACCTAGCGTCATATTCTAAATATATAAAAGGCAAAACTGACTGACTCATCTATCAGCGCACAGCCGAAACTACTAAACGGTTTTTGTTAAAATTTGGCATACGGACAGTTGTAATGACGTAGGCATCCGTTAAGAAAGGATTTTTGAAAATTCTCTCCCTAAAGGAGTGAAAAAGGGGTTAAAATTTTGTATGGAAACGGAACTCCAAGCCGCAAGTCGCGGGCAAAAGCTAGTTATACTCTATAAAGCTAAATTGTTATGTATGAAGTTTAAGTTACGTAGCTTCCTATCAAAAATTGTGTCGTGACGTTAGTGACGTGACGCGACCTATTTCACTCACAACGCCGTTTTTCACTAAGTCAAAAATTAACCTAGTTGTGCATTGTAACATAAAATCTCGCAACTAAGGAACCAACTTGGGTAAGAATTGGGTAGATACCTACTCTACGTTATTCTTGTAGGCGGATCTCCAGCAGTCGACATTAGATATCTGCAATTTTTGTTTTATGTTTACATCTCAAAAAACTACCTACATTATGTGCATCATTAATTTCACAAGCGTGTCAATATGACGCCTAACCTGTCGCAACAAAAACTACAGGCCGGGCCCGCCCATCCCCGCAGAATTGATAGCCAGCCAGCATAAATCTATCACGTCATCACGTGCTCGTCCTCACGTCGTAAATCTCTATAGATTTACGTTAGCTACTCACTCCTAACGCCATTTCATAACGCGACAAAATCGAAACGTATTTTCCCTGGAACCGGCACGCAGGATGCAGGTGCACTCCAAATTTGTATCGTAGCCCAACCGCCTAACCATAAACGAGCGCTGAAAAAACATTTACATTCAAAAATAGAATTCGAATTCCGCGCTTAATTGTGCGTCTGCCAATGAGCGGCCGTGGTGAGGGAGCGAGAGGGCCGCGCGCGGGACAAGGACGAGCGGCAGGAGTCGTGTTCCCGCCCCGTTAACAACATGGCGGCTGTGTTGATTGGCGCGCTTTCGGCGGGCCCTCCCAGCGCGTGACGTGTGAAAAACGGAACGTGAAAATGCCATAGCGGTAGGCGTACAAGAAATAGTGTGAACGATTTCGTTGGTAACTCCTTTAAGCTATTAAAGCTTCAGCAAAAAAGGATCTCGTGTAGACTTAACAAATGTTATTGACGAAATAGTTAAATTTATTTTTCTAGGAAATTATTTAACATTTGACGTCCTTAAAATTAATATTATATGCTGGAGGCAGAGATACCTACTTTAAACTTTCATGAAATATTCATTTTCTCTTAATTTCTGCATTTGTAGGCTTAGCAAACCAAAATTACTTGTATATTTGTGACTGGTAGAGTCACAAACCTACAAGCAGTCCATCGAAGCTAGGTACATCTACGATGCCCAAGTGCTTACCTACTATTAATAAGTCCCCACACCGATTTCAGTGACGGTGGTCAGTTTCATTGAAACCAGGCCAGCTACGCAGGAGTAATTTTCTAGTGTCCGTGGGTTCGGTTCCCGCGTTGAAATAACAAAAAGTGTTGTTTCCAAGTTACCAAGTTTTGGTTAGGACAATGCAGGCTGATCACCTGATTGTCTGACAAGAAAGATGATCCATCCATCGGATGGGCATTTAAAAAGTTGGACCTGCGCCTGATCTCTTGCCAGTCGTGTCGGTCATCCGTCCCACTGGGTAAAGAGAGTAAAGGAAGAAAGAGTGCTCTTGTGTAATGCGCACACACTTGGGCACTATAAATATAATTCCTGCGTCGCTGGCCTGGTTTCAATGAAACCGGCTACCGTCACCGAAATCGGTGTGGGTAACTTACAATTAAAAGTACCTACGGATTAATTAAACACAAAAAAGGAGGCGGTTATACGTTAGGCTGTACTTAACGTAGGTACCTATAACCGCCTCCTTTTTTGGAAGTCGGTTAAAAAACAGTTGAGTATCATTGTGTATATCAAGAAACTTTCGAGATTCGTTCAAAAATGCTGAAAATCTGTCTCTACAATAGTAGGTTTTTAACATTTTAGATGAGTAACGAGTATTAGTTCGACTTTCGACTCATCAGTATTGTCATACATGTCTGTAGGTACATACCTAATATACCTACGTAATCTACTTTCATAGTCTGTATTAAATCTATGGGTATTAACATTAGGGAAGCCCAATTCCCAAGGTGTTAGGGTAATTTCTAGTCTTTTTCCAGACTACTCCAACAAAACATGATCCAGCTGAAGACAGATCCGGTGTACCACTTTTCGACCTTATTACTCGGCAATAAGATTCAAAAGTGATACCTACACCGGACCTGTGGGCGATCGTACCTACGTAATAGCATACCTACTGTATAGTTAGCATAGTTAGGGTATCTAAGGGACATCACCAGTGGTGGATTTACACTAGGGGCAGTCGGGGCTAGTGCCCAGGGCGACAAATTTAGTAGATCGGCAAAATTTGGAAAGTGAAAGAAATAATTTCTAGAACACTACATTATTTTTTTTACAATTTATATCAACATTGCACAATATACTAATAATTAATTCTTATAACGGTAACGTTAAACCCCACTCCTGACTGATGATAATAAAATAAAATAAAATAAAATAAAATGGGATGGGGGACACTGCGCACACAATTTATTCCATTGTCCTTTTTATTTCTTAGAACGAAAACAAATATTTTTTATATTATTGAAGTACCTATGAATAATATACAATAAACTCAATCATAGGGGTCCATCCACATATTACGTCACGCAAGATTTCGACTTTTTGACCCCCCCCCCCATGTCACGCTTTTTAGTATGGGGTACCTGTATTTACTGTCACATTTAGTATGACCCCCCCCCTTCCCCATCTGCAATCAACTATAGTTAGAATAACTATAGTTGATTGCAGATGTATTGATGAATTCGTAAGAAATAAGACAAAAACTACAATTTTAAGTAAAATTACACTGATAGGGCGGCATATCCCTTCAGTGCCCAGGGCGGCACTAATATTAAATCCGGCCCTGGACATCACATCACACAGCCAGTAAAAATGTGGAAATAGACTTAAGGAATATTAACGAGAAGTGCTGCTAATATGCTCAGCTATGAGCCTATAGGTAGAGTCTTGTCTTAAGTATGAACTGGATCAAATAAACACCTACTTACACCTACAAAATACACCTATAGGCTACAAACTATACCTACAACCTACACCTACACCGACATATTCTACGCCTACCAACCTACTTGGACCGGCCATATTTATAAAATAAACCGAAAGTAGATATAGCCAAGTCACTCTTATCGGCCGGTTTCAATAACTATTTGTTAAAAAGTAAAAACGTCACATTTGGTATCATTTGCCGATTTTTTGTGATACAAAGACGTTTTTAGCAAATACTTAGTTATTGATAGAAGGTTCTAGATAGGATATTGAAACGGGCCGTAACAAATTGAACACAGTAAACAGTTACTATGGGAAATTTCAATCGTTTACTTTCCAGATTTCCCCGCAACTTTTCAATTAAATAATTACAAAAAATTCAAGAGAAATTGATCTATAGGGAATAAGTCTCCCTGAATAGACTGTACCCGGGAGGGATGTGCTTAATGCTACTTAGCTTTTGCCCGCGGCTCCTCCCGCGTAAATACAGGTTTGGGATAAAAGTAGACTACGTGTTTGTAAATCCAGAGCTTTAACTAGAACCATACCGAATTTCATCAAAATCCATTCAGTAGTTTTTGCGTGAAAGAGTAACATCCATGCATTCATCCATCCACCCATCCATTCATCCATCCGTCCACCCACCCGCCCATCTATCTATCCATCAGTCAGCTGATACAATGGACATAGCAAGTATAAAACTATAATATAAGTTTCTCGTAAAGATAAAGTATCTCTCTCCTCCCATACATAAACATCTGAACATTTTAAACTATGTTCGAAATTCATACACTTTATTAATATCATGGACTAAGTATACAATTTCTGTTCTTTATAGAATACGTCGTTTTGAGAATACATTCTGTAGAGAATATGTCGTTCGTGCTTAGAGTTCTTATTGGCTAACCGCACACACAATAAATGGCAATAATGCTCATATTGACAAAACTTTTGCATATTTCCGGGCCATATTGCCGTTTTTAGGGTTCCGTAATACTTAAGGAACCCTTATAGTTTCGCTCTGTCCGTCTGTCTGTCTGTCTGTCTGTCCGCGCCTCTAGCTCCTGTAATTATGAATATAAATTGATGAAATTTGGTGCAGTTATAGATTGTGTATAGATCACGGTTTTGGGATCATAAAAAAATTATAATTTTATATTTTAGGGGTGGCTCTCCATACATGTGAAGTGGGGATGAAAAATATTTTTTCACTCTACCCCATCGTGTATGGTATTGTAGAATAGGTCTTTTAAAATAAAGGCAAGGTTTCATACGTAACTTTTTTATAAAGTTGACCATTTTCGAGTAATCGGCCTCCAAAGTAGTTTGTAAGTTGGTCCCCCCCCCTAGCATTTTTAGACTATAGGAGATAGAAACTTGCAAATTTCCATGCTGATAGATCATGCTAAAAACTCTTTAGGAAAATTATTGTGAACCAAATCGGATAGTAACTTTTGGAGTAATTTAAAAAAAAGCATATTACGCGTTTATAGTTACGGAACCCTCCTTAGACATGTCCTGACATGCTCTTGGTTAGGTTATTTATTGTATGTGTTGATTAGTATTTACAAAATTGTATCAATAATATTGTGTGTGTGCAGATACCCTATGAATATAGATTTAATCGAATAATTTAAGCAATTAAAAACTATACGAGTCATTTGTCTTGTACGACTAAGTATTTAAACAACACTACGAATCTACAGCCGATAATAATTTCGGTAGACTAGATTCGAAAATTAATACACGTGATGTCTCCTCCTCCTCCCCTTGGTGATACTTAGTAATTTTTTTTCGGACCCCTCCTCCCCCTTTAGGCATCACGTGATTAATGGACGACCCCTTTTGGTAGCATAAAATAATAAAAAAATATTGTACGAATGGTTCGCCTTCTATGTGGGTATTACATTTCTTTCTCATTATAACACATCATGTGTGGTATCTACGAATACTAAGTCTTTTTAAATAAAGGTGAGGTATCATATTATGCGACTTTTTTATAGTCCTGACATGCTCTTGGTTTGGTTCAAAATTTCTGCCTCTTGGTTAGTCTAGTAAATTATAAAAAGTATAATATGATTATCTATTAAAGTTAAACTGCTTTACTCACGCGAAAGCAAAGCATCGTTCTGTGGCATCATATTGTGTGTGTATCATCATAGTGATTTGCGATCGGTTGCTTATAACAGGCGTTTAGATTTACTTTACCTGTGTTATGAATCTGCAGGCTTAGCATGCGCATAGAAGAAACACCGAAGAAAAGAAAATATGACAGATTGAAGAAACATTAATACCATTCAGAGCAAAATAGGTCTTTTTAAAAGGTAGCAAGGTCGATGTATTGTCGTTATGAGAAATAACATTTCTTTTCTTCCCGAGCATGAGCTCACAAAATGGCCTCGTTTGACAGCTAAAGTAGAAACGTTTTCTTAATTTAATGTCAAAAAGTCCCACAATAATGTCAACCACTCCACATCATGGCGGTCCTAGACAAAAAGTTTCTATATGTTGAGTATGATATACTTGAATATTGGTACGTTTTTGACAGAAGATTTCCCGGCAACCATTTTAAAAATATGGCGGTTTAGAAATGTTGACTTCTATTGACGACCTTGTTATAATGCATTAAGAACTATTTTGCAACTAACTGTTTTGGATAGAATATTTCTTCATTAAATGTATTTCTATGGATCGCCATGCTAAGCCTGCTGGAGTCTAAACCGAAGTAACCCATAAGTTTTATTCCTCTCGCAATGTCGATGTAAAAAATGTACTCTTGTTAAATTTTTATTCGTAAATGAATCTTAAAAAATCTTATTTGTAGGCTACCAACTTTATTGCATTAAATTGCATTCGGGAAAAGTAAACCATCCACCAGGATGAAGCATCGATCAAATTCTTATGGAAATAAGAATAGTATGATCGGCGTCCTTAACTGTGCGTAACATGAGCCATCCCATACAAACGGACGCTTTAAATGAGATTCCACCGAAACATTTTCATGTAAAATTTTGCCACATATTTTGATTAAGGTGAAGAGTTTATGAAGTTAGGCCGTGTAGAGTCAGAAGCTCGATCTCGAGTCGAAAAGCTGTTAAAGAACGTTTGTGTGCTAAAGCTTATTATAAAGTCAGTGATTTCATTAACGATTGCACACCTTGGGAATAAGATGGCCCCATGCAAGGCTGCTTTTATGTACTTAAGTATATTCTTTGTACTTATGACTAATGTTATATAGATTAAGTTACAACATTGTAAAAATATTTTTTGAAAAGAACAATTTTCCCATCTTTTTGCTAAAAGGTGGCCCCGTGCGAGTTTCTTACGCCGGTTCTTCTCGCCGGGCTAGTTTCCGAACCGGTGGTAGGCATCATGTAGGACAATTCTATAAGCGTTATATTATAACCTACATGGAAATAAAAATTTTGAGTTTGAGTTTGATCCTAGTCCCTACATGTGATCTGAGTTCTGACAAATTTTTGACTGTCAGTGTTTTCGTCCTTGCATCATTTTATATGAAAATGTTTTGGTGGGATTTCACTTTTTTTTGCAAGTTGCAGACAATGATTTTATATTATTTATAACAAGCATTAGTCAAGTCTCATACAAATTCTGTTTTCTATACTATTCAAGAGGCTGGGAAATAAAAGTTCAAAGCTTTACATTTTATTTTGTTGTTTTGTACTAGGTAATTACTAGCCTCAACTTTCTAGAACATGAAGTAACCTTTTTAAGAAATTCTTAGGAATTTTGATTATCATCATTAAGTTAGTGTCAAAATTTGAGAATTTTGATATCAAAAAATCTAAAGCACAAGAGACCTAAATGCAATCAAAATTTTAATCCCCCTTTTTTTTTTTTATAAAACAAGGGCGCAAACGAGTAAACGGATCACCTGATGGAAAGCGATTACCGTCGCCCATGGACACCCGCAACATCAGAGAAGTTGCAAGTGCGTTGCCGGCCTTTTAGGAAGGAATACGCTCCCTTCTTGAAGGTTTGCAGGTCGTAGTGGTCCGGAAATACTGCTGGCGACAGTTCATTCCAGAGTTTTACAGTGCGCGGCAGAAAGCTTCGGGTAAAGCGCACGGTGGAGGACTGCCACTCATCAAGGTGATGAGGATGATAAATATTATGTCGCATGGAACGGTGGCGAAAAGTTGCAGCAGGTATAAGTCCGAACAATTCCTCGGAGCACTCCCCGTAATATAACCGATAGAGGATGCAGAGCGATGCTACATCTCTACGTAGCTCTAAGGAGTCAAGCCTGTTTGAAACACTATGGCAGTCGACAATTCGAGCGGCCCTACGTTGGATACGATCCAGAGGGAGAAGCTGGTACTTTGGCGCCCCTGCCCAGAGATGAGAACAGTATTCCATGTGAGGCCGAACCTGCGCCTTATAGAGTTGTAGGCGTTGGACCGGACTGAAATACTGCTTTGACCTGTTCAGAACACCAAGCTTCTTGGAGGCTAACTTGGTCTTGCCCTCCAGATGATATCGGAACTGGACCTCGATATGTTAACACCAAGTATTCCAATGTTGGAGGAGACAGTTATGGGTATGCTTTCAAAACGAGTACATACGACCATTGGTAACTTTTTAGCGGTGAACGCGCAAACTTGTGTCTTAGAGGGGTTGAATTGGACTAAGTTAAGTCTACCCCATTCAGAGACCTTCTCCAATGAATTTTCAATTTGAGAGACAAGTTTGTTTCGACTAGTTCTTATCCGACTAGTAAGGAACTAGCCCGGCGAGAAGAACCGGCGTATGAAACTCGCGCGGGGCCATCTTTTACCAAAAAGATGGAAAATTGTTCTTTTAAAATAAAACAATGTATAACAATGTCATGACTAAAACTATATAACTAGAATACAATAGTATATGGAAGTAGCCTTGCAGGGGGCCACCTCATTCCCAAGGTGTGCTATCATTCATGAAATCATTAAGTTTATAATAAGCTTTACTACACAAACGTTCTTTGATTACTTTTTTAAATTTATTGGTTGAAAAATGTTGAACGTTTTCTGGGATCCTATTGTATATGCGTATACATTGGCCTTTAAACGAATTCTTTACTTTACTAAGTCTAGTCACTGGTACATCAAGCTTATTCTTATTTCGAGTATTTCTATTGTGGTTGTCACTTTTTTTTTTGAATAGGCTTACATTTTTTTAACATATAGTACATTTGATAGAATATACTGAGAAGCTACAGTTAAGATCCCTGTTTCCTTAAACTTATCTCTTAATGAAGTATTGGGGGCCAGCTTGTAGATTGCCCGAACAGCTCGCTTCTGCAGCACAAAGATAGTATTTATATCTGCAGCATTGCCCCATAGCAGAATGCCATAGGACATTATACTGTGGAAGTAACTAAAATACACAAGCCTTGCTGTGTTTTCGTCTGCAAAATGTCTTATTTTACTAGTAAGTAAAATAAGACATTTTGCAGACGAAAAGACTTAGTTCAGCAGTATTTGCAGTAGCAAATACTGCTGAACTAAGTCTGTCGGCCAATCCAGCAATATGAGGGCCCCACTGAAGTTTCGCGTCTAATGTAATACCTAAAAAGACGGCTGTATCTACTAGTTCCATACCTTCCCCATTTAATAGCACATTGGTTTTAGTTTGCCTTACATTCGGCAACGTGAACTTTATACATTTAGTTTTTTTGCTATTTAACAAAAGATTATTGACACTAAACCAGTGTACTATTTTTAGAAGAGCATTATTTACTTCGTCATAACACGAGTTTTGGCGATTAATATTAAAAGTAAGTGGCGTATCATCGGCAAATAATACTATTCCGTTTTTTTCATTAATAAGGTATGGTAGGTCATTTATATAAATCAGAAAAAGAAAGGGTCCTAAAATTGACCCTTGTGGGACCCCCATCTCAATTTTAGTACCTGTGGATCTTTTTCCATTTATCTCAACTCTCTGAATCCTATTTGATAAATAAGATTTTAGGAGAACGAGTGCTGGACCCCTTACTCCATAGTGGCACAATTTCCTGATCAATGTTGAGTGTTGTTAACGCACGACAGGTGCGCCCCCGCACTGCGCGACTTATTCACTATCTGTGGATCTCTAACTGGTTTATTATCTATGCTCCGTGTTTCCTTACAACCCGCCATTTTGTATAGCCCATTCTCTTTCCGGTGATCCGCCATCGCCGCCTGCGCCGCTGCGGAAATTCCCCTCAATATACGTTTTTGTATTGTAATAATTATTATAATAAACCGAATACGTTATTTCAAGAAGTTAAGTAGTTCTTTATTTCAAGACCAGATGCAGAATACCTCACCAAAAGCTGGTCCTTCGAGCCGGATATCAAGAACATACCAAGAACAAAGAATCGCGTGGGCTAACGCGTGACATCCTGAGGTGTCTCCTGTATCTAGAATAAGTCTAGAAGCTTAAGATCTCGACGGCGCGGCGTGTTCATCAAGGCAGTCATCGAAACATTAAGAATTACGGCAAAAGTCGAGGCCAACCACGTGCTGCATTAATCGTAGTTGGACATTATCTCGACAGGAAATTTAACAATCTAATCATAAATCAACCCGAAAAGGCATTGTAAATTTGTGAGTTCGTTCCAATATATTTCTATAATTTTTACATTAACTTAACTTTGTTCTAAAAATTTCGCCATTTTGAAAGTTGTCTTTATTGCGCTTTACAATAGCAAACAACTATTGCAAACAACTATTGCACATTATAGGTGCATTTCCTTTATAATAACTCTAAAGAAATTCATTTCCTTTAAAGTACTTTATTATGACTTTAAATCATAATCATTAAGCACGCCAAAAACATTGCAAGCGTCGCTCACAGTCTTTATTTATCTCGCATTCCAGAGTTAATTGTCTGCGAACGTGCCTACCTACGCCCGTTGCTGAGAATTGAGATCTTCTTGCTGTTCTGCACGCATAACGAATTTATTTAAGTATTCCTTTTTGTGCCTATTTTTTAGTAACATCTGTGTCAATTACATATTTGACAGTAACTTAAGTGTATTGTATTTAATTACCTAGGTACTTTGTTCAATTACTTACATTATAACTGGATTTGTACTGTTTATTTCAACTACACAATGACCTTAACATTTAAAGAATTAAAGAAAAAACGAGGTTCGTATAAAACAAAATTAACTCAATTTATAAATTATTTAAATGTACTTGAGACTTGTGACAGGCCTAGTAGCGCACAACTTAGTGAACTTAATTGTAGATTAACAAAAATTGAAGAAAGTTATAATGAATATGATTCAATACAGATTGAAATAGAAAGTTTGCTGGACATTTCAGAGGCTGAATGTCAAGATGCCTACAAGGATCGTGAAATGTTCGAGAGCTCCTACTTTGCCACGGTGGCGCGCGCGCGCAGCCTGCTAACCGAGCATGCCTCTGCGGGCCATGACAACGGAGCTGCGTCAGAGAAAGGTTCATTACAAGGTTCTGTTCTTACAGGTGGGCCAAGCTTAAAATTACCTATTATACACTTACCTACCTTTTCTGGACAGTACGATAATTGGTTAGAGTTTCACGATACTTACCTTTCGCTGATACATTCCAATGACAATATACCTAGAATCAACAAGTTTCATTATCTGCGTTCAGCATTAAAAGAGGGCGCTGCCAATGTTATCAGTTCCTTAGATTTTTCAGCCAGTAATTACGATATTGCATGGCAACTTTTGTGTGAGCGCTATCACAATAATAAGCTACTTATCAGTAATCACATTCAAGCTATTTTAGATATCGAGACTATTCATAAAGAATCATCTGTTGCTTTACGAAACATGATTGACACATTGAATAAAAACCTCAGATCTCTGCAAAACCTGAAGATTAACACAGAGAACTGGGACATTTTGATCATTCACATTGCTTCTAGTAGATTGGATGTTGTGACCAGTAGAAATTGGAAGGAACACATGAATCTTTCAAAAAACTTACCTGATTTACATAATTTTATTTCCTTTATAAAAAATCGTGCTGAACTACTGGAAACAATAAACCAAACACACCATAATATTAAACGTAGGTACAGCGAACCTATACACACTCGTCCACGAACATTCGCAGCGAATACTGGTACCTCAACACACACATATTCATGTCATTTTTGTAAGGGAAATCATCCTATTTATTTATGTCCTAAATTCAAGTCATTATCAATTCAAAATAAATTGCATAAGGTTAAGCAATTGAGACTTTGCATTAATTGTTTGCGCCAGGGACATCAAGCTAATAAGTGTAAACTAGGGCCATGTAAGGTATGTGCTAAGTGGCATAACACAATGCTTCATGTTGATGAAGCGCAGCAGGTTCCCCAGCTATCTTCTGTAACAAATGACAGTAAAGGTGTAACAATGACTGCTCAAACTGATAATGTCTATGAAACACAATCCATTGATAAGGATGATGAAACCTCATCCAATAATATTGTCTTATCATCTACTCACCACAGCAGCGTGCTTTTATCCACAGCGTTAGTTCATGTCCTAGATTATCAGGGAAAGAAACACATAGCAAGAGCATTACTTGATAACGGAAGCACATCCAGTTTCATTACTAAAAAATTAATTAAAAAATTAAATTTACCTGTTAGTTCCACCTCAACCTCTGTAGAAGGGTTGAGTTGTAACTCCATACGCATTACAAAACGTTCTTCACTGACATTTTCTTCGCGAACCGAAAACTACACAAAAACCATTAATTGTTTTATAGTTCCTCACATTACACAATTCATACCTACCACAAAATTTAACATTTCCTCTTTAAACATTAATAAAAATATAAAATTAGCTGACCCTGACTTCAATATCCCTGCTGAAGTTGACATTCTTTTGAGCGCTGATATTTTTTGGGATATATAAGGGCACAACCGTATTTCTTTAGGGAAAAATAAACCAACAATGAATGAAACAAAACTAGGTTGGTTGGTTTCAGGTGTACTGAGCGCATGTAATAATACTAACCGTTCTTCTTATTCTAGTAATACAGTCCATTGTAATCTTTTAAATGATTTTGAAGTTGATCAACAATTAAATAGATTTTTTGAATTAGAGTCCGTACCCTCGCCTAATAAATCTTTAAAGAAGGAAGACAATGATATAGAACAGCATTTTATACAAACAACGGTTCGTCAAAGGGATGGTCGTTTTGTAGTGAAAATTCCATTAAAACAATCACCTGATGTATTAGGTGACTCGTATGACCAAGCATTGAATAGATTTATTTCATTAGAGCGTAAGTTTAAGAGAGATCCTTTATTTAAACAAAAATATTGTGAGTTTATGCAGGAATATATTGACCTCGGTCATATGTCTATAAATGATAATAACGGTGAGAAACTTAGCTACTTTTTACCGCACCACGGAGTTTTAAGAGAATCTAGTATTACTACAAAGTTAAGAGCTGTGTTTGATGCATCGGCTTGCACAACTTCAGGTTTATCATTCAACAACATCCAATATGTAGGCCCCACAGTGCAAGACGATTTAATTAGTATACTTCTTCGTTTTAGACAGCACAAATATGTAGTTACGTCTGATTGTTCTAAGATGTATCGTTGCATTCTAGTTTCTGAAGATCAGAGATGCCTACAACAAATACTGTGGCGCTCTGAACCAACAAAGAAACTTGAAAAATACAAGCTAAATACAGTCACATACGGTACAGCTTCAGCACCATATCTAGCAACTCGTTGTATTATGCAACTAGGCAAAGAATGCACAGACCCAGTAGTATGCGAAACCATACTTCATGATATGTACGTAGACGACCTAATAACCGGCCACGATTCAGAGCATGAATTGTCTCATATTTGCCGAGGTGTAATAACTGAGCTTAAAAAGGGCCAATTCTACTTAAGAAAATGGCGTTCAAACAATCCTCACATCTTAGATGGTATAGAAGAAAATGTTAACAATGATAACTTACTGAAATTAATAAATGATGACTACGCAAAGACTTTAGGTCTTCGTTGGTGCTGCAGTTCAGATACACTTCACTTTTCCGAGGGCTCTCGCCCACCTCAGACTCGAGCAAACAAGCGTTCAATACTGTCAACTATAGGTCAAGTATTCGATCCACTAGGAATTGTAAATCCATGTATACTTCAAGCAAAAATTATGTTACAAAAATTGTGGGCATCAAAAATATCTTGGGATGAACCTTTACCCACGGAAATAGAAAACCAATGGTTTAATTTTTCAAAATTACTCCCAAAATTGAGTAACCTGTCTATCCCTCGCAGAGTCATATGTGACTCACCCATGGTAATTGAACTTCATGCATTTAGTGATGCTTCTTTGCATGCTTACAGTGCTTGTGTCTATATTCGTTCTACAGACATGGAGGGTCACATATCAACACACCTCGTTATGGCTAAATCTAAGGTAGCTCCATTAAAAGAAACAGGCCTCACCGTACCCCGATTAGAGCTCCTAGGTGCTGTTTTGGCAGTACGTTTAGTAAATAAGGTAAAATCAGCTTTAAGACTTCCTATAAATCATTGCATTTATTGGTGCGATTCTACAATTGTCCTTGGATGGATAAGAACATCAAAATCCAATTTACAAACCTTTGTTGCTAATAGAGTGTTTGAAATCACTGAAAACTCCAAGTCTAACTTGTGGAATTATGTACCCACACATGCAAATCCTGCTGACATCGGGTCAAGAGGTTGCAATGCAATACAATTAAAGGAATCTTCGCTATGGTGGAAGGGACCAAGCTTTTTATCTTTGCCCCAGTCTATGTGGCCCAAGCAACCAGGGCTTATACAAACCGACTTACCTGACATTAAGTTGAAATGTAAAACACTACTTTTAAAAGATGGTTTTATTCATAAATATTCAAATTTCAGTAAATTACAACGTATAACCTCATACATTTTGCGTTTTATTCATAATTGTAAGAATCCTTCATATAAATTCACTTCATATCTAAAGACAACGGAATTAAACTCAGCTACTCATATTCTATGTAAAATTGTTCAAAGAGATATGTTTCCCAAAGAGTATACAAGTTTATGTAATAAAAAACGACTGCCACCTAAAAGTAAATTGCTTAATTTGAACCCTTTCGTATCGGACGATAATTTGATAAGAGTAGGTGGTAGATTGTCTAATTCAAATTACGACTACAACACTAAACACCCTATTCTCCTTCATGCATCCCATCACATTACTCAACTTTTATTTAAACATTACCACATACTTTTAATGCATGCTGGACCTCAATTATTACTAGCAACATTAAGACACAAATATTGGCCTATAAGAGGTCGTGATCTCGCCCGCAAAATAACACACGCTTGTCATATTTGTTGTAAGTTTGCAGGTAAAACCATTCAACCTATAATGGCAGACCTTCCAAAGGAACGTCTCCATAGTGAATATCCATTTATTAACACCGCAGTTGATTATGCTGGTCCTATTTTACTTGCTGACAGAAAAGGTAGAGGATGTAAACTTATGAAATCATATATTTGTGTGTTTGTTTGCTTGGCTGTAAAGGCAGTCCATATTGAGCTTGTCACTGATTTAAGTGCAGAGGCTTTTATTGCCGCTTTAAATAGATTTATTTCTCGCAGAGGCAAGCCCGCTAACATTTATTCTGACAACGGTACAAACTTTGTAGGCGCATACAATGAACTCTCGAGCTTTTTAAAATCAAAATGTAATGATATAGGTTCGTATGCGGCAGAACAAGCGATAAATTTTAAATTTTCACCTGCATATAGTCCCCACTTCAACGGTTTGGCCGAAGGTTCTATCAAATCAATTAAACATCATCTAAAGAGAATATTATCTCTGACTCACCTTACTTACGATGAAATGAACACTGTCCTCATCCAAATAGAAGGGATTCTTAATTCTCGACCTTTAACTCCACTATCTTCAGATCCTAATGATCTTATACCCTTAACACCATCTCAATTTCTCATTGGACGAACAATAACAATGTTGCCTTCTTCACAGGTTGATATCGAGAGAGAAGCACAGATTTGCACTCTGCCTCGCTATCAAAGAGCTCAAACACTGACTGCTCATTTTAGGAAAAGATATTATAAGGAATACATTTCAGAATTACAGAAACGTACAAAGTGGCAACACAAGGGTGAACGACAACTGCGTGCTGGTGACATGGTACTGGTGAAAGATGACCGACTCCCGCCCAACCGCTGGCTGCTAGGAAGAATAACTCGCCTGCATCCCGGATCAGACGGAATTGCACGTGTCGCCGATGTCAATACAAGTACAGGAACTATAAGAAGAGCCTATAATAGGCTTTGCCCTTTACCTTCAGAAGATTCCTTGGAACAGAATGTTCCAACCCGGGGAAGCTGTTAACGCACGACAGGTGCGCCCCCGCACTGCGCGACTTATTCACTATCTGTGGATCTCTAACTGGTTTATTATCTATGCTCCGTGTTTCCTTACAACCCGCCATTTTGTATAGCCCATTCTCTTTCCGGTGATCCGCCATCGCCGCCTGCGCCGCTGCGGAAATTCCCCTCAATATACGTTTTTGTATTGTAATAATTATTATAATAAACCGAATACGTTATTTCAAGAAGTTAAGTAGTTCTTTATTTCAAGACCAGATGCAGAATACCTCACCAAGTGTTGCACACAATCAAATGCCTTAGAGAGATCGCAAAAGACTCCCAGAGCATCATGCGATCTCTCCCAAGCATCAAAAATATAACTAATTAGATCAACGCCTGCATCTGTTGTAGAGCGTCCCTTTGTAAATCCAAATTGTTTGTTATGTAAAATTTTATTTTTATTGAAGTGTGCTAGCAACTGATTAAGTATTATTTTTTCATAAATTTTACTAAGTGTTGGTAAAATAGATATAGGTCGGAAGTTAGATGGATCCGACTTACTACCAGACTTAAAGAGAGGTAAAACTTTACTGTGTTTCATTAGATCAGGAAAGACGCCACGTTTTATACAATCATTAAAGATAGTTGCTAGATAGTTAAAGATAGTACATTAAAAGTAGTCGAAAATCATTAAAGATAGTTAAAGATAGTACATTAAAAGTAGTAGACTAGTAGCGAAGACCGGGCTAGTTCCCGAACCGGTGGTAGGCATCATGTATACCGACGTTCAATAAGTGTATAAAAATACCAACATTGAATAAAAATTTTTGACTTTGACTTTGACTCTCAATGACATTTTGCCGAGAGATGTTCGTGTGGCCGGTATATAAGGCATCACCCGTGCTGTCATCTGCATAGCAATGAATGCCATTGGTTTGTAACATGTCATTGATATGCAGTATGAACAGGGTAGGTGATAGCACACAGCCTTGTGGGACACCAGCATCAATAGACAGAGTATCCGAGCATTCACCGTCGACTACGACCCTTATGCTTCTGTCTGCTAAGAAACTCGTGACCCACTTGCATAATTTCTCGGGGAGCCCATAGGAAGGAAGCTTCGAAAGAAGCGCTTTGTGCCAAACCCGATCAAAGGCTTTCGCTATGTCCAAACTTACAGCCAATGCCTCTTCCTTAGACTCGATCGCCTGTGCCCAACGATGAGTTAGGTACGTCAGCAGATCACCAGCCGAGCGACCTTTACGGAACCCGTACTGTTTGTCGCTTAGCAATTGCTGAACGTCTAAGTATCGAAGGAGCTGTCTATTAATAATGGACTCCATTATCTTCGAGAAGAGAGAGGTTATAGCGATTGGTCTGTAGTTGGAAGGATTGGAGCGATCGCCTTTTTTAGGGATCGGGTGCACCAAAGCTGTCTTCCAAGATGCTGGGACTGTGCCATAAGAGTAGGAGAGCCGAAAAAGACGCGTTAAGACCGGTGCCAACTCTGGAGCACACACTTTCAACACTATAGGAGGGATTCCGTCAGGCCCACTCGACTTTTGGGTATCAAGGGAACGGAGAGCAACTCGCACTGAGCGCTGATGGAACCGAATATCCGACATGATGCTCTTGCATCGCGGTATAGTCGGCGGTTCCTGTCCCCCGTCATCCAGGGTCGAGTTGGACGCAAAGAGCTTGCCAAGAAGGTCAGCTTTCTCTTTTGCGTCATGGGCCAACGAGCCATTTCCTACGTGTAGGGATGGAAGAGATGGCTTACAGAAATTCCCTTCGATAGCTTTGGCGAGAGACCAGAATGCACGGGTTCCCGAAGGGAGACGCTCGAGTCTCTCGCCAATTCTACTGATGTGCTGTTTCTTCGCCCAAGCGATATCTCTTTTGAAGGACCTAGAGGCAAGGTTGTACTCCTTTTTAAGTTTGCTGGTGTTTAAATCCTGTGCTGACACTGCATTAGCCCAGGTTTGGTAAGCTTCCTGCTTCCGGCGAGAAGCTTTTTTGGAAGATGAACCAAACCAGGGACGGAATCTGCTGCCAGTAGGGACCACAGAGGACGGAACGAAAAGTTCCATTCCTTGTAGCACCACGTTGGCAACAGAGTTGGCAGCGGCGTCAGGATCATCCAGCGAGAAGCACGCCTGCCCCCAGGGGTAGGAAGCAAAAAATGACCGCATTCCATCCCAATCTGCTAACTTGTAGTGCCACACACGACGGTATTTAGCAACACGCTGTCGCAACGCGCTCGTGAGTTGCACAGAGCTGCGGACAAGGCAATGATCCGATGAGCCAAGTGGTGCGGCCACGGATACTTGGTAGCCGTCCGGATGTGACGTCAGCAGAAGGTCCAACAGGGAAGGAATCTGACCATCCACATCTGGAATTCGCGTAGGCGCAGTAACCAGTAAGGTCATATGCAAGGGCAAAGTCGCAGGCAGATCTCCCCGCATGATCAGTTTTACTGGAATTGAGCCAGTCGGCGTGGTGGGCATTAAAATCGCCAAGTAGTATGATCTCTGCGGATGGGATCTGCCGCTGCATGAAGTCTGTAGCCATTTGCAGATGCTCAAAGAGTCGGTCTATTTCGGGATCACCGCTATGGGACCTATAGAGGCACGCATAGACGCGGGGATGGTCGTCGCACTCTATGCGGAGCCATAAGATTGAAAGGTCCCTAACTTCAAGATTGCTGAGGCGGCGAGAGCTGATATCATCTCTGACGTACACACACACTCCAGCTTTAGGCAGAAAAGAGTGCTCAAGATTATACCCAGGGTGGGAAAGGTATGATGTGTCAGCCGGAGACGATATCTGCGTCTCGGTTAAGAAGAGCAACGCCGGCTTTGCTGTCTCAAGATGGTAATGGACGGCATTGAGGTTTGAGTGTAGTCCCCTGATATTGCAGAAGTCCACTTTCAATATCTCAGGGGGTGCCTTAGCACATTTGCTCTTGCCCCGTGCAGATTGGAGCGCAGTTTTGCCCCCCCCCCCCCCAGAATACGAGGGGCAGCCTAGACGTCCATGCTCAGGTCCAGGGGCGCCTGAGCGTGGACGTCCAGAGAGGGATTCTCCAACGCAGTTGGTACCCTCCTGGGGTAACAAATTAGTTTTCAACTGCGGCATCATAGGGGGGTAGGGGGATTGGGCCTCCGGTAAACTCACTCACTCGGCGAAACACAGCGTAAGTGCTGTTTCACGTCGGTTTTCTGTGAGGCCGTGGTATATCTCCGGTCGAGCCGGCCCATTCGTGCCGAAGCATGGCTCTCCCACTGTATACCCCTTAGTCCTTACTAATAAAAATATTTACACAATAGATAAGCTGTACAATATTTTGCCCTTGTCTGTTAAGCCACTTTTCCAACGTATCAGACAAGGACAAAACATTGCATAGCTTATCCATTGTGTGAATATTTTTATTAGTAAGAGGTGTGTGTTTAATAAGTCCGCTGCTGGCAACATATCCTGAAAACTTCGTTTATTTGGTTTAATCTAAGCCCAAGTTACGAGGATTCAGAAAACCGACGAAACTCACGAAACGCTTTGAGAAACGGTGGTCAGAGTGCCGAGTGCGAGTGATCGAATAAATTTACGTTCGCGTTAATCGAATAAACTTTATAATTCACGAGTGTCAAGAATGTGCGCGTCTCCATTCTGTCAAACCACTCGTTTGCCGTTTACTCAGCGTGAATGGCGAGCTATACCTATAGCAAAGAATATATATATTACTAACGTACCTATAGTGCCCTCGCACTCTTTTACGGATGGCATATTATATGTCACCGTAAAATTGTAAAAACCGTTAGATTGTTATATATATATATATATATATATAGTGAAATTGTAAAATGTTGACAGACTTCGGGCGCGAATATTCTGCTTATAATTTAACACATTATTTTTCGTTAGATTATAAATATACAGGGTGCTCGGTTATCCGAATGAAATATTTAAACGAACATTAGGCCACAATATTACATAAGTAATGGCAGTACGCATTACTAAAAATGTTCGTGATTTACAGAAAAATAACATGATTAATATTTCCTGACAACTCGCACTACGCATGGACACCCTCACACTGCCATACAACGCCGCCGGCTTCAAGGTCACGCGCTCACCGAGTAGTACGGGCACGCGGTTATGAATAGAATTTAAGTATTTTATAGGATAATTTGGTCAACATTTAAGGTCACATGTTATATATATTTTTGGAACTAGAATCGAACACTCATTACGCTCCTTGAATATCTATTTTTGAAAACCGACCATTCTGTATATAGTATTATAGTATAGTAATGAATCTTTCGACATATTTTTACAATCTCGCTAGTTACATTGGAATCTAACGGTTTTTACAATTTACGGTACATACACCTATGACCTAATTCACAGAACGACTTACACCCGTATTTGTAAAAAAGTAATTACTTGTTGCTAAATAGCTACTTAATTAAGTCATTACTTGCAGTTAGAATTCTTGATTATGAAATCTTATTCCATAGCCAAGTAAAATACGTTACATAGGTAATTACATAAGTAAGAATCACGTGTCTCAAGAATTGTTTCCCTCTGGCAACACTTTGTATACCTATATGTTTCGTTAACAAGCGGAAAAAATTGAATTTGAATTTATATTGATAAAATTAAACATTCAAATGACAAGAAAATACTGCATTTTTATATTATTTTCACAATATTCGACATAAAATGTAGTTTCGAGAAATGAAATGATCCTACTCACTGTCATGAGCGCTTCCAGCCCAACGCACTACAGTAACATAAATTAATGGCTAGCCGCACACACACCATATTATTGGCAATAATCATGCTCATATAGACAATAATATTCCTTGTGTGTAACCAGCTGCAGGTCATATTGCCGTTTTTTTTTTTTTGTATGTGTTGACTAGTATTGACAAATTTATTCTGTCAATAATATTGCACGAGTGCGGCTAGCCAATAAGTATGGGCCCGATTTCGCCAACGTATTGATACGACGTTTAACGCTGATCTTCGGTTTAAGATTTGTTTGTATCGTTCTAACCACGAAGTATAGCTATTAGGGTATGGAACCGGGAAATCCCGGTCCCGAAATTCCCGGGAATTCCCGAAATTTTGAATCGCTCTGAGAACCGGGAATCAAAAATTGAGAACCGGGAATTTCGGTACTTTCGGTACCGAACAAATTGTATTAAAATTTACAAGTATTTAAGTAAACTATCATCGGTTATTGTAAATATTAGTTAAAAAATAATTTTTAATCATTTCCGAAAGCGAATTAATGACAAAAATGAAAAATATTACACGATAAAAGGATAGAATATGTAGGTCATATTAGATAATAGATTCTGTACATAAAAGTTAACTGTGAGCGGTGCGAGGCAATAATAACAATAATATTATGCCGTATTTAATATTAATATGTAGTATGATAGCACCACATATCGACCGACATAGTAGCCAATACCGGAGCCAATGGTATTGACGATTTAATAAAACATCTTGGGACTTGGCCTACAAGGTCTATGTGGTATCTGTTTTATTTTTTGATAAATATATACGTATATATTTGTATACTTACTAATATGCATATTGGTTGCTTTTCGGGTTGGTGAGCAGTTTAGATGGATATTACCTATTGTCCTTTAAATACTCTTTAATGTTCTTGTAAAAATAGTTACGCATTATATTAATTACAAATTTTAATTTCAAATTGGAGCATCTGTGGGATTCACTGAATACCCCTTTGAACTTCTGACACTCGAGTAATTTTTTTACCCCTCCCTTACCTTTCACGCAAATCGTCAGATTGATATATACTTCATATCAGATACTTATTTGCGCATGAACAACACTAATTATAATCTGACGCGTTCAGCATATCCATGTCATGATCTTTTTTACAACTTTGTAACCATGCAGAACGACGACTGCTAAAAGCTGACACACTATTCCTATAATGTGTCAGCTTTTGTCAGTGTGTATCTGGTTATTGAGTCTTTTAATTATCTAATCTGCCACTTTATATATATACACAATAACTCGAAATAACATATTTTAAAACCATCAATAATTGCTAATAAATTAAAATGACCTACGGCTCTTAATATTGTCATAAATACTATCGCCAGTAATATTGTCATAAATATGGCGGTGACATGTTGGCTGATGTGTCGAAATGCCATTAAAACCTTATTTAATTTGTAATTGTAACATAAAATGTTATTTTTATATTTTGAATTACTTTTTAGACAGTAATTACACTTGTATTTCATGCCTTAACACCAGTCCCGAAATTCCCGAATTTCCCGGGAAATCCCGGTTCCGAAATTGCCCAGTCCCGAAATTCCCGGTTCTCAAAATCAGACCGGTTCTTCCATTCCCTAATAGCTATACCAGGAGTCCGAACGGTATAGGGTTTTCCATAGTATTCATGTACACAATAATAGACCCTTAGTTCTCTTTTCTGCCACTGGCTGCGCTAGATTCAAACGAGTGCTTCTTTTAATGTGGCGCGCTCTACCAGCAAAATTATTTTTAAATTACCGTTAGGCAAATAACGTGTTCTACGGTATATATATTTTTTCTAAAATGTTTTTTAATTAGATTTAAATCCACGTTTCTCATAATATTTTTTTCCAGAGCTGTCAATAGCAACATAACTTCCCGCGTAATTTCGAACGAATGCTTCTTTTAATGTGGCGCGCTCTACCGGCAAAAATCTGTCCCCTAAATTGAGACCATTATTTTAACATTACGTTCGGACTCCTGGTATCTATACTTCATGGTTAGAACGATAAAAATAAAGCTTAAACCGAAGATCAGCGTTAAACGTCGTTTCAATACGTTGGAGATATTCAGTGGCGTGCGCTCCATAAAGGCAGAAATGCAGTGCTTTACTTACTTACCATTCACAGATATTTTAATAAAACGTTCGGACGTTTTATATGACTTTAATTAATAGTAAATAAATGAATAAACAAAATATAATAACTTAAAAACGCCTAATATTTTATAATAGCACCTATTTACAAGTACATTATGTTTGGCAGGCGTTTAGCGACATGTTGGTGATGCGACTCCTGCCTTGTCGTGTAGCAGTAGATTTGTTCGCATGTGTGTAGTAATTTTAGTGTCCGTACACAGTTCGCAAACGCACACACCTATGAATATCCCAAGGCGCGAGTCGTCCAACTCCTACGGCATGCTTATAGACTTCGGCGAAGTTCGGCAGTTGTCGGGACACGGAAGTAATCGGGTATATTCGTGGCACGGTGGCCTATAATGCGAGTAATTATAATTGACGTAAAATCTAATTACTCACTACGCACATGATGCGTTTTTGTTTTAGTAAGGTTTTATTTGTTTAAATATCAGATTCAAGGAAGCCATTTTTTCATGTGAAAACGCATTGTTATTTTTCGGTTGCCATTATATTTAATATTTATAGTTTTCTTAAAAGATTTTTCATTTTAACATTTGAAAGTGTGTACATTTAACAGTTTATTACTGAAGTTCTATAAAAATTGTAGGTAGTGATTTGCTTTTTAATTGATTTGAGTGATAATAAGTTCTCACAATTGTCATTCAGTAAAAAGATTCAAATTGTGTCTACTAAAGGTAGGTGTGTATCCGAGTTACAATAATTAAATCAGCAAAAAGGGAATGTAACTCAAAAGTTTCATGTTAAAAGTTATGAAGTTCTGTTAGTTCTGTTGGCATGGTTTCCGATTTAGAAATCCGTCGCTTGGCTGTGGCTATGCTAATTGCAGGGGGGTGAAACTCTCATACATGCACAAATTAACAGAGAACAGAGACATCTAAAAATGAATATCCGGTACTAACAGTTTGAAAGTTTTCGGATAGTCACAATAGATGCCACTAAGCGACTTCTACATCGCGCTATCGGTAACACAAGGCGTATACAGTATAAGGGCTCGCGAACATTTTACTATGCAGCAACCATATCCCACTATTAAAGAGGAACTTGGTCGTTATTGTGTCTACGACATTCGATAAAACTTAATTTCTGTCCATAATTCAGTTCAATAAAAATTATCAGGCGGTACTACTTCCATCTAGCGGGTTTGATAGTAACTAAAACGGTACAACGCCATCTAAAAACGACATTCCGAAACTTTTGTAAGACTCAGTTTCAATTTTAGAGTTGCGCATCTATACTAATATATATCTGTATTATCTATGGCTAATTGCTAAAAATCTATAAAAGAAAAAGTTTTTGTGACCGACTACTCCGCCGCATACCCAGTGTCATAACCGTGTGCACGCCGCTGGAGATATTGAGCCTATACTTATTGGCTAGCCGCACATGTGTAATATTATTGACAAAATAAATTTGTCAATACTAGTCAACACATTAAAAAAATGAATGAGAGAGATCAAATCCAAGTTTAGCGATAAACGCATCTAAAGAAATTTGGTGAAATCGGGACTTACTCGCGTTGTTTGATGTTACTAAACGTCATTTTCAAATAGCTATTGCGCTTACACGCTGTTTGCCTTTCTCGCGTTCTACCTACTTCGCTTAAGAAATTTGAAATAATCGCTGAGTGAATGAGGTAACAGGAGACCCAAGGTGGGTTGGGGATTTTAGAGAAACCCATAAAGTTTCGTCATACTCGCTTAATAGGCTTAATTTCTAAACGTTTAGTATATTTTTTAGAGTACCGCTCTGACACGTAAAGTTTTTCTGACGCATCTTTTTTTTATAAAATGAACCAGGAAACGAGCAGACGGATCGCTTGATGGTAAGCGATTACCGCCGCCCATGGACACTCGCAACACACGAGGAGTTACACTTGTAACTCCTCGTGTGTTGCGACTTGCGTTCCTGGTCCTTAAAATCCCCAATCCCCCCTTGGACCTCCGGTAACTTCACTCACTCGGCGAAACACAACTCAAGCGTCATCTACCCCATACTGTAGATGTAGAGTATTTTAAAAACATTGAGAGGTTGCTAAATGCTTAGATATTTTTTGAAGTAAATACTTCTTTAGCGGCGCTGAGCACTTTTCTTGGGATGGGTTATGGGTAAAAACTATAAAACTCGCGCGACAGGTAACGTGTCCTGATCGAATGCGTAAGATTCAACTTGCAATTGTTTGCTGTCTAAGTCTAAGTTTACGCGAGCATGTATTTATTGACTTTTGACCCCAACCTTCCCAACACATAGACCTTTGACCTTGACCTTTGACATTGTCATTTGACCTTGGCCTTTGACGCCATCTTTCTCTAACATCTTTACAATAACCTTTGACCTTGACTCAGATCCGACCATCCCCATCACATTGGGGACTTTGACCTTTACATTGACCTTTACCTCCAATCGTCCCCCCACGAAACCTCCCCCTCCAAGCAAAAATCCCCTCGAGCCATAACTAAGCATTCCTGACCCCTAGACCCCTCGAGTGAGGTATCATTGGAATCGGAAAAACGAGCCCTACATTTTGGCTCTTTTCTCCAAATTCCTGTTATAACAGATTCCAAATTCCTGATATACCCCAAAAATCTGAAGTGTTAAATTTTTTATGTAATATAAATTGTCATGTTAAGTTTGTGTAGGATAGCGCAATAAACGAATATTGTATTTTACCAAATAAATGATAGTACTTTTACACTGATAATATTAAAGCAATTCGTGCAGAGTTATTCCCTAACCATTCCAAAATATCAAAAATGCACAACGTTAATATTCAAGTTTTTACTTCTGCCGGCACTCCCAGAGTGTCTTTTTTATTTAGATATCCGTTTGCGAGATATTAAACACTAAAGCTAAAAAATAAATAGCTTCATCCAATTATTTGGTTCACGATGGTAGTCCATGTGATGAACTTTGAAAGAAAAAACTACAACGGTTTAGATTTCAGAAGTTATAAAGTACTTACATATTGTTTATTTCGTTACAAAATAATAAGTAAACGTGTAAAATATTGGTATAATGGTGCGGAACCTTCGATCAGTTGTATTATTGATCGAATTGCGGAACCCTACGTGCGCGACTCCGACTCGCACTTGGCCGGTTTTTTAAAGTTCTATGTGCGTTCTTTTAGGCCGGGTAGTGGGTACTTATTACATCTAAGGGTCCATCCACATATTACGTCACAGCGGATCATAATAGAGTCCAGATAGCTTATTTGCACGTTTCGTCTCTGTCGCTCCATATAAAGTACGACGCGACAGAACTTCTGAATAAGCTATTCGACACTCTTATATGATTGTGTAACTGGCCTAGAATCCCTTAAAAAGTGGTAGGTGAAAGGTACTTGTATACATTTTGCATCAACTTGGGCCGCCTTATTAATAAAAATATTAACACCACGGATGTTCATCTATGTTGCTGTCTTTGTCTAATACCTTGGAAGGGCAACTTGAGAGATAAAGAGAGCAACATGAATTAGCGTATCCGTGATATAAATATCATTAGGTATCTATATTAATACGTGAAGCAAATATTTCAAGTACGGTTTTAGAAGACTTTTGTGCATATAGATCACTGTGAAATTTGGCACATTTAGAGTTTAAGTGGAGGAAGTGTTATTTTTAACAATAATTACAACAACACACACTACCTCACTCATACTAGCATTTTTGTATATATGACAGTCGGTTTGACACAATTGCCAATGAGTGTCAATCTTTCTTTTACATTCCATTAACAACATTTACAAACCTTAAAAAGTAGAACCTAAAAATTAAAACATGAAATTACGGTCCAATTTCGGCCACAGAGCGACCTCTTGTTTCTATTAATAAGGGTGTCGGAAGTCGGAACTCTACCAATTTGCTCTACATATTATGTACACTACATATGTATGTACTACATATAATAATATGTTATAGTTCCTATATTTACTTAAATGTAACATGAACTTTCTATAAAAAAACAAAACACCACCATATACCGATAAAAAAAACTATTATGCCGAGATGATATCTCTGTACTGCTATTACTAGCATAGAAATAATGCAAGTAATACTATCATACATTGCGCTATTTATTATTATTGCAAATATTCATTCAATACAAAACCAGCGATGCATTACCTACAGTACAATGATTTCGCAATAAATAGTCTTAACTCTATATCGCGGTAGAGCGAACCTATCACCGAATCGAAAGGCAAGTGGTGCATTTCACCCGGTATAAAACGGTCGATGTACCCAGCCACTGCACCAGTCACCACCTACAAGTCCAAGTGTATCAACATGATTGCATTCGTAAGTTACTATTTTATATATATGGGGCAAACGAGCGAACGGATATTCTGGTGGGAAGTGATTAATACCGCATTCCATAAATTAGCACACATTCAAATCTTACAAAAATCCCTTCGCTTCTTTCAAAGTGCATGTTCCCTTCTGGGATAATACCCAAAGATGCTTTTTTTTAGTTTTGGCCTAAATAACTTTCATAAATCAGTTTATCTAAGATACTAATAATCAAGAGGAAATATATTTTGTTTGTTTTTTGCTCCGAAACTACTGGACCGATTTTGATGAAATTTGGCACAAATATAGAGTAGACGGGGATGACATAAGCTTATTGCAGCTGATGTTATAAGGAGTAACTTAGGCTACTATAATCTTCGGATTCCGTTTAAAAATATTAATTTCCATTAATATTTCCTCGCAAAGTATCATAATATTTTACGACGATATTAAAATTTATAATCACCATCCTCCGTCAAGGCCAAAATTCGACATTATTATACCATAATATTGTGTAGTATTCAAGTTATCTTTTTATCATAAAATATTAATAAAGCTATAATATAAATACAATTTTTAATTAAATAAGAGCTGATAACATATATTAAGTAACATTTGCAAAAATAGAGATAGGTATCTAAAATATAATCACCTGTCAGTGAGGAAAATTCCTATGATAACGATCTATCGACCCCTACAAATAGATTATACTTGTGGTAGACACATTCCATAGACAGACGGTCGATTGAGCAGACAAGTGTTAAGAGTGGATACCACGCTTAGGTACAAGTTGTGTAGGACGTCCTGCGACACGATGGACCGACGATTTGAGGAAGGTGGCTGGCAGCGGATGGATGTGGGCTGTCCAAGATCGGGACGGTTGGCGCTCACTGGGGGAGGCCTTACGTTCAGCAGTGGACGGCGATACGCTGATGTTGAAAGTACAATTCCAGTCCTGTATACAGAAGCCAGACAATGTTCTGCTCGCCACTAGGTCAAAGTGAAAACAAGAGAATAAAGAAGTTATACGCTAAAAATTACCGCTCGTCACATAATCTTGCGTGAGTATACTCATGAGTGTCATGACGCATCGTCATTTTCCACAATATTTCTTTCGTTCTCTCTACTAGTATCACATTTCGTTTCGTTATAATACGGCCTATGAAAACGATACGCGACGGCCGCTGCATTTTAAGATCCGTTTGTCGCTGATGATGATGTGGCTACATTAAAACAATTGTGCATATAGAGCTGTCAATCATTTCTGACAAGATTACGCAACAGTACTTTCCGAGTGAAAGGACCACGCGCGCTGCGCCCGCGCCGCTTCCGCATAGGAAACTGCAGACTACGGAGTACTCGCGACCTACCTGAATACCTTCCAACCGCATTCACCATAATCGTTACCATCTACCGTTACATAATCTTGACGCCTCCGTGGTCCAGTGGTTTAGAGCTTGGCTTTCGGATTCGGAGCTCAAGTATTCGATAACCACGTTGGAACGACAAAAATATTGTTTTCAAGTCTGGTTAGAACAATGCAGACTGATTGCCTGACAATCTGACAAGAAGATGATCCATGCATCGGATGGGCAAGTAAAAAGTTGGGCCTGCGCCTGAACTGCATTGCGAGAGTAAAGAAAGAGAGAGATTGCTCTTGTGTATTGCTCATGTATGCACACACATGAGCCACTCGAGAGTGGCGGACCGAGTTGGCTAATTTAGGTCTTGAAATATTTTTGGAACTTCAGGTACCTGGTACTATTATTTATTCTGTGCTTCAGGGAAGGTTTTGAAATGGTAAGAATTCCCGTACTAACTGTCCTCTGTGTTCAATTTGTCACTTGGCTGCACAAAACACATAACACTCGCGGAGCTTGGCTGTCATCAAATATATTTATCTAATAATAGATGCATTCAGTTTACCTGTTTTGTTTATTTTAAAAATATCGGCCGGCCTCAGTTGGTCGGTAGATATAGGTGCAGGTGTAGTTGTAGATATAGGTGTATGTTGGAGGTGTAGGTTATAAGTTGTAGGTGTAGTTATTTATTAATTCCAGTTCATAGTCAAAACAGAACGTGTGTCGGGAGTCGGGACATCTAATACATTAATATTATACATCTATGACATTAATACAATTGTTTTTCAGAAAACAGCCACCATCCTCCTCCTGGCAGCGTGCGCCGTCGCCCGACCGTCCGAGGACTGGGAGCCGGAGGGCCACTCCCACACGGAGCACACCAGGCCCTACCACGTGACCGTGGTGAAAAAGATCGGCGTGCCCGTGCCGCACCCCGTGGCCGTGTCCGTGCCGCAGTACGTGAAGGTGCCCATCCCGCAGCCCTACCCCGTGCACGTGACGGTCGAGCAGCCGATACACGTCCCCGTTTATAAGGTGAGCTCCATGGTAAAAGATAGGTGAAGAACGAGATGGTTTAAGCTCAGTAGATTCTGCTAATCTTACAATAATATAGTCTCGATGTACTCTCGAATCTCCGACCAATAGTATCGATATTATGTTTATTTATTTATTTATTGTTCAATATTTCACAAAAAAATAACAATTCAACAAAAAATTTCTTGCCACAAAAATGTCCAAGAGTTTATCCGGATTCCGGACGGAGAAGTTGCGTCACACGTCGTTAGCTAGTTAGTTACCTACGTTATTTACACAAGATGTTTATACATATTTTCAAAAGATTTTTTTTAGTTGCCGCCTATATTTACATTTGTCCCCATACAATCCTGTAAGTCTTCCGGCAACTTCCAATTTAAAACGTGAAACCAACGTCAAACGCATTTTGATAGGTCCAAAGTCCAAAGTTTGTAAATGTTATCAAGACGAATAATTTATAATTAATTGAAAGAAAATTGAAATTTGAAAAAAATAGGTTAAATACGAAAAATAGGATCCTGGTTTCCTACAATAACATTGCCGCCATATATCGGCTGCGGCACAGAATAACTCTGTGCCGCAGCTCTCTGAAACCATGCCATATTTTTATTAACAGAAAATATTCATTCACCGCTATATGACGGCAACACTATCCCAGGAAAACAGAGCTTTAGTAGCCATTACGTATGCCGCTGCCGGTTTGTTAGGTGAGGTTTGTGGGGTAAGAAAGGCAACATATTATGGTATGCGATTATTACCGCCCATTGCCATCCACATTCCGTGATGACAGAAAAGTTACAGGTGATTTAAATAATAATAATATCTATGGACGCTTCACACCACTTCAATCGGGTCCCGTGGTAAGTACTCGAAGAACTTGTGTAACGGGTGACCAGACAACGGAAATATTATATTTAATACTTTTATATTGTACACACATTTAAGATTTTTATTAAGTATATTATACACATATTTAGTACGTATATCCATGACCCAGAAACACAGAATTTTTTTTGTTCGTTCGGCGGTATTTGAACCCGCAACCCCCGACCTCCGTCTTGAGCACCAAGTACCAACACGCTCAACCATTGAGCCACAGAGGTCGTCAAATGTTCAATAACAATCGAAAAACCAAAACTCAAACAGGAGCTATACGTAATACGTATAGAATAGAGATAAATTTCTATGATCATAAGTAAAGATTACACGCGTTACATTACACGCGAATGCTCGTCCGTCAGGGAGGTAGTATTGTAACAGCATCCGTGGTCTAGTGGTAAGAGCATTGGCTCTGGACTCGGAGGTCGTGGGTTGGATTCCCGCATTGGAACAACAAAATGTTGTTTCCAAGTTTGGTTAGGACAATGCAGGCTGATTACCTGATTGTCTGACAAGAAAGATGATCCAAGCGTCGGATGGGCAAGTAAAAAGTCGGTCCTGCGCCTGATCTCTCGTGTCGTGTCGGTTATCCGTCCCACTGCATTACGACAGTAAAGGAAGAGGGAGTGCTCTTGTGTACTGCGCACACACTTGGGCACTATAAAATTACTCCTCCGTAACTGGACAGGTTTCAATGAAACTAGCCACCGTCAACGAGATCGGTGGGAGTTATTATTATTATTATTATTGTAATGTATTGAATGTTATGCTCAAAGTCAAATCTATAATGTTGCATTACAATTTACACGCAAATGGACCAGGTGAATGCACTTTTATGGTCTAATTACAATTTATAATACTCCGTAGTCGTTTTGGTCTAAAAAGTAGGGCATAGCACCTCAAAAAAGAATCAAAAACTAGCACGACGCAGCAAAATATGGACAAAATACTATATCTACTATTTACCTACTAATAAGTTTAGTAGGTAAATAGTAGATATTTACCTACTAAACTTATTAAGTTAAAAAGTCTATAAAATGATTTCAATAGCACAGATTATATCATATTATCTATAATAATGTTGTTTTATTATCTGCGAATGTCACGGTGACAGTTTTTTTTTTTTTTTTTTTATTTATGGCGTCGGCTTATCACCATTTGCCAATGTCAAGTATATTATTTTCATCAACGTAGGTACTGTATTTCTAAATCGTCAAGTCCAAAGTCTAGTCAAAGTCCAAATAAATAGTCACGGTAGTCAATCAGTCAAGTCAGTCGATTCAGTAAAGTGGTAGACGCTTTACTGAAACTTCCTAGGGAGTTTTGGCGGGAAACCCAATTTAGCACGCATTTTGTAGAATGTATCACTTTTCCACACTAATGCACCTCAACGAATAATTAATGGTTAATATTCCACCACTATAACACATTAAAAACCGAATTAACACGAATTTAGAAAAATAATACAGAAACACAACATTGCTGATTGACTTTCCCGGCAAAACAGCACGGTGACAGTTATGTAAGGCAACAGCCGCGAAAGTAAAAGTCGTCAATTGGAGCGTGCATTCTTTTTTCAAACGTGTTCGCGCGCATTTGTGTCAGACCGATCTGATTTACCATCACTTAAAGGAGTTGTTTTATAATACTTTTGGCTACGTTAATGCAAGACAAAACTTTAAATTTTAAGTATCCCTAGACATTAATAAAGCTGAAAGTGAGCTGATAATGATGAGATATAGCTAAGAACACTCGATTATGACACCTTTCAAACAAAAAAAAAACTAGATCAAAATCTGTTCATTCGCTTGGGAGTTGGGAGACACGATATCATATTAAACAACGCGACTTCGCACGCGCGAAAGAAAATCTGATAGGAACCGTACATTTTTCCACGATAAAAAGTAGCCTATGTCCTTTCCAGTGGCCTACTCTACTTATCTGTGACATATTTCATCAAAATCGATCCAGCCGTTTTTCCTCTTTATAATAATATAACCAAAGTTAAAAACTACAACCCGACTACGCAAACTAAACGGGTAACAACCCGGGCTATTATTACAAATCTATTGACACTCATTCATTAAAATCGGATCAGCAATTATACTACAATGGAACAAACATAATAATTATATATAGCGTTTTCGGCATATAAAACTGCCCCGAGCCAGAGCAGCTAGCATCATTAGTGCAGATAAACATGTTTTTCAAAATGGCTGTCATCTTAATCTATGTACCCTTGTTGCAGGTTGTTCCCCAAGTGGTGGAGAAACCAGTGCCTTACACCGTCGAGAAACCCGTCCCCTATGAGGTGGAGAAACCCTACCCCGTCGAAGTGGAAAAGAAGGTGGAGGTGCCCATCCCCAAGCCTTACCCCGTCCATGTGCCGGTGTACAAGCACATCTACCACCATAAGGGTGGCAAACACTAAGTGCATAGCTTACTCTGTAAGCTCGTACTTATCAACCGTAGTTTAGTCCGCATTAGGCAAGTAATGTAGAGCCTGCTCCGTAATCTACTGATAAATGTCATGTTTTGTCTGTCGCTCGATATAAAGTAAGCCGTAACAAAACTATCGAATATAATACGAATAAGCTAACAGACATTTATTAGGCGATTGTCGAAGGTCCTTAGTCTACTAGCGTGTAAAAGTTGAGTAAGTATGGTTCTTATAGTTCTTCTGAGGTGTAGGCATATTGATTTTTTGTAGTATGTTCGTCTTGCAAAACACTTGAGAAGTTTTCGCTACAAAATCGCTACTAGACAGAAGACTAAAAAATACTTGCCTAATGCGTCCTGGGGAGTGGTGATTACCAGTATTCGCTGGAAAAATCTAGTTTTCGCCGGCTCAAAGCGGTTGATTGTAAATACTAGTGCCGTGGACTTTACCGTATTGTTGTGATATTTATTGTGTGCAAATTCGTTTATAACAATGTTTGTTTGCATCGTTGTTGTTTGTTGTTGTTGTTGATTATTTTTAATTACATTACTGTTTTACAATATGTTACATATGTTTCTTTTATTTTAACCGCTACCTCTTTGACCTTTACTTTCTGCCACACATTTTAAAGCCGCACAAACTGTAATCTGAGCCAGAAAAGATAAACAGAGATATTGGCGCGGTTTAGACGTGTTTATTCGACTTCCACTACGGTCAAGGTAAGGTCGATGACACCGTGAGCGAAATGGATCCTGCGTCTGATTCAATCGATGACTGATTGAGTGAATGAATCGTAAATAACTGTGGCAATATTTTTACGAAATTGAATATTAGTTTGGGAAAAATCCTAGAACTGATCGAAGGTCTAATGCTTGTCTTAAGCAGGCCAAATTTTCTACTATCATCCATACTAATATAATAAAGAGGAAAGGTTTGTTTGTTTGAATTTAATAGGCTCCGAGACTACTGGACCGATTTTGATGAAATTTGGCACATATATATGTAGAATAGACCATGGGGAAGGAGTAAGGACATAGGCTACTTTCTATTGTGGCAAAATGTACGGTTTCCGCAGGGTGCCTTTTTGCGCGCACGAAGTCGCGGGCAACATCTCGAACTATGTTCCATGGTATTTCTTTCCCTCCTGAAATTTATGATAAGAAGGTTCGCTACTAATATTATCTGCACTCGTAAAAGTGATATATATTTTAACTTTTTTTTGCTGCACTTTCAGTCTTTCACGCCAATCCACTAAAACAAAGAAGAATATAGAAAAAAATTTTTGCAGCCTAAAGCCAGGAAAACTTGCACTGAAAAACTCAGTCGTAAAATAATATACAATCCTTGGAACCAGTTTTACAATCTACCGACAATTAGTGTCAGATAGGTTTTTTGGATGTCTCTGTTAGACTAAACTTCCCAAAAAAGCTATTCGACATATTATATGAGAAGGTCGTGAAGTAGGCCCTTAAATTGTTTTAAAAGGAAGTCGATGGATAATAATTAATAATCATAACTACAGTTATAAGAATATACCATGAAGCCAGCTTGAAACACTCCTAAGTCCTTCGATATTATAATTTAATAATAACGACAACCTACGAGGTGGATCGACCTTATAAAGCTATTACACGACTGTTCCTATGGAATAGTTACAATTCTTACAATGTATAGTTACTAGTTATAAAGTAAGCTTTTATGTGTGAGCCCCCACATTTTTTTTAAACGCACATAATTTTAACGGCAGCGTTTTATGATGTACGCTTACATATACATTAGTATTATTAGCTCTACAATCTACGAACTGGATTTTTTTTTTTATGAAATAAGGGGGCAAACGAGCAAACGGGTCACCTGATGGAAAACAACTTCCGTCGCCCATGGACACTCGCAGCATCAGAAGAGCTGCAAGTGCGTTGCCGGCCTTTTATAAGGGAATAGGGTAATGGGGGAGGGTAGGGAAGGGAATAGGGTAGGGGATTGGGCCTCCGGTAAACTCACTCACTCGGTGAAACACAGCGCAAACGCTGTTTCACGCCGGTTTTCTGTGAGCCCGTGGTATTTCTCCGGTCGAGCCGGCCCAATTCGTGCCGAAGCATGGCTCTACCACGTACAAAATAACGGGTTTATAGTGAAGTCAGCTGCATGTCGGAAAAATGAGGCTATATTTTTTAATATTATTTGTAAATTGTAATACATGCAAATTATTATTAAAGTCTAAAAACTTCACATCACAAACCACTGATATAGCTTATTTGCATGTTTTATCTCTATCCCTCTATAAAAGCACTAGATGTTGCCTGTTCAGCATTGAACATGTGAACTAGACCGCGTTGACGCAAGATCATCACGTTCCTACTCTACATAATTTAACCTACTCTAAATAATATGCTGACCACATAGCCTGTACATATTTGTGTGTGTAAAGATGCATGAGTATATAATGAAAGAAATGATCATAATAAATCACATACCAACTTCTTGTTGTGTCTCACTCATCTCCCATTCCCTTAAACACTCGTCCAGGGCTACTCTTTGGAAGTATTCCGACCGACTACCAAATCCATACCGACGACCTCTCACTGTGGCCAAGACTCCATTAGCCTAACCACAGTCACCTGAGCCTGGGTGATTGACAGTGAGAAAATCATTTCCATACTTATACCCATATCCTTCCAACTTTCCGTCTGTTACCTTAGGGCTCACGGTGCAGACATCCCGCACTTATTATATAATATATTTATTTATACATCAAATCTATGGTTGGGGCTAGGGCTCTAGAGCACTAGGGCATTAGGGGTTAGGACTCTTAGTATTAGAATACAGCTCTCCCCCATAGTTAAAAGTAGAATCCTATCCTGAAATTTACATTTGGTCCTTCAAGCCTTCAATTTACATTTGGTGGACTTCGTGCGCGCAGAAGTTAATTTCGCAGAAAACGTACATACACCCGTAGCCTATGTCCTTTCCCGTGATCTACTCTACATCTGTGCCAATTTTCATCAAAATCGGTCCAGTAGTTTCCGAGCCTACATTTAGTAGGCGGTACAAACATATAAACAAAATTTTCCTCTTTATTATATGCATATTAGTAGGTATAGAAAGTTTTCGTACAAGCTATCCGACGCTTATTAGTTATTACTATATAGATTCACTGATCGTGAAACTCGTAAGTGTTTATTCTCTTAACACGTTCAGTGCCACCGACTCACCTGTATAGTGATGCTTTTAATAGTGACACTCCAATCTTTTTATCACAAAAGGATTATTTTTAAATTATTTTATTACGACGTAACCATTGGGCGCACAGATTGGACGTCATAGTAAAAAATGTTAGGAATTGTGTATTCTATCCGAATATATATTTTTTTCTTTCTGGCCGGCACTTTCATTTTTTGGTCCAAAAATGTATGAAACGTGAATGATGTCCTTTGATTCCAATTTCCAGTGCCGACGACTCACCTGTATAGTTCAGTGTTTTTCACTAATATTTCCAAAATGCATCCGTATTTTCTGCTCAAATTATAGTTTAGACTAAATATATGCTAAACTAAAGATTTATGCGGTGGGCCGGGTGTGGAGATCCCGTTTATTTTTGAAAGGAAAAAAACGATTATGCAATGCCATGAACTACACAGGTGAGTTCCCAGACATAGATCCTCAAACTGGAAATATGTATGACTGTATGTACATGTTAGAAAACGACGTCAACATAATAGCATGGACGACCTACATACTTGTGATATGGAACTAATATACAACAAACTAGTTTCATTAGAATCTATACGGTAGGTATATATAAGTCGTGTTAGTTACACTAATTATAACTGGAGAACGGCTGAACAGATTTTTATGATTTTTGTGTTTTCGGATTTGTCTTCGTCGGGAATAGGATAATAAAAATGAAAAAAAAAATAATTATTATTATTATCAGCCCACATTCATCTAACGTTGATTTTTTTTGTGGATACGTGTAGGAAATGTATGAAATAGCCATTATCACTTATTTAATATTTTAGGTATGTTTAAAGTGTTTACGAAAAGCTAAAGCTAGGACAGTACACTGTACAACGTCTTTCGGGTCCACTTGTGCCGTTCTCGCGGTTGCATCGACCGCTTGGGAACGAAAGAGCTAGTAAAAAATAAACTTTAGAAATACAAAGTTATCGTAATATTTGAGATCACATATCTAGTAGCCATATTATAAATCTTGTGGCTTTGTAATAGGGTTGAAAATTAATTTTTAAAAAGGGTTGAAATTGACAAAACAGCCGGCAAAAAAACACCGGCGCGCCGTTGTGTTTGAAGAACAAAAGCACTGATAATATTGTATTTTGCGAAGCTCTCATTGGCTAATGCTAAATCGCACTCCTAGAATGCACTAATTGCAATGTGACATTTCGTTTTGTTTTGAATATCAGTGCAAAGTTTAAAAGATTGACAACCACTGCTTAAATTACGAAACAAACTTACCTTTTATTTTATCCAAAGAGTTTTTTGCCATTTTTACAAGCTGAATAGTCCTACAACAACACCTAACACTTTTTAATTGCGTTAAACACCTTATTTACACTGTAACGACCACAGAAATAGCAAAAAATTGAATTTACCCTTACGCAGTGCCAGTGAACTCATATGGTGAGTCGATTCAATTCATATTGCAGTGCCGGCGACTCACCTGCTGAGTCCGCCGTACAATGTAGGTGGCATCCGAGAAGATATCATGAAAATCGTAGTGGGAGCGAAAGTGTTAACTCAACATTTATTTTATGTTTTCTTAATTGATTATGTTTTGGATGGTTTGGTTTGGTTCGTTTTGGTTTTATTGTTTCAATTCTAATGTAGTTTATTCATTAAGTAATAAGTCTTTTATGTAGTTTATCAGGCTCAGATCAAATAAAAAACCAAGATAGCGCGTGGCGTTTGTTTGAAGTGAAGCCTAAAAAACTACGCTACTTCAATTTTACACACGCGCTCACGCATACACAAGCAAAAAAGTACGCTACTTTTCGACAGTATCGAATGAGTCGTCGCGACGACTAATCTATAGTGACAAAAAGTAAAGTAATTTTTTGCTTGTGTGTGCGTGAGCGCGTGTGTAAAATTGAAGTAGCATAGTTTTTTAGGCTTCACTTCAAACAAACGCCATGCGCTATCTTGGTTTTTTATTTGATCTGAGTTATCAGGTATTTATTTTTACGTCGAGCTACTTATGCCAGTAACGCTTTTGATTGGTTAACGCGTTTGCGTCATGATCATCCAATCAAAAGCGCTATTGAATAGATAAACTACCGACAAAAAACCTCAGAAACCGGGCATTAATAGCGAATATGATTATTATATATTTAACATCATAAGTAAAATTATATGACTTCGAATTAATAATAACCAGTATCACTCTTAAATATTATACATGAAACATCTTAAAAAATAATCTGGCATAATCTCCGGTACCACATGTCAAACTCAATCGGTAAATCTTTTTGTTAGCAACACCGCACCTGCCAACCCCCCGCGGTCCAGGATTAATGTCCGTGCCCGCATAAAAACTATACTCCGTTCACAGTTATTTTACCTCTAGGTCGCTATATAGTGATTCTTATGTCGTCTACATAAAGTTCCTTTCAAGGTCAAACTCGGAACGCACTGTAACCCGTAGATCACGAAGACTTCTAGCAGGTCGTTATTGCCCACCAAAACAGCCTACTAATGTCAAAAATACGGTATTAAAATCGTATTGTATAATTAAATTGTTATGTTTGATTTACACTCCCGTTGATAATACGATTTCAGCGTACTAAGTGGCTTTTGGAACTGTTTTAAAACTCACAACCTAATTGTTGATAAGTACCTATTTTTAATTCGTATAGAATTGAATACCTTACTTATCTTTGTATCGCATAAGTTTAACTAGCTTTTACCCACTACTCCGCCCCTATAAATACACTATCCCACAGGAACACTACTAATTGTTCCAAAAAGTAGCCAGGGCGTTAATCCAGAGCTTTAAGTTCTACCACACCAAATTTCAACAAAATCCGTTCAGTTCAGATATAGTAGGTAACAAACATCCACATTCCACACATCCATACCTACTTACAAACTTTCGCGTTTATAATAATATTAGGAAGGGTTTCCTTACCTTTTATTTAATACCATAATTAATATTACAAATATGATATTGATCGCTCATTACTTTTATGTAGGTTGTTAGGTACTTAGTCGGGCAGCGGGCTAAATTCTTGCAGATTACCTATGACCTATGTAAAAAAAAATCTAGGTAATTAGCAAGAGTAGGGGATATGCATAAAACATAAAAATAACTTAAAACATAGTAATATGATACTAGACGTAGACTGAAAAATAAAGGTAATGGCGAGAAAATTTTGTCAGTTACGTCTTCTCGCGCCGGGCCCTTGAAAGGGGCCTTGGGCGGGGGCTTTGCCCCTCTACATGTAGAGATCCTTGAATGAGAAAATTTTCAATATCTGTTTGATAAATGAACAAGATATGAGTGGTCAAAGTTTTATACTCTATCTCTTTCTAGCAAAACAAAATTATTTAGAACTTTCTATGAAAGTCGTGTTATGTGACGTCACGTTATACATCCGACCTCTCTGTCTAATATACTACTTTAAACGTTCATATCTTTGTTATTTTTAACGATATCTAAAAATTGCTTTTACCATACGGTTTGCCAAATAAGATAGATAAAAAAATTATAAAAAATTCGTGCATAAACGCCTATTGAGTAAGAGTAGGACACAGCAGACTAGGGTTCCATTAAATAAATGGTAGAACCCCTAAATCATGACTCTACATCAGTCTGTGAGCTATTTAAAGACTGCTACTACTAATCATGTTGCTCTTAGCATATCAGTATTGCCAGTAAAAAAATCCTTATTTACTTTAGCAAATATCTGACCTAATTATTCGCGCGTATTTCTGGCATGTTTGTTGGGAGAGCGCGAAATTTACCAGATCGTTTTGTTTATGCCCGGAATATATCACGCGAGTTTGGGTTTGTTATCTTATTGTTCATTATCAACCTATTAAATATATTGAAGTGCTTAGGTATCGGTATTGGTTTTTCTTTATTATCACACTAGATTTTGCGCGCGACTTCGTTCGCGTGGGGGATGAATTTCGAAAAATCCTTTTTAAACGTCATAATAACTATCTGCGGTCCAAGATTCATCGGAATCCATCCAGTTATTTCACTATATTATAAACTTTGGACCTACATAATATATCATCTCTTTAGAGGACGAATTTTAATGAACTCTAAAATACGTAGGTTCTTATTGATTTGTATTCCTTATAAATATAAGCATTACGTATTACATCATAGACAGCTGCCGATACGACATTTATTTTTGCATACTTTTAAACTCACGATACAGTATGTACACAACGAAACAATCTGAAATGTAAAAGGAGAATTAGCTGCAAAGCAATAATTAGCAAGCACTACCAATTAAGTTCGCACAGACGGGTCGAGGTAGAAGGTAGAAGGTAGAGCAATTAGAGGCCTGGGGAGCTTCATAAGCATCTTCGGTCTTCACTAAACCGCAATGAATAGCGAGAAATCAAAGCCATTTAGTGCTACAAAGAATTACATTTAATTGCACAAAAAATATGAGTTTATATGAAACAGAACAAATATTATATCGTTTTTTTCCTACATACAGCATAATATAGAACAAGAAAATGGTAAACTGCAAATACATACATACTCTCTAGTCTCTACCTACCGCTATGAATACTGCTACCGCCCTGCGCGGGTGTTTAGACAATAAGCATGAGACATGTCTCATGACAGTATTAACGAGGTATTCATAATAATATTAGTATCTTATATCTCTCTACTTCCTTATTATTATAGTAACATTCGATGATACTCCTACTATAAATGGGAAAGTTTGTGAGGATGAATGGCTGAAATTTAGTAGATATGGTAGTAGTTTAAGTTCTAGATAAACACATAGTCTACTTTTTATCCCGAAAAAGTACAGTGTCCCCATACAGTCATTTACGCGGGCGGAGCTACGGGAAAAAGTTAGTGATATGATAATATTATTATTGTAATGATGTGAACACATAAAATTATTGAATCAGCTAGCTGCTAGTAACGCTCATCGTCCAGTAACTTTATGATACCCAATAACATTACCCGAAATTGCACAGAGTATCCCAAGCGTTGAGATTATAATTTATTGTGATAAACGTCCTGTAAATATTATCTGTACCACAGTGTAAAGTACAGAACTACAGATTACCTACAGACATAGAGTATCTACTATCTAAGATTTCTAAAATCAAAATAGGCTATGACGTACATTCTACTGAACAAATCTTCATACAAGAAAAAGTTACGCCATCTTGGTTTTAACCATACTTCAAATATTAAAATATTTTTTTTTGCCATTTAACTGGATACACTTTTTGCTTCAACATGGCTCGCGAAATTAGGGATTTGGGTCTTCAAAAGATAAGTGGAAAGTGAATCCGATAGGAATGGAGTTGTAGAAACCCCCCGCCACTGCTATCTACTGAACTCTACATTACATAGCTGTTAGTGGCTTTTCAATGATGAAAAAAATTTAATATATTAGCTTATTAAATATTAGATATTATCTACTATTGGTAAAGATACATTACATAGAAAATACCTGTAAATGATATTTTTGCCCATTCATATTATATATATATCTACACATTTTATTTGTTTACTTGAGTTATTTACTGCAGAAAACTATTGACTTTATTTGGGCTTAGGGCTTAGGCTACTGGTATTTCTATTAAACAAAATACAATAAACAAAATAAAACCGATATGATAATTACGCGAAGTTCAAACGTTCTAATTGACATTTCAAAATGGCGCCTTTTTAAATGTCATAACGGCAATCCGTATTCCATGTTTGAATTTTTTATTCGCCGATAGAATCGCGTGTTCAAACGCATTGCATTCGATCTAGCCGCCCACAGACTTCGCAATTAGCCTGCACTAGCCTGCCTACCGTTATGAGCGGTGTTGCCATAGCAATTAATAACCTTTAATACGTTACTTTGTCGTTAATGCCTTAGCGTTTGTGTTTAATGGACTTTTCTACGTTTTCCTAGATCATAGATAGGTCTAACACAACTGCAATTATTGGTAAAAACCATTAGTAAGTTTAATCTTTTTGACTTATTTACACGTGTTAGACAACCTACTACCTACCATTAGCCTCTATATCAGATCTAGTATATCTATCGAATTACTGGACCTTCTATATTCTATTTCAGCTCTACGTCCTGTTTTTAGAAGTTATTCATAATTTTGTTAGTAAATTCAATTCTAAATAAATGAAAATCAATCAAGTAATTAGTATACAGTACACATATATGTATTATTCAACCAAAAAAATAGGTTTGCTCAAAATGTGATCACTAATCACTACACAGTTTTTATCAACGTATCCAAATTCCAAAACCACAATCATTAATACCGTGTTGACATTTCAATTCTGGCGCCAAAACAGTCCATAGACAAGCATTTGTCAAAATGTCAAACTGGCACGGAACTGTCAATGAGTTATCCATAACTGCAGCTTGTCAATCGTCGGTAGTAGATAAAAAAACAAGGACACCGGCCCCGCTGATATATTGTGAAGGTAAATTTTGATTAAGTATCCATAGAGAGAGTAGAACTACGGTGGATCCATAACAACTGCTAGATACACAGTCAAATTATAATAATAATTTTAAAAACCAAACTTGTCAGGCCATTTGGTATTAGGCAAGGTACATCTAAAATAATGGCATTATTGGATTTGCTTTAAGAAATTTTACGAAACAGAAATAAAGAACGTAAACTTGAAGGGATACAAACGCATTTTTCTAGTTGTCGCCTAAGTTTTCGTAGGACCTAAACATTTACCACCCTACTTATAAAAATATCACTCAACGACAACGGATAACTTAACGCGCTATCTTTACCTTACTCATAAGTGACTTTTCCAACGTATCAGACAACGACAGCAACGTGAACGTTGTGTAAGTTATCCGTTGCGTAAAAAATATATGTAAGGGGGTTAAAGGCCCCCACAGACGAGAGGCCTATCGTTTCAGTTAGAACTGACGTCAGTTCGGCCTGAACGGATTCTAGCACACACACGGAGAAAATCGCATCCAACCCAATTTACGTCAGTTCGGCCTGATCTGATTTGGGCCCACACACGGAACAGTCGCATAAGTCCATTCTGGTTTGCCGCGCGCTACGGTCGTGTTTATCAATTTTGTATTTAAACACCGCGAAAACTCATACAACGCTTGTACACGATACACGCCCGCACGGCCGCGGCACGAGAAAGAACTGAAGCGATTTGTCCACACACGGTCAGGACAGGCCGCGCGTTCAGGCCGCTCGGTCAGGCCAGAATTAATGTTGCCAACTTAGTTATTTTACAAAATTTTACTTAATTGAGTATTTTATTCCCTCCTTGGTAGAAATTTAGTTATTAGTAGTGTTTAAGTAGGAAAGAGCCAGACAGTTATCATATGCAAAATGGCCTAGGTTAAACACAAAAGAACCTATTATAATAATACATTCGTCCGTAATTTTCTTAAAAGTACCCGTTTAATTACTATATACGTAATATTTGCTAGTATATTTTAATTTAATGGTAAAATTTATAGTAAAATTCAATGAATGAAAAAAAATTAATATAACAAAACCTAAAATGCAATGGTTTTTGGGGGGGCTTCAGGAATTCCTAAGTAGCTTCTTTAGTAGTTATTTAATACTTTTTACTAGAATTCAATACGAGTTTAGTAGTTTCACAAAAACAGAGCTGGCAACACTGGAACGAATCGCTTCAGTCCGTACGGCCGACTGACGCGATCTCGAAATTGCACACAGACGATACGATTTTGCATCCGTTCAGGCCGAACTGAAGGCAGACCGGATCATGTATGGGGCCCCTAAAGTAGATTTAGCCGTTCAGGCTTTATCTATTACGCCTACATCGATGGCGCGATAGAGTTGGTGGTTTCTCAAAATCGCAGCATTAGCAACATCAGCCGTTCATCACCGGCGTAAAAATCGTCCAAAACAGGCAGACAACAATGGCGGCATTTGAATTCAATCCGGATGCTTTATTCCTTTTGCCTCGCCACATCCATCCTCTGCATCATTTGGACAGAGAATAATACCTTCATTTACTTAGTGCTCGATGCCGCCTAAGTTGCTTTTTTATCGTACTACTTAATTAAAAACCATTGTATTGTTAACAGACCTACGTTAATTTGGTTGATAATTAATTATATTGTGAGCGGAGTATTTATCTCAATTTGCGTATCTAACGGCCAAATACCGAGTTCATACCGACGATAGGTTAATTATGTGACGATCAAGTTGCATGCTATCCATTTCGGCTAGCAGAGACAGTGACGGCCCGTGAATACATTAGTCATTAGGATAGATATGCTACATATTATAATAGACTAGATATTGCCTGCGACTTCGTGCGCGCAAAAGTCAATTTCGCAGAAGCCGTACATTTTCCCGCGATAAGAATAGTAGATTGCCTGTCCTTCCCGTGGTCTACTCTACATCTGTGCCAAATTTCATCAAAATCGGTCCAGTAGTTTCGGAGCCTATTCAATGCAAACAAACAAACAAACTTTTCCTCTTTATTATATTAGTGTAGATAGTATAGATAGATAGGAGAGATAGGCTCTTAATTTTGATTACCGTTCCAGTATTCAGCCTTAAAGCTATTTGTGTCTAAAGGCATAATGGTTTATATTTCTGTGCATTGAGACTAAGGTGTCGTGAAAGCCTACTACTAGATTGCAAGAATCAATCAAATAGGCCTAAAAATAGGCAAAAGCCTATTATTAGCTTTGATGGTTGTTTTTTATGACGTGGTGTGAAATATTTTTGAAATTACCCGATCTAGCCATACCAATGGTATATTTTTTGTAAGTTAACCTACCTAACGTTGAAATGTCGATTTCCTTGATGTTACACTGCACACTGTGAATACGCACTGGTAGAACAGAGAACTGCAGTTGCAGCTTGCCGTCACCTGCGCCTGCGCCACCATCGCTCAACTTAATTGTTGCCCATTATGTAGGTGTAGTTAGGTATTGACACCCTCACCTTATACTCCATCAAAATACTTCACATAACTAAGACTGTGCAAAGTGTGTGGGAATATTCTGGAATTCTTAAGACCTTAAGTACTTTACCGTCTGGGAAATTCATGTTCTTTGACAATTTATCATTTGAATAGGTAAATAGGGTTTAAAATTAATTTAACTAAAAACATTAAAACGCAATAACCTATTTAATAAGAAATAAGCTGGGGTTTTCCAGTTTTTCAGTAATCTCGTGACTCACGACTCCGCCATGTTTGAAGTTTCGAAGGGAGTAATTTGTCGGGGGCGTGTGCGTACTGCGTACGTAATTGGCGGCCAAGTGGTGATAAAAAAACACTTGTTTGTCCCCGTCCCCGCCCCAAACATTTGTCAGACCATAGGCTGTAGGATATAGAGCCAAAACGCAACTTAATGATTTTTATCTCATCAGCAAAGAGTAAAGTTGTATCCGAAGGTCGTATAACTCAATAATTACTATGTTACTTGACAGTGGAAGTTATCTACCACAATATTAAAGCATAAGCCTCATAATTAATAATAATATCTAGGAAAACTGCAAACGTAGGTAGTAATTAAGTACTAATTACCTTATAAGATAATATAATTTATGAAAAGTCCAATTTTATAACATACTTACTGGGAGATAGTAAAAGTTTTTTTTTAATAAAATATAGTAAGTAGTAATACAAATAAATCTCATCCAGGCATAAAGGTGACAATTTTATAGCCTTCACACACTAAGGTTACAAATAATTAAGTTCTAAATTCAAAAATTCAAACAACCGTCATCAAATGTCATTTCGAATCGTAAATAATGGCCTCATTAGCACCTTAATTAGTTCATTTCGAAAAAATAAGTAATTAAAAGCACATCAACAAGATCAAAACATAAATTACATTAATTATTATTTAATATAATTAGTCGTACACATATTAATGGTGTGATAATTTTTCTATAAACAGGTAAATTATTTTCGCGGCTTCGGAGGTCCGCTACACTAGCGCTATAAAGTGCGGGATTGCCAGGGCTAAGTGGATTTTTTAAATATTTTCTATAGTGCAAAAAGCAGGTGCTGTGAGGTTCATTTACATAAGTAATTTTTATATAACTGCCAGCTGTTATAGGACGTCAAAACATCTGCGTATAATGCAATAAATGATAATAATGATGTCCTCGCTTTATACTTCACATAATGTATTGCTTTGTATTAAAATAATATGAACCTTTTACCTACTGACCTCTTTTTATGTGTGTGTGGTATACTAAGTAGGTACGTATATGTATTAAGTAGTATACATACAATGTCTGCAATATGCAACATTATTCTAAACTAATTTAAAACTACCAAGTTATAACTGCCAGTGATAGTCACATTACCTCTTGTTACCTGGAAAGATCCCGCGATTAAATATTTGTAGGATAGTAAAAGAGGATTATGGGTTTTTAAATTCGTGACATCTGACAGCTTTTTGACACGACAAGGACCGTTGTGCTACCAAGCGCCGTCTGGTGACAGAAAAAGAATCAAAAATTCTTATTGGTTGTTTTTGATACCACTTACGCCACCAGATGGTGCTATATGTGAGTTGGGTCTGCCCTCTCCTTATTAGCAACACTATGAAATGGTGCAATAATACAGGTGATTTTTTTTACTTTTTTTATTTTTAACCTTTAACCCTCATTAAGTTTTTTCTCCCATGGTTTAGAGATTTTTCATCATACAATAAAATGACACCCTTTTTAAGCCCTTTCATTTGATATAATATGTCATGTAGTGCTACAGTAGTACGGGCTCCATACAAAAATGTATTGTTCTTTGTAATCAATGCAATATTCAAATAGACATATTTTTGCTTAAAATCGACCAAGTGTGTCGATATGGTAAAAAAAATCTTAAATAAAATACTTTAATAATTAAAATAATAAAAAACCCGATTGCAACAAAACATACCTAAGCTACTTAATTAACATTAGGTACCTATGTTTGGTAGCAGGCCGGACACATTTATTTTTGTACGACTTATAATTTGCAAATTATTTCACTTAGGCTTTCAGCTCCATCTTCTTTCGGTCTTTTTAGTGCGTTGCTTAGGTATGTTTTTTGCAGTCGGGTTTTTTTGTAATATTATTTTTACCTAATTCGTCTGCTCGTGCAATCGGGATTCGGCACAGATAGTATCATGAATGACTCTTGGGGGAACGAGGATTTGCTATTGCTTATATACATTTAGTGCACTTTTTGGCTATCTTCGGACGACATCTCTGTCCGAACCCTGGCTTGTGGTAAATTACGGAATGAACCGCGGCCGCCATTGTATGCAGATCGGCTCATGATTTGCATCAAATATTAAACAAACTGCCCCACCTAATTATAATAAACACATGTGCTAACATGGGCTAGGCAAGCTCGCTTAAACACAGCCAGGTAACTTCCACATGTTTCTATAAGGGCTGGTAATATTTTCTTTTGCGAATGTATTAGGATGGATGGATAATCTATGTTGGTGAATGTTGGTGAACCATCTGAAGGCTAACGGCCGAATATTGGAACGATAGTTAAATTAAGTGACGCTCAAGTCACATGCTGTCCTTGTCATTTCGGCTAGCAGAGACAGCGATAGCCTGTGAATAGGAAGGCTCCTAATTTTGATGAGCGACTCAGTATTCGGCAGTAATTCTCGTTAATAAAAATACTTGATTCGAAGTGTAGCTCCAGTCAATGTATATTTTGACTCACTCGCACCGGCACGACCAAATGCAAATGCGACCGCTTTCCTTGAGAGTTGAGACTAAAGCCATACTGCAATTTTGTTTCAGTCTGGTGAAGTCCACTGCAGTGGACATTTCCAGCGCGACCGGTTGCTCGCGACCTGTATCCACTGACTCCTTGCGACTTTTCTCAAGTCATCTGTCCACCTGGTGGGAGGCCGTCCTACGCTTCGACGTCCAGTTCGTGGTTTCCTTTCGACCCCAGCGGGCATCGGTTCTACGGGCTATATGTCTAGACCATTGTCACTTTAGCTTGCTAATATGCTGCCTGCTGGGCTATGTCGGTAACTTAAGTTCTGCTGCTACGGATTTCCTAATTTCTGATTCTATCACGTAGAGAGACTCCGAGCATAGCCCTCTCCATAGCTCTTTGAGCGACACGAAGCTTTTGAATAAGTCCCGTTGTGAATGACCACGTTTCGGCTCTATGGATGACATATTATGTGTCATCACCAGTAACACACACTGCTCAAAAACTTTTGTCTTCAGGCATTGAGGGGTTTTTGACGAGAAGATGTTTCTGAGTTTCCCGAACGCTGCCCAGCCGAGCTGAATTCGACGGTTGACCTCTTTTTCAAAGTTGGACCTACCTAACTAGACTTTGCCTTCTATACTCTGGCTAAATTAGTGCCCTAAATGGATGCCCAAATCAGCCAGCCAGACTAATAGTAAAATACCAATTTTACTATCAGCACAGTGTAATAAAGAGATAAGTTCCATAGGCTGTGCTAGGTAAGTTCCATAGGCTGTGCTATTAGTCTGGCTGACTGAAGAACAAGTAGCCTAGTATTAAGCTCAACATTTAATCAGAATTCAGAACCCCAAATCTCGTATTTCACGGGACTTTAAATTTACATTCAATGAATTATAAATGAATCGTCTTGATAAAATAAACTTTTTTTTAAATTTGTACCAATCAAAACTATAATAATTTTTACATGTTAAAATATACTTAACTTAAAATCTTATGTTTAATAAAGACTTTCAAAAACAAAAAAAACAATCAAAACGCGTTTGACATTGGTTTGACGTTTATAAGAATACCATTTTGGTTATTTAACATATCGAGACTGCATCGAAACTGTATTATGCATTATAACATTAGCAGAATCTTGAACTAACAGTCGCGTTTCAGTTACATATATTATTTTAGATACACATTTGAGATATTCATAACGAGGCTCGAAGTGACCTAGTGTCCATAAATCTGCCAGCCGCCACAGACTGCGGAGCGGCTACAGCTTAATCATAATCATAAATAAGTTGAACTTCGTGGGGAAACAGAGCTTCCTTTATGGTTTTAGTTCTATCGGGAGTGTTTCGGTCTGGTTTGATCGAATTGTATGCAAATTTTCAGCAATGCTTGCAGTATCGATGACGACGGCCTTTTTTTTTTTTTGAAGTACAAGAGACCTGATTCTTAGCTTTCACGACGACCATCTAAGACATCTAGGACTCGTGCTAATGTTTCGGTCACAGGATAGCATCTGCTATCGTTTTCAATGGCAGAAACAATGGCCCATCGGCACCAGCCATTGTTCCACCACAATGGCACGACTCATTACTCAGCCGGTCGTTAACGTCCAACCGCCGCGGAACACTAACTTTATCAGTCCGCCCCCGTCAAATATCTTCCATCTCGAAACTATATCTCCTTGGACACAATTGGACAATAAAAGGAGCGCGCCCGTTCCACAGAAGCTCCAGAATCCAGATGCGTATCGGCGCGCCTGAAAGCGGAATGATATGACGTCCCCGCGTTCCTTTTTGGCCCGCGAATTGTCAACCGGAGACGACGGCCGATTTGAATACGTTCCGATTTGAATATAAAGGTCGGCGCTCGCGTGTCGCCGCCATACATCAAGTCCGAGGGCTTTAAGTCTTCCGAGCGCTTTTCGGACACAAATAAGCGTCTGCCGCTCGACAGACGCGCATAAACCGGCAGATTAAACCTGGGAAGATATGCTGCACTATTTATGCGACTGTGATTTCGTTTATTTTGAGAATTGAGACTATTCCGCGCTGGGTGAGGATGTTTTAACTGTCGCTCGGTCGCGGGCCAGCGGTGTTGACTCTGGTACGTAAGTACCTACGTATTCGAGGGGCGAGCTAAGGTAATTATTTAAAAAATTTATAGCGTGTAAAAGTCGATATAACGGCGACACCCACGACATCGTATGGCCGGCCGCCATAACTCATTTGGCCACAATTACAACCATTAAACGGGCCGCAACTCTTTGATATTCTCCATCTTATTTATTGTAGCGAACTTATTAGGATTCTGTGGCATTAATGATGACAGATGCGATACCGTATCACGGCTTAATGCGTTTTGTATCGACTCGCGGGAGTTTAGCCGATGAAAGAAAAAAAAATCGGATGAAATACGTTATACGCCCATGCCCGTGACAAATTCGTCCACTACGACTCCTCTATTATCTATTATATCCTTTCATTTGATTATGATTATCTTCTTGTTTTTCGTGGTTTATATGATGCTTTTCGACTCGTCTCTTGACTCTTGAGACGACAACTTTTATTTTTGTGTTACTAGATTATAAAACTAAGACCACACCGAAAAAAAAGTCCAAAAGAAAATGCATATAAAACGAGTTTTACGAGATACAATGATATAAATGATTAGGTATTTTAATGGTACTTTAGTTTCTATTGGGTAGTATGTAGGTAATAGTTATAAAGTGAATAGCACCTAGGGCCTAGGCGAGTAACGTCAATGGTTATGAAAGATATAGAGTTCCTCTATGGTCCTGCCTTCCACATTCCAATTTCCAAACCAAACTACATCAAGTTTCTTTTCATCATAGTAATATAAATAAACTCCAGCTAAGCATGTACGAGTATAGTATATACTAGCTTTTGCCCGCGACTTCGTCCGCGTTGAACAATACTTTGGGATATCGCTGAAATTTACCCGCGACTTTATTTATGACTAACGAAAGCGGAATCCTATTTTTTAAACGGAACCCTAAAATAAAAGTAGCCTATGTTAGACCCTATATAACATCAGCTATCTGCTAGTAAAAGTCCCGTGAAAATCGGTCCAGCCGTTTCAGAGATTAGACGGAACAAACAGACAGACAGACAGACGGACAGACAAAAATAAAAAAAAAATGTATTTTATTGTAAGTACCGAATTCAGATTCATTATGTAAAAAGCTGTTAATTTGAAGTTACAAACAGACACTTAAATTGTATTTAACTGTATAGATGTATAGATATTATAATGTATTATATTTTAAGATATTATCAATTTGATGTTTATAAAATAACTAAACTATTTAACTAAAGTAAACTAAACTAAACATTAACCCGCACGCGCACCCCGCCTTGGTGACGCCCACTCCGCAACGGGCCGTGCAGCAGGAATCGTAATATTTTAATTTCGCCATAACTTCAAAACCAAACGTCCAATTTTAATAATTCAAAGACCAAATATTATCTACATAAACCTTACATAAACTGTACTTAGTGATGAAATAATTTATTTTGATAAGGATTAATAACATGAGTAAAATAAACGCATTTAAATGTAGTCCAAAAAAAAATCAAGATTTCTAAATAAAAAAATGGTTATTGTGCCTCACTCGACATAGATAGGTATAGTATGTCGCGGACTTTTTTGTAGATATTTATAAGATCTACAATTAATTAGAACATTTTATGGTTCTATCTTTTATAGTTTAGGCAGCGTACGCAAAATAAGTAACTTTTCTGGTTGATTTTTTACACCTTGTGTCCGAAAAACCCAAATATCTTACGGAACCCTATTTTTTCCAAAATAAAATTTAGCCTATGTTACTCGTGGATAATGTAGCTTTCGAATGGTGAAAGAATTTTTGAAATCGGTCCAGTACTTTTTGAGCCTATTCATTACAAACAAACAAACAAACAAACATACAAACAAAGTTTTCCTCTTTATAATATTAGTGTAGATTAAGTTGGTAGAAACGTTTCAAGCAAATAAATGTAGCATAATAATAACTGTAGCTCTGGCTATCAAGTGCTATCAGTAGATGCGAATGAGGTCCTTTATCATTCGTAACGCGATGGTTACGCTTATCTCATTTAATTATTTGCCTCGCTCGAGGACCACGGGGCCCCCTTAATTATTACTCAGATAATTAAAAGAAAGATTACCGTAGCATAGCGACTCTTTAATTTGCATCTTACAAATAACTCGCGTTAAATTTAATTATTCTAAACAACAAAAAAGAATTCAATATTCGGAATCGTCGTAAACTCGTAACTCGTAACATGATCACACGTTCTTTGAGATAAGATAAGAAGTTAGAAGTAACTTTTTGTATAAAAATGGAGTCATAGACAAATCGGTCTAGATCGAATCTAATTCAAATTTGAACGCAGCGCGCGAGAACATGTTGTTTTACCGCGTTTAATTTAATTTTAAATTCAGAATGTCGTTCGACGCAGCGCCCTGCGGCGTTATAAATGGTGTTCATATATTTTACATCAGTGATCAGTCCGAACTCCGATGATATCTCTTTCAATTTTTGAAAGGATTCCGACGCAACGCGGTCAGCAAATTACTTAAATAATAATGGGTAAAACCGGCCACGGTGAACTACGTGAAGGAGCTCATACGATTCTCCTAATGAGATTTATTATTATGGGAATTAGTTTTTGGGATTAGCGTTAGAATTTAGAAATACTTAATAAGAAGTTATAAATTAACTCGAAGCGCTAAAGCGCTTAATAAAGCTTTCCACTTAAAACTCAACATAAACATGAGTTGCATTTTATTGATAATAATATCTAACAATTAGGTAGGTACCTGTAAGTTGGGGAGCCTGTTCTACCTTGGCCAGTTGGCTGTAAGTATTCCTGAAATTTTGAATTCTAATTCCTAGGATGTTCGCTAGGTCTTTACTCTTTACCGATCATCTTATATAGAGCTAGTATCTTAACTAAACTAGTTTTGGACAGTTGCAGTGTTGAGACGGTAAACATACTAGGATGTGACAACAGTATCCGTCTGGTATGGTATGGTTACAACAGTATTTGTAAACGCTCGTGCGCCTCGATTTATTTAGTAGTTTTAAAAAATCATATAAAATTCGTCAAATTAATTTAGTTAAAAATCTAAATAGCATATTAAAGATAAAAGGTTCTTCTCATAGATTATGTAAGTAAGAAACAAAAGGAGCAAGTAAAATACATAAATATCATCATTTTAAATAACTATAATTCCTGATAATATCGCATTCTTTAAATTTTATTTTTATGAGATAGAAACGTATATAAAAATAATCTGACAAATGGATAATCTAGAAGAGGATCCAACAAGTTTGTAAAGATTTTTTGTTTTTAAAAAATGTAAGCGGTTTTAGCTATTACTTATATCTTTTGAAATTGCCCCTGAACCTAAAGTTGTAAAAACTTCTGGTTAGTTTTGTCAGTTTTATTCAAAAGTTTGAAATTATTTTAAAATAAATGATAAGTGAAAAATTAGAATACAATATTTTCTAGTGTTTTTTTACATGTAAAAATCAGAATAACTAGTTTTCGTTAGATATAGACGCATTTGAAAAGTAGCGTTTTTCGTGAAATCTGAGTCTCGCGCCAATCAACGCTCTTAAAAACCGCGCAACATCATATTTTCTTCACGATGGAAGAAAAAGAAATTTGAAAAATCTGAACTTTCCAAAATTTCTATAGCTTTATACACCGTTCGTGTCAAAGTAGAGCATTGCTATAATATTTTCGTCTCGTTATCTCGGAAACGGTGCACCCTATTGTAAAAATAATGAAAATTTCCTCCCCCTTAAAAACCCTGCAACATTATATTTTCTTCTCGATGGAAGAAAAATAAATTTGAAAAATCTGAATTTTCTAAAATTTCCATAGCTTTAATATACACCGTTCGTGTCAAAGTAGAACATTGCCATATTTTTTTCTATAATCGCTTCTATCTCAGAAACGGAAAAATAATACTACTACTGGGAAAATAATGAAATTTTTAACAACCCGGAAATCACATATTTTCTTCATGAATGCCAGAAAAAGAAATTTGAAAATCTTGAATTTCGAAAAATTTCTATACCTTAGGGGTCGTCCATTAATCACGTGATGCCTAAAGGGGGAGGGGGGGTCCGAAAAAAAAATCACCAAGTATCACCAAGGGGGGGAGGGGGTATAAGGAGACATCACGTGTATTAATTTTCGAATCTAGTCTATGCATACCGAAATTATTATTGGTTGTAGATTCGTGGTGTTGTTTAAATACTTACAAAACAAATGACTCGTATAGTTTTTATTTGCTTAAATTATTCGATTAAATTGTTTTTAACTTAAAATTTTCTTCAAACATGACCTGCTTACTATGTAAAAAAAATACACGTGATCTTAGGTGGGGGAGGGGGGGTAGTATAAAACCTCACCACGTATCACCAGGGGGAGGGGAGGGGTCTAAAAAGTTGTTAAAAACATCACGTGATTAATGGACGGTCCCTTACATAGTTAGCTGGTAGGTACCTCGAACTACATAACATACTGTAATAATAATCATCAATCCTAATCAGCATCCCCAAGAACTTTTAAATAGTACTCATATCAATTTTAAGAAGAATGAAAATTCTCCATTTTGGAAATTGAAATTGGAAGACAATTTTGTAATCAGCACCCCCAGAAACCTGGAAAATGACACCTACGTAGACGTAGGCTACGTCAAAGAAAATCAAACTCTAACAGTATCCAAAAATGGTATTTTCCGCAGCCTGCAAATTGCATTTTTAGCACCCAATAATCTATCAACCAAATCCGGTTTTATAGCTGCTTACATCGTATAATGGTCACCAACTCGCCTCGGAAATTAAGTCACCAACTAATAAATTTCGGTGCCAATTTGGATTAAATTTCGCCACTTTTTATCTGCCGATTTTTGTATTTTTTGTCACCTGAGTTCTTATGCCAGTTTAGTAATTTAGTCATCAACAGCCAAATTCAGTAATGTATTACGGCGAGTGCACATGAGCATACTGTAGTATGCTCATGTGCAGTCGCCAACTTATTTTTTGTTCGCTCGATTAATTATCTACACTAATATAATAGTATTTACACTAATATTATAAAGAGGAAAACTTTGTTTGTATGTTTGTTTGTTTGTTTGTTTGGTTGGTTGTAATGAATAGGCTCAAAAAGTACTGGACCGATTTCAAAAATTCTTTCACCATTCGAAAGCTACATTATACACGAGTAACATAGGCTAAATTTTATTTTGGAAAAAATAGGGTTCCGTAAGATATTTGGGGTTTTCGGACACAAGGTGTAAAAAATCAACCAGAAAAGTTACTTATTTTGCGTACGCTGCCTAAACTATAAAAGATAGAACCATAAAATGTTCTAATTAATGGTAGATCTTATAAATATCTACAAAAAAAGTCCGCGACACACTATACCTATCTATGTCGAGTGAGGCACAACAACCATTTTTTTATTTAGAAATTTTGAATTTTTTTTTGGACTGCACTTACCTAAACGCGTTTATTTTACTCATGCTATTTTGCAATAACATCGATGTTGGCATCGATAATGACATCGATGTTTTTTTGCGAACGTCTTCATCCGTCATCAGTAGGTACATCCATTCTAATATTATAAATAGGAAGTGTGTGTGTTTGTCCGTCTTTTACGCCAAAACTACTGAACCGATTTAAATAAAATTTGGTATAACTACATATAGCCTAGAGCCTGAAAAAGGACATAGGCTACTTTTTATCGCGGGGAAATATACGGTTCCCGTGGGTTACTGTACTTACGCGGGCGGAGCCGCGGGCATCAGCTAGTATCCCATAATATTTAAATACCGTTGCAGTCCAACTCTTATAAATTAAGAAGAGCCTGTGATAATGTACATAGCAATCGTAAGTGTTAAACGCAATATTATAATTCTTGTGAAAATTTAAAAAAATCACCCACCTGTCCTGGAGAAAATGCAAAGTTTTCCTTCTTGAGTCCTTACTCTTGACCAGACATTTAAAGAAAAACCCAGTTTTATATTAAATCCCACTTCTAAAAATTAAAAATTTTAAAAACCCCCCGACACAAAAAATAAACTTTAAAAACTAATAAATAATATTTTTAACCTAATATAATTATTATCGTCACATATAATATTATGTAAGTTGAAATATTTTTATTTTCCAATCGTCGCCTCGTCGGGGGACCGCTAAAGTTTATAAAGTGTTTTTCCAACAACAGCTATGTAATTAATTATTACGAATTACATTTAGGTACGAGCGAATTTTTTACCGGAGTAAATTCTTTTGTTGCAATCTGCGACTACACCTCTTTTTCTCACATAGCGGTCCCCCGACGAGACGACGATTGAAAAATAAAAATATTTCAACTTACATAATATTATATGTGATGATAATAATTATATTAGGTTAAAAATATTATTTATTAGTTTTTAAAGTTTATTTTTTGTGTCGGGGGGTTTTTTAAATTTTTAATTTTACTTTTATTTTGTTCTTTTTAAAGTAGGTGTAAATAATGGTTACCTTACTATATACTTTCAATATCATTGAAGTAACACGGTACCGAATTTCGAATCGATAGAACATAATATGGAAGATAGTCAGATCCCCTCATCAACTATTAAAGAACTGATAATCTTCAAACGGCTAATCAGGTCATGGTTAATTTACCATGTTATTTAAATATCATTGAAGTAACACGGTACCAAATTTCGAATCGATCGGACATAAGAAAGTTAGTCAGATCCCCTCATCAACTAGAAAAGAGCTGATGATCTTCAAACGGCTGATCTTCCCACCACCAATTTTCTCATCAAACGAAGCTAAGAACACTCTCGATTAAGTCATCAATATTCTCTTACAGTGCGCTTTCATTATAGACCCCACTCGAGTATATTTTCAGACATTCAGTTATTCTTCCCCACTTTCACCCCCCACAACTTTTAAACGGCTCAACCGATTTTCATCAAACATGTCTAAGAACACTCGCAAATAAGTCACCTTTAATACAAAAAAAAAAAAATTTGAAATCGCTTCATCGGTTCGGGAGCTATGATGCCACAGACAGACAGACAGACAGACAGACAGATAGACAGACAGACAGACCGACAGACACGTCAAACTTATAACACCCCTCTTTTTGCGTCGGGGGTTAAAAATAGGTACCTACGATTAACGATAAACAATCATACCTGCGCGTCACGTTTCAAAATTTTATCTCGTTTTATTTCCAAAAGAACTTAGATGAATAATATATGATCAATAAATTTATTTTCTAGACTTAGTCTAGATAATTGCTATAGAGTAATTGGGATATATTGCATAACTAGCAATTGCTAGTTACGCAATATATCCCAATTACTCTATGGCAATTATTTTATTACTAATTAGTAAAACAATATTATATTGTTGAAGCTTAGGTCATTGGTGCCTGATATATTTTTACAGCAACAACTCAAGTTGTGTTTTGATTAGCCGAATTTAATAGACATAAAGTTTTATTTCATATTACTTTTTTGTGATTTTTTACTTTGGAAGTCAGTTTTAATTTATGTTTATAAATAATATTTTTTCTCTTTTTAGTTTAGTATATTTATTCCTCTTTTTAATATAATACATCTATGTATTTATTATATTACTATTAAGTATTAACACAATTTAAGGTTGTAAATACAAAAAAGCATTACCGATCTGTGGTCATAATAAACAATCGCCAGTGATGATAATGATTAAATACTATAATATTATTATTATCGTTCGGATTGAAGCGTAACTGCGGCCACGCTATCGGTATCTGGGAGCACGGTAGTGCCCCGCCAAGACGAGCTAAGCGAAGCGCAAGGGCACTACCAGACTACCTTTTCTCGAAGCGTTTCGTCGATATTTTGAACCCTCATAACTTGGGTTTGGATTATACCAGATACACAAAATTTTCAGGACATATTCCCAGTAGCGGACTAATGAAACATGTAAAGTTTTGATTATATAGGTCTAATAATTTAGATTTTATTGATATCTAAAAACCACTGATTTCGTCACTGACTCACTGATGATCAACAAAATTATAGGGTACTTCTGGATGTCATAGAAAGCTGAAATTTGATATGTAAGCTAGTTTTAGCACATAACTAACATAAAAATTGTCAAACTTGGAACTTTTATCCTCCAACCCCATAAACTAGGGGATGAAAATTTGTAAGAGACGTACTATGTAAATGTTAACTCTAGAGGTCTGAAAATTGTCTTTCAAAAAGAAGTGAAATCCCACCAAAAACATTTTCATGTAAAGTGATGCCAAGACGATACCATATAACTCGCACTGTCAAAAAGCTATTAGATCTCATATGAAACCAAGCTACTGACTCTACCAAACTTCTAACTCTACACGCCCTAACTCTACAAGCCTAACTCCACAAACTCTATACTTTAGTCAAATTATGTGGCTTGGCCATTTCGTTCGTACAAAAATAGTATAACAGAAAAACAGTCCGTAAAATTTTCATCTTACACCTAAGCGAATTTATCGAAATGGCCAGGCCACATATTTTGACTAAGGTGTAGAGTTTGTGGAGTTAGGCTTGTAGAATTATGGCGTGTAGTTAGAAGTTTGGTAGAGTCAGTAGCTTGGTTTCACATGAGATCTAATAGCTTTTTGACAGTGCGAGTTATATGGTATCGTCTTGGCATCACTTTACATGAAAATGTTTTTGGTGGGATACTGATTACTAACACATGTTTCTGTTAGTTACGGGATAATATTCGGTAAAATGTTACAAGTGTGGACGCACCAGGGCGGCTTATTCGAAATTCACGTTTCTAGAATAAGTAATCCCACCAAAAACATTTTCATGTAAAAAAATTATGCCAAGATGATACCATACCACTAGCACTGTCAAAAAGTTATGAAATCTCATGTAAAACCAAGCTTCTTACCCTACACGCCTTAACTCTGCAAGCGTAACTTCACAAACTCTACACCTTAGTCATTTTATGTGGCCTGGCCATTTCGCTACATTCACTTGGCCGTAAGGAGAAAAATTTATAATCGACTGTTTTTCTATTATACTCTCTTATAATAACGAAATGGCCAAGCCACATAAAATGACTAAGGCGTAGAGTTTGTGAAGTTACGCTTGCAGAGTTAAGGCGTGTAGGGTAAGAAGCTTAGTTTTACATGAGATTTCATAACTTTTTGACAGTGCTAGTGGTATGGTATCGTCTTGGCATAATTTTTTTACATGAAAATGTTTTTGGTGGGATTTCACTTCTTTTTGTAAGTTGTTATAACAGAATTGTTATTTTCTTTTTCTTTTTTTTTGGGTGTATTTCTTTCACAACAGAGACGCTTTTTTTCTGCCCACTCTCCCTTTTCCTTTTTTAGGGTTCCGTAGTACTTAAGGAACCCTTATAGTTTCGCTCTGTCCATCTGTCTGTCTGTCTGTCTGTCTGTCCGCGCCTCTAGCTCCTGTAATTATGAATATAAATTAATGAAATTTGGTGCAGTTATAGATTGTGTATTGATCACGGTTTTGGGATCATAAAAAAATAATAATTTTATATTTTAAGGGTGGCTCTCCATACATGAGAAGTGGGGATGAAAAATATTTTTTCACTCTACCCCATCGTGTGGGGTATCGTAAAATAGGTCTTTTAAAATAAAGAATAAAGGCAAGGTTTCATAAGTTACTTTTTTATAAAATTGACCATTTTCGAGTAATCGGCCTCCAAAGTAGTTTGTAAGGTGGTCCCCCCCCCCCTAGCATTTTTAAACTATATAAGATAGAAACTTGCTAAAAACTCTTTAGGAAAATTATTGTGAACCAAATCGGACAGTTACTTTTGGAGTAATTAAAAAAAAGGATATTACGCGTTTATAGTTACGGAACCCTCCTTAGACATGTCCTGACATGCTCTTGGTTTGGTTTTTCTTTGTTGGCTTACTATTTACAATAAGTGGCAGATTAGGGCGATACTTGGCTCTTAGTCGATTATATTCGACTACAGCTGACTCTTGTGTTTTAATACAACTGAAGTCAATATTTAACTAGATGAACGCCTTGCGAATTGGTCACTAGAGAATGCTACATAAGCCTGCTCACAAGAGTACGTACAGTACGTACATACGAGAGTACAAGACGTATTCTTGGGCAATAGTAGTCGCTTTTCATCAGGCGTATCACGTTTGCTCCCTTTTATCATATTAAACAATAATATCACGGTGTTTCCGTAATATTACACTGGAACAATCTATCTATCTACACTAATATTATAAAGAGGAAAACTTTGTTTGTATGTTTGTTTGTTTGTTTGTTTGTTTGTTTGTTTGTTTGTTTGTTTGTAATGAATAGGCTCAAAAAGTACTGGACCAATTTCAAAAATTCTTTCACCATTCGAAAGCTACATTATCCACGAGTAACATAGGCTAAATTTTATTTTGGAAAAAAATAGGGTTCCGTAAGATATTTGGGGTTTTCGGACACAAGGTGTAAAAAATCAACCAGAAAAGTTACTTATTTTGCGTACGCTGCCTAAACTATAAAAGATAGAACCATATAATGTTCTAATTAATTGTAGATCTTATAAATAACTACAAAAAAGTCCGCGACACACTATACCTATCTATGTCGAGTAAGGCTCAACAACCATTTTTTTATTTAGAAATCTTGAATTTTTTTTGGACTACATTTAAACGCGTTTATTTTACTCATGCTATTAATCCTTATCAAAATAAATTATTTCATCACTAAGTACAGTTTATGTAGATAATATTTGGCTTTTGAATGATTAAAATTGGACGTTTAGTTTTGAAGTTATGGCGAAATTAAAATATTACGATTTCTGCTGCACGGCCCGTTGCGAAGTGGGCGACATTCTGTAGTATTAGTATCAGTATTGTACCCGTGCGAAGCCGGGGCGGGTCGCTAGTCTTCTAATATATAAAATTTCCAAGTCTCAATGTTAGTACTCCTCCGAAATGGCTTTACCGATTTTTACCAAATTTAATATGCGTATTCAGTAGGTCTGAGAATCGGCTACTATCTATTTTCCATACCCCTAAGTGATAAGGGTTGTTCACCCTTAATTTTTTTTTTAATTTTTGGACGAAATCTTTTGTTTTAATTTTTTTGTGGTAATTAAAAATACATACAATCCTAAATTTTTACTTTTTTATCACCATTTTTATTTTTTTTATAGCCATTTTAGTAATTTAATCATTTTTCATCCCGCTCGATAACTGATCAATTATAGTGTTTTTAACTTTTAATAAGGCAACAACGTTTGCCGGGTCAGCTAGTAATAATATAACTTTAATATATTGCAACGTAGGTACGTAATACAAATTACAATACAAATTTTCATTATCTGATAGTACTTCAAACAAGCAAATCTTGTAAATATGAATTGAGATTCTCGGAAACGGCTTTTAGTATTTCAGCTACTAGGCGACAGACTTTTGCGTTAATGGCAAATTGATCGTGGGTTCGAATCCCAGTCAGACGATTTTTTTTAATTCTATATTATTCTATGTAATAGGGTTTCGTAATACTCGAGGAAACCTTATAAATTTACTGTGTCCGTCCGTCCGTCTCCGTCTGTCTGTCTGTCCATTGTTTCAGCTTCTGTTATCCTACTAATATTACAAATGTGAATGTTTGTGAGAATGGATGGATGTTTGTAACTCTTTCACGAAAAACTACTGAACGGATTTCGATGAAATTTGATACGGTAGTAGTTTAGGCTCTGGATTAGAACATAGGCAATTTTTTATTCTGAAAAAGTGGGATACGCTATTTACGCGAGCGGAACCGCGGGCAACAGCTAGTTATGAATATAAATTGATGAAATTTGGAGCAGTTATGTAATATGTAACTTAAATGTCACTTTTGGCATCATAAAATACTTATTTTATATTTCAGGGTCTTCATACATGTGAAGTGGGGATGAAAAATATTTTTTCATTGTTAGCCATTAATGTGAGGGGTATCGTTGAATACGTCTTTTAAAATAAAGGCAAGGTTTCATACATTACTTTTTTACAAAGTCAACAATTTGTTGACTCCCCCCCAAGCCCTCCCCACCCTTTGCATCATACTAAATAATAAGACTTTTTTGTTCCCTGGCGGGATTCGAACCCCCGCGACCTCCGGCTTGAGTACAAACGCGCTCACCACTGCGCCACAGTGGTCGTTACTTATTCTTTCGCAAAATATTTGAACTAATCGGACAATAGCTTTTGAAGTAATTTAAATAAATACCTATTGGCTATTACGCGTTTAACATGCTCTTGGTTAGGTTATTCCTTTTATAATTTTTCTTCTTCCGTACTATTGTTTAAACTCCAAGCAAAGCTCGATCTCCCGGGTCACTCCTGAGCATGACTCACGTCTCCCAGGTACTAGTTACTACAAACAAGTAGCCGAATCTTTCAGGGTAAAAAAATTATACCTACTCACGTTCTATGACTTATGTAATAAATTTAGTCGAAGCACTGACATCTGTCGGTAGCAGTAAGTACTACTTGAATGCCCATTTATAATTGATTATTGTTTATAAGCTATGCTAGGTGGCGCTTTTACTACATTTTATTTATTGTAAGTTACTCGGATACTGTAAATATTTTGATGATACTAAAAAGTATGTAACTGTAATTTGATACATAGTTTTTTTTTATTATTTCATTCCCTTCAGTTAATTATTATTATTCGTTTTAATGATAACTCATAATATTTTTATAGTCTTGTGTAAAAGTGACATCTATCTGGTACATTATGAATTATGTTAGTTATGAGTTCGTCGCTTGAATTGGAATCTAGTTGACGTAATATTTAAATAGGTAGGTACCTAATTATTTCCCGAGTATTCTTTAGTAATTTAAACGGAAAATACATACGGGTAAAATTAACAAGTGCAATAAAATATATCGATAAAGATTAAAAAAAATATTGTGTTTTTTGTTGTTAATAAAGGGATACATGGTTATTTTATTAAATTTTATTGTTATTATCGGATCCCTAATAACAACAACAATTTTCAGGCCTCTAGCTAAATTTGTGGTAATATTATAGAAACTTCCATCCTGTAGTTTAAGGGGTTGAAGGATAAAAGTTTATATGAGACTTCTTACCTTAATAATTCTTAACTTAATTAAATAAATGTTGCATACATGTTAAATTTTCCGTTCAAATTCAGAATATTCGGGAATTAATTATTTCAATCAATATTAGTCAATTAGTTTACAAGCCTAGCGATGAACGACGACATAACTTATATAGTTCACAATAACGCGATAGATGGCGCTTTCACAGATAATTAAATTTAACTCCCTTGTTTAAGGGGTTGGAAGATGAAAGTTCCAATTTTGAGAATTTTTATGTTGGTTGTGTATTAATACAATCTTACGTAACAAATTTCAGCTTTCGAGAACATCCGGAAGTACGATATAATTTTGTTGATCATCAGTGAGTCAGTGACGGAATCAGGGGTTTTTAGATATCAATAAAATCTAAAGTATAAGACGTAGGTAATCGAAACTTTACATGTTTAATGAGACCGCTGATGGGAACAAATCCTGAAAGTTTCATCTATCTGGTACAATCCAAACTCAAGTTATGAGGGTTCAAAAAATCGACGAAACGCTTCGAGAAAAGGTGGTTTGGTAGTGCCCTTGCGCTTCGCTTGACGTCTTGGCATGGGGGCACTGCCGTGCCCCCAGATTTCTAAAAAAAGCGTCATTCAAAAAAACTGAAAAATATATAGGTATATACATGTGTAGATACATCTTTTAACTAGTGACTTTTTTAGTTAGAACTAAACACAATACAGCCTCTTTTTATTATTATATGTAAGTATATCTATGCAATACAGATAATTTTACAACATAAAAAAAATCAGAAACAACGTCGATTTGAAAAACATTTTGAGTTTCATAGGACTTAGACTCTGTCCAGAGAGTGCGTAAGCCTGCGTAAACCTACGCACGTAGAGATTCTTATCTTATCACAACAAATTTTCTGCCGGTCTATCTGTGATGCCAACTAGCGACTTTTTCCCTAAATTTAGGGAGAAAAGGTATCTGAAGGGGTTATTAGGGGGGGTTTTATGCTTGTTTTATTTAAATATGCAATTGATTTGCTTGACGATAAGTTATATAATATACTATTATTATTTAATTACAGCTGACCTATCACTTATTGGTATAAAAAATGTATTGTATAAAAAACCAAAATTCTTATTGCAAGCCTCTACCTGTTGCCAACTTGCCATTAAAGAATCACGCCAAAAACGTCAAAAAATTCACGTTTGTTGTGTCTAAGGAGGGTTCCGTTACTATCAACGCGTAATACGTTTTTCAAATTACTTCAAAAGTCACAGTCCGGTTTGGTTCAAAATAATTTTCCCTTAGTTTTAAGCATTATACATATATCAGCATGGAAACTTACAAGTTTAACCTATAATTTAGAAAACTACTCTACAACTACTCGAAAATTTTGAAAAAATGTCATGTAAGTATGAATCTTGACTCTATTTTAAAGCGCTATTCAACGTTATGCAATACAACGGGGTACAATGAAAAAATATTTTTCATCCCCACTTCTCATGTATGGGGAGCCACCCTCAAAATATAAAATTATTATTATTTTACGATGCTAAATCCGAGATAATATAATATACAAAAAACTATACCAAATTTCATCCATTTATATTCATAATTACAGAAGCTAGAGGCGTGGACAGACAGACAGAGGGACAGAGCAAAACTATAAGAGTTCCTTTTTAATACGAAATCGACTATTTTTAGTAAAGGTCATCTAAAAATTTTAACTGTCTAGCTATCAAGGATTATGATCTCATGAGACATAGCCTGGTGACAGACATACAGTTTTTACCCTCTAGATATCTACGAAATAACTTATAGTTGTAAGTGTTAAAAAAAGCAGTGAATCATGCATACAAATGTCAAAATTGACGCATTAGCTGTGATGACATTAATTTACCTATAAAAGTAAGCCATTTTGACATATAATATAATAATTATAATAATATAATATATATGGACGCTTCACACTACGTCAATCTGATCCCGTGGTAAGTTCTCGAAGAACTTGTGTTACGGGTACCAGACAACGGAAATATATTTAATACTTTTATACTATACACATATTTAAGATTTTTATTATATTATACACATATTTAATACACATCCATGACCCAGGAACACAGAAAAACTTTTTTGTTCCTTCGGCGGGATTTGAACCCGCGACCTCCGGCTTGAGCACCAAGATGCTCAACCAACTGAGCCACAGAGGTCGTCAATAGTATGTAGATACGCATGATTCACTGCCTTCATAACGTGAATAGGCTAAAGTATAGACTTTATATGACACGAATAGGACGCGACCGCGTCATTCAATGTGCTGCGTACAGTGCAACTAATTTGTTAATGCCTTCGGCAATCATCGTTTTTTTTTCTACGGAAATGACGGATGTTGGAAAGCATGTGTGGGACTTTAGCAAAGTAGTTTTACTGCATAAAGTATCTTTATAGGTATGTTTTTCTAAAAAGGTAATACCATGTAATACTTACATATTTGGTATGTAACTTTTTTGATTTTTAACGGTACCTATATATTTTATCGTATTATGTAACTTTATGAAGTTTCGATGAGGCATAAGTACTTTAATAATTATATTTGAGAGTATTCGCATGCTAGGTAAAATCCACGGGAACCGTACTATTTGTTTTAGGGAGAAATATTTTTTGAAACTTGGCAACTCGATCTTACTACGCTTTCATTGCACTCCAAAATACAGGGGATGACACTTTTGACTATTTCAAATCGATATCAATTGTGTGCTGAAGGTTTTAATATAAAGTGTCTTCAGAAATAATTGGTTTTGACAAAACATTGACAGCACAAAATTTCGGAACACTCTGTAAAGCAAAATGCCAACAGTGTCAACCGATCTGAATGCTGTGTAACGAATGAACTGAATACTTCTGTCTCACTCTGAATCATACAATCGGAGCGAGAAAAACATTTTTCTTTCACTTTGTGCCTCGCGCGTACTCGAGGTAGCTGCGTATTACTGCGTAATTGCTGCTCCTATTTGAGTCAGGAGCGGAGCACCTATACGTGTAGTATGGGCATACCCACAATCCCAACAGCCTTGTGAGTGCATACTTTCAAGGTCTATTAATTTATAATCAAAATAGGTTCAGTGGGTAGTTGTATTGGTATTGTTAACCTTTTGAGTCTTATCTGGTGCTTTTTACCTGCTGGTCATACTTACATTATTGTTAAAATACATATTTATAGTAGTGGATTTAGTGTTAAGCGGACCTTTAGTCAGGTAGATTGAAGAAAGCGCAAAATTTGTCACCTCTCCATAAATTTTCGACCCTTTTTTATTTACTAACCAACAGATTTAAGAAAAAATAATACTTTGTTTGAACCGATAGGAATTACTCCTGCCGATGTTATATAATCTATAATTTGTGTATGTTTCTATACTATATATGCATATATTTTTTATTTAATTAATTTATAATCTTAGTTGATGTTAATTTGTTTAAGGTTTAAGGTATTGAAAGCTTATTTTTTTTTACCAAACAAAATATTTTTTTTGCTAAATAAGCGAAAAATTTTCTCGCTCACTCCGCGCGTTAGCTTTTAATTAACATAATATTATAAAGAAAATAATACAACTCTTTTTAAAAATTCTAATAACCATGTTATGAAGGAAATAATAAAATCAAAATTTTCGGGCCATATCTTCTTTTGAGAGCTGGGTCCGTGCCTGAATCAACCAAAGCGGTTTAATAGGTCAATTTTGTACGATACGCGCATAGCTAAAATAATACGCACGTAGCTTCTGGACGCAATGTATGGGGCCCTAGTACCTCGACTACGTGCGTAGACCTTGCGTGCGTAAGAATACGCAGTTTCTGGACATAGTCTTACAGGGACCCAATCAAAAAATAATTTTGACAGTTCGATTACTATTAAAATTTTACAGGTATTCATTAGATATTTAGTTAAAATATTTTTCGATTCAATATCAACGAGAAATACGGCTCGCGCGCACCACGCCTGACGCCACGTCGCATCAGTGTCCTGCTGGACTTGCGCGGCGGGATAAGGTGGATCAGAAAATATCTACGGCGTCTATACTTATGTTATGTATAAGAATACATTGTATCAAAAATCCAAAATGTTGAATAGTTTTCGCGAAAATTCAGTTACGATATTATTCCAGGTAAATGAGCTTGCTCTCTTAATCGTATCTAGCACTTACAATTATTTTATAGGAACTGCATAAACAAGAATAAGGCTGGGACTATATGCACCGGAATCCGTGAAGCCGTAGAGAATTTTGAGCATTGAAAGTAGAACTCGGTGCTAATAGAATAGAGTTGAAAATTGAAGTGTCAGGTGTCGAGCTGTCATATATGACATTGACGTTTAACTCGACACTCATGTGTTCGATTTTCAACTCTATTGCATTAGCATAGATTTCTATTTCCAATGATCAAAATTCTCTACGGCCTTCCGGATTCCGGTGCGTATATCTCTACGCTAAATAGGATTGAGAAAATTAACTGAAAAAAAGTTGGGTACATAATCCGTTATTCTGTGGCAACATATTATGTGTGAATAGCCACTCCAATTTGGAGTAGTCGTGATGGCTTCACTTTCAAGCGCGTTGACGGTTTATGGATGATTTCTGTACTCTGTGGTAATAGTATAACAAACTAAGAATCTTCGTTTGTGACCCGTGGGCCGTGTTGCGATAAAAGTAACCTACTTATATCCTTCTTTTAGTTCTGACTTACCCCAAATTTTGTCAAATCAGTTCAGTATCTTATGCATGATTGCGTTACAAACTGGCTTACTATTTCAATGATAATAAGTATTATTTGTATGATTTCTATTTGTTAGGCGAAAATTTTAAAAATCTATAAAAAATAATGTTATTTTTTGGTTTAATTAGGTATAAAGAATAATCATAGCTTTTTAAACTGATAAATTTTATACTATACACATATTTAAGATTTTTATTATATTATACACATATCTGGGGGCACGGCAGTGCCCCCGCCAAGTCGAGCGCGAAGCAAACACTGCCGTACCATCCTTTACTGGAACCATTTCGCCGCATTTTAAGGCCCCTATTTGAGAACCTCTGGATAAGACCAGAACGCAGAAATTTTCGTCATCCAATAAGCTATAATCACGTACTTAAAATCCAAAATTTCAAGTCTGTAGGTCATTTAGTTCCGAAGTTAAGCGAAAGCAAAGTTTCGCATTTTCGACACTCACTCACTCACTCACTCACTCATGATCATCAAAATAGAACTAGTACTTCCCATAAACTTAGAGAGCTGAAATTTGGTACAGAGTTGGGGTTTAATGGCCACATAAAGGGAAAACTATAAAAACTAGGATAATCGATCTGGGGGCACGGCAGTGCCCCTGCCAAGTCGAGCGCGAAGCAAACACTGCCGTACCATTCTTTACTGGAACCATTTCGCCGCATTTTCAGGCCCCTATTTGAGAACCTCCAGATAAGACCAGAACGACGATCTGGGGGCACGGCAGTGCCCCCGCCAAGTCGAGCGCGAAGCAAACACTGCCGTACCATTCTTTACTGGAACCATTTTGCCGCATTTTCAGGCCCCTTTATTCTACTCGAACTTTATTCTACTTGAACATTACACAAATTAAATAAACAAATTACACTAAAATCTAGGAAAATAAATCAATATGCCCACGTTTCTACAAAAAGAAGTGAAATCCCACCAAAAACATTCTGTAAAAAACTAGCCAAGTCTCGATGGAGCTGCTTGTTTATCTCTAAAAAGTAATGAAATCTAGACAAAATCGTGCCAAGTCTAAGGTTCCTTACTGCGGTTTCTTTATTACTATAGTTAATGTTGTGTGACTTGGCCGTTGAAGGGCACACAAGGGTACAAAAGGGGCTCCATGACACCATTGCTCCAATACGTGTGTTGTACAATCAACAACAGCCTAAAATGAGACACTAGCGTCCAATTACCAATACCAGTATGGGCTATTATCTCGCTTAACAAACATAGGTAGTTACAAATGTAAACAAAATTGACTTGTACCCACTAAAGTATAAAGAATGTTCAACGGCCAAGTTACTCAACATTAACTATAATAATAAAGAAATCGCAGTAAGGAACCTTAGACTTGGCACGATTTTGTCTAGATTTCATTACTTTTTAGAGATAAACAAGCAGCTCCATCGAGACTTGGCTAGTTTTTTACAGAATGTTTTTGGTGGGATTTAATATACATCCATGACCCAGGAACACAGAATAACTTTTTGTTCCTTCGGCGGGATTCGAACCCGCGATCCCCGACTTGAACACCAACACGCTCAACCAACTGAGCCACAGAGGTCGTCATTTTGACTACCCTTTTTATTTGGACTTTGGATTGACTACCCTTACTATTTATTTGGACTTTGACTAGACTTCACGATTTAGAAATACGGTGATGAAAATTTGAACGAATATTCTATTTCCCGCCTTTTATACTTGACACTGGCAAATGGTTATAAGCCGATGCCATATATAAATAAATTTAAAAAAAAGTGTCAAGCATGAAAACGTCAATGTCACTTAGTTGTCAAAACTCAAAACATTGGAAATTCAGCTGATGGTTTGCAAAACTCTGCTTACCGCTAGAATTTTTTTACCCAATCCCCACCACAAAGTACCGCTTTCTCCAGCACCATGGTAGCGTTATTTGATGATTCTTTAGTGCGATGTTCTACGAACCGGTCCAACGTATTCACTAACTGTATATTCAACAGGCAACTACGATGTTCGCGCGAGTTACATTTTACCCCACACTTTTATATAATGTGGTGATGGAGAAGGTGACCAGCAGACGGTGGTACGATAGAATTGATGACAATGTGATACTTGGGGCCCTGCCATTCCAAGGAATGACTAAACAGGTAAGTAGGTTATGACTGTTTACGAAAAAAGTTTTTAAATCTTTTCAGGAACTTCCAATTAATGAACTTAAATCTTGCTATCCGGAGCAGACACTACTGTAACACTGATTAAAGGAGTGATTAAATCAGAGTTTTGTCTATTAATTATTTACAAAATTTTAACCGGTTACACTGAACATTGCATACATAAATAAAAAAAATATTGAGTAGATGTAATAATCATAATTTTAAGAAATTATTCATAAAATATACTTAATAACTTTTCAAAACATTTTAAAGCAATAAAATTTTTTTGCTCCATACTTTTTTGAGTGTTTTTAAATGAAGTTGAAAAGTTCTAAAATAAATGTTTCACTTAACAAAATAATAGATTGATACTCTGTCTTTCTTCTATATATATATAAAAGGCAAAGCTGGTTGACTGATGTATCAATACACAGGCCAAACCCTTAAGGCTAGAAATTTGAAATTTTGTTGCACATGTATTTCTCATGACGTAGGCATCCACTAAGGAAAGATTTTTTCAAATTCAACATAACCCCTTGGCAGTAACAGGGTATGAAAGTTTAAAATGCAATTTCATGCGGGCAAAGCTGCGGCAATAATGCTAGTGAAGCAATAAATGCAAATATTATTTTATTGTTGAAATAAAAACAAAACTTTTATTACAGCTAGTTGAAGAGGAGAACATCAAGGGTGTTGTTTCAATGAATGAAACATATGAGCTGAAAATATTCTCAAACGATGGTGAGGTAAGTGCCAGAAAATGTAATACGTACATTCAGGGACAATGAATATTTAGCAGTAGGTATCTCGCACTGTGTTTATAATAAGAATGAATCATATATCAAGGAATTTTAACATGACAATTCATCAATTTCATAAAGGATATTATCTCCTTGGGGCCCAATACATAAAATACTTGCATAATAAATTGGCACCTAAGTAAATAATTTTGACGCAGTTCTAGTAAACTTATCTCTTTTTCATTTTTTATAAGCTGTAGTTATTCCATACATACATACATACATATAATCACGCCTTTTTCCCGTAAAGGGGTAGGCAGAGACCACTTTTTGCCACTTGCTACGATCCTTACATACTCGTTTCGCTTCGTTCACTTTCATTCTTACCATCCATTCTTCCTCTTACATTCAACGTAGCGAAGCGGCTCTCCATGGTCCGCTTTTCACCTCCGCGAGAAACGAGATGTGATGGGTGGTGAACCACATCGCCGCCATTTTGGATAATTACATTATTTTTATGATTATCCCTTGCGTTTCCACGGATTGGTGGAGAGGGTAGGAATAGGGAAAGGGAAGGATAGGTGGTGTGGAAAGGAAGATTGGTAAGTTAGAGTGGGAAATAGGAAATGTAGGATATTACCGCCCAGGAGGGCAAGGGATAGGACAGTAATAGCTAGGGAAGCCGGGGTCGCATACCCGTATACTATACCACAACTACCGGACAGGTAAGTTGGGATGAGTATCCCATGACAGCCTTAGCATTATATAGTTCATATTAGCAAAAGGCCTATTTCTCTTCGCAAATTACTTTGACAAACACACACGCTTTGCTTCCATCTTCTGTAGCAACCATGACAAATTTTGATCATTCTATGAAAGGTGTTTCTCTTTACATAAGTATAAATTTTTTTACTCTATGATGATGCTACATAGAAGTAATGACCTTTTTTTTTTTCTTTTTTTTTTCCGGGGGGGAAAATGCTTTACGCATGCCACCCAGGCGCAGGGGGCACCCAAGTGGTGATGTGGGACTCATGGTATACCCACTAACCCCCCCCCCCCCCATCTTCCTCCTCGCCGCCCTCTGACGGGGCCACGGGAACGATACACACATCCGCGACCCCGCCGGCGGCAGCCGCCTACAAGCGGCTCCATCCCGAAAGCCCGAAGGCCCTCCACGATGGGCGCACCAGATGGTATTAGGTGCGCCTCCCTCCTCGGCCTCCACCAGTACTGTAGCAGACTCCCCCTGAGTCTGCTACTAGGAGGTCATGGGTACCAGATAAACTGGTACCCGGTGGCAGATCAGGTCTGTGGTTCTGCCACCGACCACACCTCGGTCGCAGAGGATAGGGCAAGCGGCGCACTGCAATACCGACATGCCTCTTCCTCTGCGGCCCCACCAACGCCGTTTCGACGGAACGGCCCCGCCAGCTCGCAGGGGGTAGGGAGAGTGGCGTACCGTAATACCATCACGCCTCTCCCCCTGCGATCCCTCCACGGCCGCAGAAGATAGGGAGAACGGCGCACCGTAATACCGGCACTCCTCTTCTTCTGCGGTCCCACCTCCACGCGCGTCCTCTGCGGGCATGTTCAGCCCGCTGGGAGCGCCCTCCTCGGGCCAGCCGGCGGCAAACAGGCCGGCCCCGGTTGCCTCTTAGCTTCACCGTGGGTGACCAGTCCACGGTTACTAAGCCCCACCGCCACGACAAGGCGTGCAACCATCGGGGGGATAGAAGTAATGACCTATAGACGTACGAAGTACCAAGCAAAAACTCATTCTTTTAAAAAAAAATACGTATTGAGATGTATTGTTTGTTATATTTTGAAGTTAAACTTGTTATTAGCAGCGTTGAGAGTGAAATTTCAAGGTCACGTCACGAGTCGCGACACGATTTTGGATATAACGCCATCTGTGGGAAGCTATTTATACTTAATACATAACAACTTAAGTTACTGAAGTACGGCTCAATACACAGATGGCGCAGATACGTAAAACTAGTCACTACAGAACAGCGGGTCTAAAAAGGCCACTTACGCAATATCATCGCAATATTGCTATTTGACACTAAAGCATTTCTGCTTGTAAATCTGTCAAATGAATCCCACCAAAAACATTCTGTAAAAAACTAGCCAAGTCTCGATAGAACTGCTTGTTTATCTCTAAAAAGTAGTGAAATCTAGACAAAGTCGTGCCAAGTCTAAGGTTCCTTACTGCGATTTCTTTATTATTATAGTTAATGTTGTGTGACTTGGCCGTTGAACATTCTTTATACGTTACAAGTGGGTACAAGTCAATTTTGTTTACACTTTCTGCCTTATTAATAAAAATATTTACACCATGGATTAGCTAATCCAACATGGCTGTCTTTGTCTATCAAGTGACTGTTCCAAACTATCTGACAAAGACAGCGATGTTGGATTAGCTAATCCGTGGTGTAAATAATTTTATTAATAAGGCAGGTAATGTATATCTGTTGTAACTACCTATGTTTGTTAAGCGAGATAATAGCCCATACTGGTATTGGTAATTGGACGCTAGTGAGTAGTGTCTCATTTTAGGCTGTTGTTGATTGTAGAACACATGTATTGGAGCAATGGTGTCATGGAGCCCCTTTTGTACCATTGTGTACCTTTCAACGGCCAAGTCACACAACATTAACTATAATAATAAAGAAATCGCAGTAAGGAACCTTAGACTTGGCACGACTTTGTCTAGATTTCACTACTTTTTAGAGATAAATAAGCAGCTCTATCGAGACTTGGCTAGTTTTTTACAGAATGTTTTTGGTGGGATTTCACTTCTTTTTGTAGAAACGTGGGCATATTGATTTATTTTACTAGATTTCAGTGTAATTTGTTTATTTAATTTGTGTAATGATCGAGTACAATAAAGTTAATCGTTCGACTATTTCTTCTTGTAAACTTGTAAATATAAGTATAAAAGCCAGTCTAGTCTTATCCAAAGTTTTCCTTTAATTTTATTTATATGCGTATCAAAAGCAGAAAGGGAGGCATTCGCCCAGCAGTGGAATGCTACGGATTAGATTAAATTAGAAGATGTGTCCCACTTCGCTAGGTTTTTGAAATGACAGTCGATTTTTTTATGTACCAATAGTAGGATGGGGGCATTGCCATATCTCTAATCAGCTGAAACCAGCTGAGGATTCTTCATCAGATAATTCAGACCTTCGATTTTTGACATCAAATGAAGCGGCCCACCACCATGTTGAATATTTTTTGTAAAGGCGGTATGTCGATCTCTAATAGTTTGGTTGGGCTCTTGTGTTTTCTAATCAGGGTCACCAGGTACTCCAGATGTTCGATTATCCTAGTTTTTATAGTTTTCCCTTTATGTGGCCATTAAACCCTAACTCTGTACCAAATTTCAGCTCTCTGAGTTCATGAGAAGTACTAGTTCTATTCTGATGATCATGAGTGAGTGACTCAGTGAGTGAGTGTCATAAATTCAAAACTTTGCTTTCGCTTAACTTCGGAACTAAATGACCTACAGACTTAAAATTTTGGATTTTAAGTATGTGATTATAGCTTACTAGATGACGAAAATTTCTGCGTTCTGGTCTTATCCAGAGCTCCTCAAATAGGGGCCTGAAAATGCGGCGAAATGGTTCCAGTAAAGAATGGTACGACAGTGTTTGCTTCGCGCTCGACTTGACGGGGGCACTGCCGTGCCCCCAGATCGACGTTCTGGTCTTATCCAGAGGTTCTCAAATAGGGGCCTGAAATGCGGCGAAATGGTTCCGGTAAATAATGGTACGGCAGTGTTTGCTTTGCGCTCGACTTGGCGGGGGCACTGCTGTGCCCCCAGATCAACGTTCTGGTCTTATCCAGAGGTTTTCAAATAGGGGCCTGAAAATGCGGCGAAATGGTTCCAGTAAAGAATGGTACGACAGTGTTTGCTTCGCGCTTGACTTGGCGGGGGCACTGCCGTGCCCCCAGATCGACGTTCTGGTCTTATCCAGAGGTTCTCAAATAGGGGCCTGAAAATGCGGCGAAATAGTTCCAGTAAATAATGGTACGGCAGTGTTTGCTTCGCGCTCGACTTGGCGGGGGCACTGCAGTGCCCCCAGATCGACGTTCTGGTCTTATCCAGAGGTTCTCAAATAGGGGCCTGAAAATGCGGCGAAATGGTTCCAGTAAAGAACGGTACGACAGTGTTTGCTTCGCGCTCGACTTGGCGGGGGCACTGCCGTGCCCCCAGATCGACGTTCTGGTCTTATCCAGAGGTTCTCAAATAGGGGCCTGAAAATGCGACGAAATGGTTCCAGTAAATAATGGTACGGCAGTGTTTGCTTCGCGCTCGACTTGGCGGGGGCACTGCAGTGCCCCCAGATCGACGTTCTGGTCTTATGCAGAGGTTCTCAAATAGGGGCCTGAAAATGCGGCGAAATGGTTCCAGTAAAGAATGGTTCGGCAGTGTTTGCTTCGCGCTCGACTTGGCGGGGGCACTGCCGTGCCCCCAGATCGACGTTCTGGTCTTATCCAGAGGTTCTCAAATAGGGGCCTGAAAATGCGGCGAAATGGTTCCAGTAAAGAATGGTACGGCAGTGTTTGCTTCGCGCTCGACTTGGCGGGGGCACTGCCGTGCCCCCAGATCGATTATCCTAGTTTTTATAGTTTTCCCTTTATGTGGCCATTAAACCCTAACTCTGTACCAAATTTCAGCTCTCTGAGTTTATGGGAAGTACTAGTTCTATTTTGATGATCATGAGTGAGTGTATAAGTGAGTGAGTGAGTGTCGAAAATGCGAAACTTTGCTTTCGCTTAACTTCGGAACTAAATGACCTACAGACTTGAAATTTTGGATTTTAAGTATGTGATTATAGCTTACTGGATGACGAAAATTTCTGCGTTCTGGTCTTATCCAGAGGTTCTCAAATAGGGGCCTGAAAATGCGGCGAAATGGTTCCAGTAAAGGATGGTACGGCAGTGTTTGCTTCGCGCTCGACTTGGCGGGGGCACTGCCGTGCCCCCAGATGCATTTCAGCCAATTTCTGCATATGAATTGTATCCAAATCTTAATATGAATTGCAATTCAAGTGACCATTTTACGATTGCTGTCAGTAATTCATAACAAGAATTGAAAATGAATTGTAAAACGGCCTTTTTAGACCTGCAGTAACAAATGTATTGCCTATCGGCTATCGGTCGTGTGGCCGTACCGCTTACTTGGAAAAAATTATCAAAAAGATTTTTAGACTGCACATTACCTACTCTATTATCGACAGTATCGCTATCGGCGCCACTGCTTAATATTTATATCGTCGGTCTCGTCCCGGATTCCGGAAATGATAGTACAATGTAGATCTCATCTAAACACATATTATTATGTAAATTGTAGAAAAAATAAGTAACCACATCTGTTGCATGAGACAAGTAAAGATGCTAGTGTGTAGTGTGTACACACTTGGGTAAATTCTTTAGGCAGTGTCTAAAGAATGTTATGTATTTTTTGAGATGCCATTGAAAAAGATTGAAGTACCTACTAACAAAAATAATGCGAACAATTGTAAGGAGAAATTTTTATTTGACAATCTGTCGACATTTTATAACATCTCTAGTAATATTACAATCTAACGGTTTTTACAATTTTACGGTGACATATACAGCCGAACGTATAACCGCCTCCTTTTCGGAAGTCGTTTAAAAACCAAAAGAAAAATAATTAAAAATTATGTAGGTATTATAATTTTTTTTTTGCAGAAATGGCGTCAACACGGTGTTGACTTCCTTCAGCTGGCGACGACAGATATATTTGAGGCCCCGGACCAGGACAAATTGTATGAGGGAGTGCGCTTTATAAATAGGTAATTTCATACGTGCGCTTTTAAGATAGAAGCATAACGAGCAAATTTAAAGCCTGATACAAGCTTTTAACACAACTAACACATCATGTATTCAGACACACACATACATAAATACAGTTCTAAGACAAAATTATAATGTATATCTAATCCCATGCTAAGTTGAACAACAACATGATGTGTTAATTAATGCATTCAAATAGTCGTATTTTTGCTTAAAATTGATCAAGTTTGTATTACATAAACTAAAAAATCTAAAATAAAATAAATACCTAATTTAAAAAAAAACTACTGCAAAAATGCCATACCTAAGCAATACACTAAAAAACCGAAATAATTGACATTATGTTTGGTAGCAGGTGCGACCCGGTACCCGCATTTATTTCTGTTCGATTTATAATTTGCAAAGGCGGTTTTTTTATTAAGTATTTATTTTATTATTTCTATCAGTTGTTTGGCAAAGTACAATGAACGCAACAATTGATCTAATAATTTACAATCGACGTGTTGATACTTCATATCAATTGGCACTAATCACGAATCGTATGTACAATCTATATTGTCTATTGTGTTCAAACTATTAGCGTAATTACTGGCGATAAAAACAGAATTACAATTCAATACAACGTCTAATAGTAAATCTAACTTAAAATCATTTTGTACAACTCATTGATTCTTTGCCATTTGGAGTTTTTATAGGTAGTCTGCTGGCCTATTCTGTATCGTACATTTTGTGAGTTAATCACTTAGGCCTACTTGCGCCAATCCGGGTTAAAGTTAACCTTGGGTTTAAATATCATGCTTTTTCTTTCACAAATACGAATAACGAGAGAGATAACATGATTTTTAACCCAGTGTTAACTTTAACCCGGATTGGCGCAAGTGGGCCTTAGTAACGAAACGAAGGAGTGAGTAACGGAAAGTCTCACTTTTGTATTCACTATAATACAAAAGTAAAAATTTAAGTTACTCACTTCTCCGTTTCGTTATTAACTCAGTGATTAACTCACAAAATGTACGATACAGAATAGGCCAGCTGAAGCTCCCAAAATGTTGCCCACTAAGTTCCCACTTCATGCGCGTAGAATATGTGCAACGAGCGATTACAGGGCATCTCTCGTTATATTCTTGTGGAATTTGCCATGGTGCTACATATAATTTTTGTGTTCTATTGTTCTCTTTGGATAAGATTGGATCAGAACTGAGTATAGTAGTAATTCTTAGTCTTGTAAGTTGTAAACTTGTAACTAACTGTGTAAGCACTTAATTATCAGGTTCCTGCCCAGCGGCGGCAAGTTGCGGTCGGTGCCGCTAGATGACGCGCAGATCAACCAGGGGACTGTTTATGTGCACTGTAAGGCGGGCCGCACGCGCAGCGCCACGCTCGTCGGCTGCTACCTCATGCTGGTGAGTGCTGCTGGGGTGCGGTCACGGTGCGGTCAGCCAGGGGACTGTGTATGTACACCGTAAGGCGGGCCGCACGCGCAGCGCCACGCTCGTCGGCTGCTACCTCATGCTGGTGAGTGCTGCTGGGGTGCGGTCACGGTGCGGTCAGCCAGGGGACTGTGTATGTACACCGTAAGGCGGGCCGCACGCGCAGCGCCACGCTCGTCGGCTGCTACCTCATGCTGGTGAGTGCTGCTGGAGTGCGGTCACGGTGCGGTCAGCCAGGGGACTGTGTATGTACACCGTAAGGCGGGCCGCACGCGCAGCGCCACGCTCGTCGGCTGCTACCTCATGCTGGTGAGTGCTGCTGGGGTGCGGTCACGGTGCGGTCAGCCAGGGGACTGTGTATGTACACCGTAAGGCGGGCCGCACGCGCAGCCCCACGCTCGTCGGCTGCTACCTCATGCTGGTGAGTGCTGCTGGGGTGCGGTCACGGTGCGGTCAGCCAGGGGACTGTGTATGTACACCGTAAGGCGGGCCGCACGCGCAGCGCCACGCTTGTCGGCTGCTACCTCATGCTGGTGAGTGCTGCTGGGGTGCGGTCACGGTGCGGTCAGCCAGGGGACTGTGTATGTACACCGTAAGGCGGGCCGCACGCGCAGCGCCACGCTCGTCGGCTGCTACCTCATGCTGGTGAGTGCTGCTGGGGTGCGGTCACGGTGCGGTCAGCCAGGGGACTGTGTATGTACACCGTAAGGCGGGCCGCACGCGCAGCCCCACGCTCGTCGGCTGCTACCTCATGCTGGTGAGTGCTGCTGGGGTGCGGTCACGGTGCGGTCAGCCAGGGGACTGTGTATGTACACCGTAAGGCGGGCCGCACGCGCAGCCCCACGCTCGTCGGCTGCTACCTCATGCTGGTGAGTGCTGCTGGGGTGCGGTCACGGTGCGGTCAGCCAGGGGACTGTGTATGTACACCGTAAGGCGGGCCGCACGCGCAGCCCCACGCTCGTCGGCTGCTACCTCATGCTGGTGAGTGCTGCTGGGGTGCGGTCACGGTGCGGTCAGCCAGGGGACTGTGTATGTACACCGTAAGGCGGGCCGCACGCGCAGCGCCACGCTCGTCGGCTGCTACCTCATGCTGGTGAGTGCTGCTGGGGTGCGGTCACGGTGCGGTCAGCCAGGGGACTGTGTATGTACACCGTAAGGCGGGCCGCACGCGCAGCCCCACGCTCGTCGGCTGCTACCTCATGCTGGTGAGTGCTGCTGGGGTGCGGTCACGGTGCGGTCAGCCAGGGGACTGTGTATGTACACCGTAAGGCGGGCCGCACGCGCAGCGCCACGCTCGTCGGCTGCTACCTCATGCTGGTGAGTGCTGCTGGGGTGCGGTCACGGTGCGGTCAGCCAGGGGACTGTGTAGAAGTCCTACGAATCGATTTGACCGATTTTTATGAAATTTTGCAGGTGTAACCTACCGAAGGTATGAGAATAGGTAGTAAGATATTTCTCATACCCCTAAGAAGAGTAACCTATGCGAATTTTATTTTTATTTTTGCTTTTAATTTATTAATTTATGCATATAACCCTCAATTTTCTAACACCAACCCTATTGTTTAACAGCGATATTAGTTGTGTAATAATTTACAACCCTCAGTGGTTGATAATTCTAATTTGTGTACTCTTTCACACTTCGCCTGTAGGTTGTAGGGGTAGGTTGTATTGTGTAGGTGTAGTTATTTATTTATTTCAGTTCATAGTCAAGACAGAACAACTTCTGTGGGGTAAGCTAGTAATATAGTAAAAATATTTAATAAAATACATACAGTACCTACATAAGTATTAAATATACTTTCCATTGTTATATCTGTTATCAAGCATTTTGAAAACATTTTTTTTTTTTTAGAAAAACGGCTGGAGTCCAAACGAGGCGGTGGAGTACATGAGGTCAAAGCGACCCCACATTCTACTACATACCAAGCAGTGGCAGGCGCTCGACATCTTCCACAGGAGGCACGTGCAGACGTAATGTGTCGCCATCGCAGTGACGTCACACCGCCCCCTCTGGCCCGCCAGTGTACGGTCCCGGGGGCGGTGTTCCTTGATGAGCCTTATTGTTACAGTGATAAGGTCGAATGTGGTACACTGGGTTTGTCGGCGATTGTACTTAGGTCTATGAAACACGCTAACTCAAACGTTTATGTTTATGGTGTAATGATTTCTTTGTTATTGCTGTATGGCCCGAGCTATAATACGAATTTTATTTAATACTATAAAAATTAGTATCATGTTGATGTATCAAATAGTTTTAATGAATACAGAGCCAAGGTGCCATCGCTAATAACTACGACGAAGGTCAATCAAAAATGTATGGGATTTGACATAAGCATCGCTAAGTGACGAATGTTACTTGCTCACGTAAAATCTTCAACAGACCTCGCTATTCAACTTACCGTTCCCTTGTTATGTTCTAAGACCTCCTCAATTAGCGGTGTTTCCGTCATTCTGACATTGGCGAATAACTACGGAGCTAAATATAAAAAGAAAAAGAAGAAGTACCTATGTAAAATCCCATACTTTTTTTTTCGAACTTGGCTGTCGTCTTTAGCGATGGCAACTTGGCTAAAGGATCTGGCTAGAAACCTAAGCGCACACTCCCACTGCAGCTGCGGTATTCACCAGCGGCGCTGCGACAAATATGACATAGTTAATAATACGAATCCTAGCGCAGCGGCGCCCGCGAGAGCTGCACGGTTATACTGTATAAAAAAGTTTAGATAAATAATTTTAAATAAGCACATATTGTATGGGACTTAACCCATTCGCTGCGGCGGACGCCCATCGGCGTCTTTGGGCGTCACATTCAGATGCGGCATACGCCCATCGGCGTCTTTTTTTAGTAGCTTATATTTTGGCTAAAATAAATTATAAAAGTTTATACCTGCAATATATGCTCAAGTTTTGAAAATACAATAAGATAATGCACGCCGTTTTAACAAATTCAACTTTCTGCAAAATTGCCAATTCCTTTTTAGATGCGGAAGACGCCTAAAGGCGTTTTCCAGCTATTGACAACCTTTGGTTTTAATAAAATTTTCTTAAAATTTTCAGCCAACTGTAATACCATAAACATCTATAATAGTATGTAATATTGTTATAGCTATATTCTATACTATATACCGACTTATAAGAGGTAACGCCCGGGCTGTGACTGATTGACTACTGACTGATCTATCAATTAAACGCCAAAACTACTGGATCTAAAAATCGTGAAATTTGGAACATAGGTTATTCTTATAAATTAGGCGAGAATAGAAGTAGGTAAGGATGTTAAATTACGAAAAAAGCACTAAATATGTTTTAATTCAAAATGGCGGACACGATTTTTTTTAAATACCGACATGGGTACAATTTTCAAGGTTTATGGGGATGCTGATTACAAAATTAAGATTCATTATTGAATCCAAGATGGCGGACACGAGTTTTTCTAAATTACCGACATGGGTGTCAATTTCAAGGTTTATATAGGCGTGCTGATTACGGAATTAACACTCATTTTTAATCAAAGATACGGGCCCGAGTTGGTAAAAAATACCAACATGGGTTTGAGATTTCTGGGTTCATGGGGTGCTGAATACGAAAATACCACTAATTTTTTAATCCAAGATGAGAATTTACTATAGTTTTTAAGTTTGTGTGGGTAAAATAAACATAATTTTCTGTAACAGGCCGAAATCCACGATGCCGCGGGCAAATACAAAGACATCAATGGAACCAATTTCATTCATAGCCAATGCTTAGCTTTAGTCAATGAACATTTGTAGTTGCGAAAAGTCCAAAAAATATTCCGATATGTTAAATGAGTTTTTTAACGCCACCTGAAGGAAAAGAATTTGAAGTAATTAAAATAAAAGCAATTTCCTCAGATAAAAACATATAATGCTTTGTCTTAATGAATGAACACTTTTGAACATTTTTGAAATGAACAACATATCACATTACACATACATAAAAACTTAAATCTAGGTAAGAATTAAGTTTAATTTATCTCAAAATTAAATACAATGATGTTATACGATATATTTATAAAAAAAGATAGAAACAAAAAATATGCATATATTATATAATATATTCCCTACTACCTCAAATCTCAAAAAAAAGTCATAATATTATCATAATTATATTCAGGTTATAAAAAATATTATTTAAAAAGTTGATATTAATATTATACTCCGGTAAATTTAGACATGAAAATAGGGGTCAAATAACAAAAAATCCGACAGAGCCAAATTTTGGTAGAGATCTTGGGTTTACCCTAAAATATAAAAATTTAAAAGTCCCCATGAATCCCATGTGAGCTAATAAAGTTATGCGAGGTCAAAGGTCAACATTTCAGGTTTTTTGATTTTTTTTCGAAAACGGTAAATTTTATCAAAAAAATACTGCAGTCTAAAATTGTAGATCTCAAAATTCTCTACAAAAATGGTCTTAATGATTTTTTCTCTAAGTATCATTGTTCCTGAGATATCGTGATTGTAAGTATCACGTTCTACATTATATGCACATATTTGCTACATATATACATACTAGCTGTCCCAGCGAACTTCGTACCGCCTTAGAATTAAATTTGTTAACGTATTGACAGCAGCGCCACCTATTGGGTCCAATTGCAAATCTAAACCATTCTTGAATCCACTTGAACAAACACAAAAAAAAATCATTAAAATCTGTCCAATATGAATAATTTTCCCCGTTTTTTGTAAAATTTTTCACTGATGCTTCGTTCCTATTTGTTGCAGGTTAATGTTATATAGCTTAAATATTTCCTCGACAAATGGACTATCTAACACGAAAATAATTTTTCAAATCAATCAGTTCCTGAGATCAGCGTGTACAAACAGACAACGGAAGCCCTCAAAGATGAATAATTTTATTTTTTCCACATTTTCCACTGATTCTTCGCTCCTACTAGTCGCAGCGTGATGTTATATAGCCTAAAGCCTTCCTCGACAAATGGAGTATCTAACACATTTTTTTTTTAATCGATCAAGCGGTTTCTGAGATCATCGCGTTCAAACAGACAACGGAACCCCCAAAGATGAAAAATTTTCCCCGTTTTTCCACATTTTCCACTGATTCTTCGTTCCTATTGGTCGCAGCGTGATGTTATATGGCCTTAAGCCTTCCTCGATAAATGGACTATACAACACAAAAATATTTTTTCAATTTGAACCAGTAGTTCCTGAGATTAGCGCGTTCAAACAGCAAAAATACAACGCGAGGATGAACAAGTCAGTACTTCAAAAGTAAGTCCACCTCGCACTAGAGCGCACTAGATATCTCAGTAACGGTGATAATTAGGGAAAAAAACATAAGAACCATTTTTGTAGATAATTTTGATATCTACAACTTCGTTCTGAAGTATTATTTGATAAAACTTACCGTTTTCGAGAAAAACCCAAAAAACCTGAAATGTTGACCTTTGACCCCGCATAACTTTGTAAGCTCATATGGGATTGATGGGGACTTTTAAATTTCAATTTATTAGGGCAAACCCAAGGTCTCCACCAATATTTGATTCTGTCGAAATTTGTGTTATTTCAATTGTCTAAATTAATCGGAGTATTAGCTATGTGTGATCTGCGTAATATGCTTACGGAAATTAAGAAAAGGTTTGCCACCCCTGTTATTAATTTGTTATGTTAATAATAATGATTATTTTTTTAATAGTGTGCTGAAAACGCCGATCGGCGTCTTATTATTACCCTTTGAGGTGCGGAAGACGCCCATCGGCGTCGCGACGAAAATCGTCCCCGCACCTGGGTAATAAGTGTAGTTTTTATTGCCGCATGGAATGGGTTAAATCTTGTAAAATATATTTAATAACTATAATAGGTTTAATAGAGTAGTAAATGGAATTCAAAGACGGCGCATTTAATTACTTAAAGGGGTCACTCCAGACAACGTCCGAAAATATTCATAAATTTAAATATGTTACAGGTTCTATGCTAATATTATAAAGAGGAATGATTTGTTTGGTAACATTGAATAAGCACCGAAGCTACTGGGCTAATTTTGATTAAATTTGGCACAGATATAGAGTAGATTACGGGGAAGAACATTGCAACTTTTTATCGCGTCAAAATGTACGGTTACCTGGCGATTTTCGCGGACAACATAAAGTGCACAGGTATGTAACATTTATTTAATGCCTACTGCCTTTTTAGGGTTCCGTAATACTTAAGGAACCCTTATAGTTTCGCTCTGTCCGTCTGTCTGTCTGTCTGTCTGTCTGTCTGTCTGTCTGTCTGTCTGTCTGTCTGTCCGCGCCTCTAGCTCCTGTAATTATGAATATAAATTGATGAAATTTGGTGCAGTTATAGATTGTGTATAGATCACGGTTTCGGGATCATAAAAAAATAATAATTTTATATTTTAGGGGTGGCTCTCCATACATATGAAGTGGGGATGAAAAATATTTTTTCACTCTACCCCATCGTGTGGGGTATCATAGAATAGGTCTTTTAAAATAAAGGCAAGGTTTCATACGTTACTTTTTTATAAAGTTGACCATTTTCGAGTAATCGGCCTCCAAAGTAGTTTGTAAGTTGGTCCCCCCCCTAGCATTTTTAAACTATAGGAGATAGAAACTTGCAAATTTTCATGCTGATAGATCATGCTAAAAACTCTTTAGGAAAACTATTTTGAACCAAATCGGACAGTAACTTTTGGAGTAATTAAAAAAAAAAATATTACGCGTTTATAGTTACGGAACCCTCCTTAGACATGTCCTGACATGCTCTTGGTTAGGTTATAACGTTTTAAATTAATTTTATACATTTTCTGCCTTGTCAGGATTGACTAATAAGTATTAAGATTCATGATTTTAGATAATATTTTGTGTATGTATGAATACAAAATACAAACGTATTTTTTTAGTTGGGCTTGTCTAGTTTTACTGGCTTGGTTTTTTGGAAATAAAATTTAAAAATTGGGATGGGGTAATTCAACTGTTTTCAAAATTTTCTACCAAAAGTTATAACGTCATGCTAACATGATAATAATATTTTGGCGATGTTACAACTTCATAAATGTATTTTATTTACATATTTTACCTACTGCTGTTTTTTTGTTTTTAATTAAAAATGAAATATGAATAAAATTCTTAATTGACTTTTATTTTTATACCTATGACGTGCGGTGATGAATTGTGATTAGTGTAATATAAAGCTAATCTAATAATAGCAATTAATAATGTACCTATCTACCATTTTTATGTACTTATATGAAATTTAATACAGATTTTATTGTGTTTAATTATTTTTTTATGACTAATTAGGGTAACATTACAAAAAGATATGGATTATTAAAATTCTACACAAAATATATTTATTCTAATGTGACAAAAAAACTTTGCTATTTAGTATTTTTATTGTTATCAAACTTACTATTTAGGCAATATTATTATGTAATACCTATACAACTTTTAGGAAATATTTAAATAACAAATTTTGGTAAAACTCTATGTAGGTAATTATTTAATCAATACATATAATAAAATCGTAACTGGTGTTATATTATAGTACAGATCAATAAATAGTTACTACGTAATTATAGGCGGAGCTAACGGTCCGTAAGGCCCATACTATATTAATATTTTTTTTCTTATATCATTCGTATACACCCAGCGACCTTATTATAAAATGTATTGATATAGATAATAGAACTCAAAAACTGATTTTCAGAATTTTTGTTTGCACGTTTGTTGGCGCTACATTTTTTCTTCTTTCGTGTACACCCAGCGACCAGGTTATTATAAAATGTATTTATATATATGTATAGAAATAGAAATAATATTTATTTGTGAAATGCAGGTAGGTATATACAATGTTACAGGTGTTAAAACTTAATAATAAATAGTTCCATTACATTTCCACCTTCGTCAAGGTATACAAATATTTAATAATGTACATATTTAGGCTTATTAGTGATACACATGTCAATAGAAACAAAAATACAAAACCATTTTTAGTGTATAAAATAGTAAATATTAAAACATGTCCAACTATTTCAGGGCCTTGTCATTTAGATATTCTGTAATCGAGTAATATGACTTTTCAATAAGCAACAATGTCAAACGTTTTTTATAAGACTTAACTGGCAAAGTCTTCAAACTATTCGGAATTTTATTATATATTCGGCACGAATGGGCCGGCTCGACCGGAGAAATACCACGGGCTCACAGAAAACCGGCGTGAAACAGCGTTTGCGCTGTGTTTCGCCGAGTGAGTGAGTTTACCGGAGGCCCAATCCCCAACCCTATTCCCTTCCCTACCCTCCCCTATTACCCTATTCCCTCTTAAAAGGCCGGCAACGCACTTGCAGCTCTTCTGATGCTGCGAGTGTCCATGGGCGACGGAAGTTGCTTTCCATCAGGTGACCCGTTTGCTCGTTTGCCCCCTTATTACATAAAAAAAAAAATTCGATGTGCCATACCAAAAAAGCTACTATTTAATAATTCCGTTTTGCACGATATTGCACATATTCTATGTACATTTCTGTATTTTCTTTTAGGGTTTCTTTCAGAAAAGGAAATAAATCGATGCTTATTTTGAAATACATAAAGTGCTACTTCATATATGTATAAACATGGCAAGGTTAAGATATTCATCTGTTTGAATATTGGCTTGCAGCTATCAGTTGACTTAAGTCCTTTCATGGCTCTGATACATCTCTTCTGGGTTTTAAATAACAGTATCTTGTTTGTTGAGTTGCCCCAGAAGATAATTCCGTACCGCAATACAGACTCAACATAACCTCGATAAGCTGTTATTACAGTTTCTGTGCTGGCTACTTTAGACAGTCTACTTAAAGCAAAAATAAAGCTACTTATTCTACTACATACATTTTCAGTATGAGGCTTCCAGTTGAGTTGGTAGTCAATTAACAATCCTAGAAATTTTGTAACAGCAACAGGCTCGATAATTTCTTCTTTATACTTGAGAGTTACTTTCGGCATTGAAGTATTCTGCCGAAAGTGCATAATTTTAGTTTTTTTCGGATTGAGTATTAAATGATTCTTTTCTAACCATATTTTAAGATTAGTCATTGCTTTATTAATTTCATTTTCATATGTCAATATATCATTACATTTAATTAGCGCTGTACTGTCATCTACGAATAATATTAAAGGATGTTCAATTGAATTTGGAAGGTCATTTATATATATATATAATGAACAGTATCGGCCCGAGAATGCTTCCTTGAGGAACACCCGACTCTACATCTCTACATGCCGATAGGTACTCTTTTTTAGTTTTAGTTTTCTTACATATTTTTGAGATAGCCGTATGCTGTTTTCTATTGCTAAGATAGCTTTCCAGTAGTTTATAAGCCATCCCTCTAATACCATATGCATAGAGATTAGACAATAGTATTTTGTGAGACACATGATCGAATGCGCTCGTCATATCCATGAGTAGAGCACATATGTGTTTTCTTTTATCAACGGAAGTCATTATTAAATCTAAAAAGTCATGTATAGCCTTAGTGGTGTTTTTATTATTGCGGAAACCAAATTGTTCTTTTGTGAAAATCTTATACTTTTCAGAAAACCTGTAAATGTTCTGATACAATATCTTCTCGATAATTTTGGAAAATATAGGCAGTTGAGCAATAGGTCTGTAATTTGTTAATTTAGTTTTATCTTCTTTCTTATGAATGGGTTTTATGATAGAAATCTTCAAATCGTTTGGAAATGTGCCCTTAGATATTGCTAAATTAGTTATGTAATTCAATGGAGAAGCGAAGTATTGGGCAAATTGTTTAATAATCCTAGTTGGTATACCATCTATTCCAACACTGTTAGTATTTTTCAGAGATTTGATAGTTTTAATTATCTTTTCAGGTGTTGTTGGTGAAATAAATATAGAGTTCTCAATTGGAGTGAGCACTGAATACGTGAAGTGACTAGTGCCTTCTTTACATTTTTTTATAGAATCGACAAAGTGGTTATTAAATAAGTTAGCTAAGTGTTGACCATCAGTTATCTGTTTGCCTTCATTTTCAATGTGCTGTATCGTTTCTGTCGGATATTGTTTTCTATTTTTATTAATTACCTGCCATGTTGCCTTTGATTTATTCGTCGCATTTTTTATAGAGTAATTATTTTGTATTCGTTTCGTCTGATTGATATTTTTTTTGTATCTTAAAGAAAAGTTCTTGAGTGCTGATTTATTAATTTCCGTAGGGGATAATCTATACGTCCATAAAAGTTGTCTTTTCTTTTTGCTACATGTGCGTATTCCTCTAGAAACCCATTTTGGTTTTCTTTTATTATTCACATTTATCAGTTTATAAGGAAAACATAGATTATGAAATAGTGATACAATGTGAATAAAAGAACGATAAGCTAAGCTGACATCGTCCGTCACATACACATCAGAAAAGCTAATTTGTTCGATAGCTTCTTTAAATTTTAACAAGTTTTCTTTACAGTAGTCACGTTTTTTTTTATTCTCCATGAATTAATTAGACATGTTTTCTTCACAGGGCATTGCACTACCTGAGCAGTATGATCAGACAGTGCAAGTTCCGTTACATTACTTATGCAGCCGCGAAAATTTACAGCAAAGTTGTCAATACAAGAACCACTACTTAATCTAGTTGGTAGTCTAATTTGTAGTTTAAAATTATAGTTAGAAAGTAAATTCTCAAAATCTACAGTTAGTTTGTTTTTATTCAATATGTTTATATTAAAATCACCACAGATTACAATTTTACAGTTTTGTTTAGTTAATTTATTTAATAATAGGTCAAGCTTATTCGTGAATAATTCAATATCAGTATTAGGCGGTCTATAAATGCATATAACAATAAAATTTTCGTTAGTCAGTTTAACAGCACAGCATTCAAACACATTTTTTACACAGAAAGAAGATACATTAATTATTTCATGTTTATGACCATGGCATAGTAATATACATGAACCTCCTCTACGAATATCTCTTGAATAGCTAGTTACTAACCCATAGTTTAGAAGATTTAAATTATTTTCGTCCTCTTTGCACATAAAATGTTCAGTAATTACAAATAATGTCAATATGTTTATTATTCGATGTGAAGTTTTGTAGAATTACAGTTAAAAAATCAGTTTTATTAATTAGGCCACATATATTTTGGTGCATAATAGTCAAATATTTAGTTTCGAAAAAATGTACTGTCGTTACTTACATTATCATTATTATCGTTCATAAATGTGTCTTTATTTACATTATTATTCACACCGATCATAAAGTTATATTTAATAATGTCTCTGATCAGTGTATTTAGGCGAGTAAAAATATTTTTGAGTCCTACATTGTTAAGTGTACCATTTTTAAATGAAAAATGTTTTTTATTATAGTAGAGAGTGCGATTTGCGTCTAATTAATATGCTTAGTTGTATTGCATATTGTTCAAATACAAAAGATTATTGTATGTTTCGATCCTATAGTTAAACAGATTAGCATTAGTATTAATTCTGAATGTCGGAAGAATAAGTATTATATTTGTATTCTGTAATAGCATCAGCTTTTCTTGCATTAGTTTTACAATATTTAAATAGTTTTTTGTAATTTGAAAATCAATTTCCCCTATGAAAATAACACAGTAGTCCTTACTAGTAAGATCGCTTACTTTACTTTCTATTCCAGCGAGCTGCTGCTCTATGCCAGCACCTGGTGAACAGTAATGACAAATATCATAATTGTTGAATATTTTTTTCACAGTTTTTAGAATGTTATTTGTTTTGTTGCAACTTAAGATAACCAATTTATTATTTTCGGATCTTTTGTTGTTGACTTTTAGAGAGTAATAAGAGCTTTGAGTTAGTCCATTATCAAGATGTGATAGTTGACTTGTGATACTGGCTTGTATAGAAATCAAAAACTGATTTTCAGAATTTTTGTTTGCACGTTTGTTGACGCTAATCTCAGAAACGAAGGATAAATGATAAATGTTGATGAAATTTGGCGTGGTAGTAGTTTATGCCCTGGATTAACACATAGGCTTCTTTTTATAGCGGCAAAAAGTACGGTTTCCGCGAGATTTATTGTGCCCGTATAAAGTCGCAGGAAACATCTATCATAATTATTATTATACTATAATATATAGGTACTAGCCGTTGCACGCGGCTTCGCCCGCGTAATTACAGATTACTTTTTCGGGAAAAGTATCCTGTTTTAACCCGGAGCCTAAACTCCTAACCATACCAAATTTTATGGAAATCCGTTCAGCAGATTGTGTGAAAGAGTAACAAACATCCATCCATCCTCACAAACTTTCACATTTATATAATATTAGTAGAATATTATAATATATACCCATCTAGTACCTACATAATGTTTTTCTGTCTAAACCAGTGTTTTTCAACCTTTTTCATGATGCGACCCCCCTTGTATGAAAAAATACTTCGCGACCCCCCGACCCTTCGCTTTTTTATCATATATGTATGTGTATGTTACAGTGTTACAAATATTCATTCCATACGACGTTTTTATGCGTCTCCATAATTAGGATTCGGATATAAGTACATAATATAGTCAAACACATTATTTTACAATTACATACATCGATGATATCGACGATCGATTTATGAGTATATCCTTTTGGTAAAATTTTCTTACTAAAAAATAAATCTTTTTTAATATTTATTGTTTTTTTACTAAACTTCTCTCGACCTCCGGCAACCCCCGTAGGGGGCTACAGAAGCTTCGCGACCCACAGGTTGAAAAACACTGGTCTAAACTATAAAATGGAACAAAAAATAACTACCTACACTTACAACATTCACCAAATGGGAAAATTCAAGCGTCATTTTAGTACCTACTTTCCTTGCAACTTTTCCAATATTTCTTAATATTCAAACCTTCCCTGAACTTTCACAATTATTTCAATAGGTACCAACATTACCCAAATCGGTCCAGCCGTTCTCGAGTTTTATCGAGAATTTTTATTTATAAATTATAAGATATGCATTTTCACATGCTGCTCACATTCCACCACATAAAATATTTTAATTGCTAACACAAGTGTAATTATCACCCCATTAGTTAATTACACCTAATTAAGTTAAGAAGTTATTGTTGATCATTAATAGTAAAATTTTATGCATTAAAATTATTTTTAGTTACTGACAATTTGTTTTATTTTCAACCGACCTCCGATAAAGGATATGGTTATACGTCGGCTGTATATTACTTACTGGGTGCAATTGGAGACCATACTTTCAGAAGTGAATATACTCATGAATATAGCAACTTTTATTGTGGAGTAAACTTTCCTACTTGAAAAAAAAATCTGCTGTTTCATACAAAGGTGCAAAGGCACCTTAGCACTGTATAACTATTCACTTCTGAAAATTTCCAGACGGTCTCCAATTGCACCAAGTTTATATTTTTTATTACATACTAAGTAGGTAGGTACAATAGGACCGATGTATCTTGGCGAGTCTGAACTTCGCGCAGAAGGTTGCGCAATAACTGTTTTTAAGTGTTTTCATATTTATCATCAAATCATTTATTGCAAGAATGTGGACCACATGAGGTCTTACAAAGTTACAAATTAAATAGATCCTACATTCTGCCATCAGAATGGCGCGGGCGTGTACATAGGTATATAAAAAAATACAATAACAGTTTTCTTGACTAGTTGTACATGCCCTAAAGTTCGCAGAGCCTATGTTCAGACTGGCCAATATACATCGGCCGTAGTGTACGCCATTTTCAACATGAGTTTCACATAAAAATTATAAAAAGGTAAAAATGAAAATGACAATAAAATTCAATATTTATTCAATTCAAAAAAATCGTCTGACGATAATAATAAATAAATTATACACATTTTTAATTACAATTTAAAATTGAATTTTGCTCTGCATTAAGTACGTTCGTCAATAATAAAATGTCAATCTCGAATAAATTACATGATACACCATAATTAATAAAGAATTATTAATAATACAAGTCAAATGGTCATTGAATAAAATTAAAATGGCAAAAGTTAATACTTTGTTTAATCATAATTGTATTTTATCACGTCACTAACCACAATATCGAGAATTCTATTGTTTGAAAGTCGTAAAGGAGTTGAGATTATATCAAATATTGTACTTTAGAGCCAAATATGAGCATTGATTTCTTACCTAATTACAAAGGTACATGGTTTGCCAAGTCAATTAATTATTGTAGTTTAGAAAACAGGCAAAATGAGATGCCTAGATCTATTTTAAATTTCATATTTCTAGCAGATTTTGTATCTTATAATTTCGTTTGCTCTCATGACGTTACCTGATTAAACACTAAAATCACGTTTCACATTATTTAACGATATGTGCGTATGGCGCTACAACTGAAACTTGTATATACATACACTAAACTGTGAGTAATATGTATTAAAATTAGTAAATAAAATGGCAAGAATAAATCCTAACCAGAAAAAAATACTTGACTGTGCATACAAAAACCTTTTAAAATTTACTACAATTCAGTCATGAATACTTTTCCTGGTCAGACTTAATAACAGATAATTTCGTGTTTTGATTAGATGACTATACTTGCCACACTCAAAGATATTTAATGCTCACTTAATTAAGGAGCTACTTAATACAGACTCTACGAATTCTCTGTGAGACAATGAATGCTCACTTAAGTGACTCCTTAAGTAAGCATTAAATGTCTCTGAGTGCGGCTCTTATAATATGTTTAAAATCAGAGTTTCAAAGAAAAGCGTCATACGCACATGTATAAGTAGATAATTCTTTACGCTTTCTGCTCAGATTTGATAGCCCAGAACTGTTTGACGGTGTTGGCGATGCCGATGTCGTGGGTGATGATGTAGAACAGGCCGCCGAGGGTGGCGATGGAGATGAGGTACACTAGTGCGAGGGCGATTTTGGGGATGATCGGCCCGAATATGCTGGCGCGCACGTAGTCAACCGCTATGGCTTCCAAGCCCCTGGAAAAATAAAAATAATTATCGTATCTATGGACACTTTCACACCACGTCCATCCCATGGTAAGTTCTCAAACAACTTGTGTTACGGGTACCAGAAAACGCAAATATATTTAATACTTTTTACTATACTACATATTTTTTAATACACCTCCATGACCCAGGAACACAGAAAACTTTTTGTTCCCAGGCGGAATTCAAACTTACAACCACCGGCTTGTGCACCAAGGCGCTAAACACTGAGCCACAGAGGTCGTCAAAATAATAATATTTAAAATTTATTTAAAATCCTATATGTCCATAATATTACTATGAACATAACAATTAATAAAATTTGTTTAACACTTGCCAAAAGGTAAAATTAATTACTCATACCACTACCTACTTACTGCAATTTATATTATTGCACAAAAAGAATTTGTGGTCAGGATGTATTGTAAATAGGTAGATTTCATACACATTTTAGTGAGTATGTTGCATGGATTTAGTTTTCCTAGCTGTGAGCTTATAAATAAACCTATCTTCTAAGGAGCTAAATTCTAAGTCTACTGTACAAAAAACTAATAAAATCAAAGGGAACATACAGTGTCCTTCGGTTGAGCCATATTCTGCCAAATACGTAGAAAGGCACAGCACAATCCAATGTCATTATATATCAGATAAAAAAGTCCTCCAAGGAGCATTGCCGACAACACATATACAATTGCAATGGCTATTTTGGGTATAATGTGACCAAACAGAATCACTCTCACATACTCAACCATGACGGCCTCCATACCCCTGGGTTAAGGATAAGGCATTAGGATAGGTTAGTAGGACACAGGGAAGTTTGAATAGGATACAAAACTTAACAAACAATAACAACAATTTTTATATTTAAAACTATAACCCAAATATGTATATTATAGTCTATGATCTAAAATCTATTGATTCCTTGTCTATTGAAGTAGTTTAGGCCCTATGGTAGAACAAACATACATACATAGACTGCTAAAATCATTACCCTTCCTTTTGGCTTCGGCAGTCAAGTAAAAAGACACTAAGTTGGAATAAGAATAGACAGGAAAATTAAGTTGTAAATTTATTTGAGTAACAAAAGTCAACTTGTGGTCAACCACTAATTCTGATATACGCGATGCATACTTTCCTACCATACAAAACCTCATATCAATCATTGACTCAATAAAGTTACTTTACCAGTCAAATACACTTTGACTTTACCAGTCAAATACACTTTTGCACAACTTTAATGAGTCAGTGATGTGAGGTTTTGTATGGTAGGAAGGTATGCATCGGGTATATCGGAATTAGTGGTTGACCACAAGTTGTTCAGTTCTTTTTCAAGTTCATTTTCTTAACTTACCAAAAACTGTGGGCCACGATCAAAAGAGCGAGGGCAGAGTCAAACAACTTGTTGGGCATCAATAAAGCTAGTGGAATGAGGGGTACGAGTGCTGCGGCTGTCACCTTCTCAATTACCCATAACTTGGCATGGTCATGTGCTTTCTCCTCCGACAGCCTGACCGACGATGTTTGGAAGGAGCGCACCTGTAATAACAAGGTTGGTAGGGTGTTATTTATTTTTTTATTATCTGATATTCTTACCACCAACACCAAGAAAGACAAATATATTGACAAATTATTCATTAAAATCGGATCAGTAGTTTAGGCAGAACAAACATACATTACTAGACTGCTAGAATCATTACCCATCCTTCGACTTCACCTTAGTTGACTAAAATTTAAGAGCCATTACAATTATATACAGTTGACGATACTTATAATTACAGTGTAAACTTACAGCATTGAGAATAGGTTTTGCTTCAGGGACCAAGGAAGTTTTTTTCATCTGAATTGCACTGGCAGAAGACCTAAATACAGACGGGTTCAGCACAGACTGTGTCGTCAACTGTCTCAACTGCTGACTTAGTAGCCGGCTTGTGCACGCTGCAATCACAATATTATTCTTTTACTTCACTGAACATGAGATGATTTTGAAAAGATCAACATCAGCTTACATCATTTCTTTCATGTTTAGGACATAATAAGTTTTCGATGTATCCATAATATACGCATAATTCGCTTTCTTATTGTATCAATAATTTGCATTTTCACAAATAAATACAGGAATTGGGTTATGTAACTCCAAAATTGTAGGTTTCCGAAATTACCTGGAGCACGAAGAAACATAGACAACGCCATTTTTATGGACTGAAAAGCTATGTGCAATTATAGTAATGTAATAGGTAATTAACGCCTTAGTCTAATTCACACTGAAAACAAACCCAAAAACCAAATTTCGAAACAAATTTCAATTTTTCTAAAACAAATCACCGTCAGTGATGTGACAGCTGTCGATGTGACATAACTTTTAACAACTTTTTTTTTTTTTTTTTTTTTTTTTTTTTTTTTTTTTTTAATGGCTTGCACTTTGTACATAGCCAATGACGAACGGGAAAAACTTATGTAACAATATTATAGGTTACGTAACGAAAACGAGGAATTTAGAAAAAGGAGTTCAGGACAGGATCAGAAAAAATATATATTTACAAAGGAAGGGAATGAAATACATAAGTATATAAATAAAAATTATATCTCAATGTTATTAAGTAAAATAAAATCAGTCAATATTTTATAAATACCATATTTTCTAATGTGCAATATACAAATTACTGATGTAGGAAAAGGGATTTTATTCTCTATCAATGAATCAAGGAAATGGGTGCGGTTGTAAAGTGGACAAGTAAAAAACAGATGGTTGATATCCCCAATTTCAGCACCACACACACAAGCGGGACTGGCAATGATATTAAATCTAGCGAGATGGTCTGGAGAACAAGTGTGGCCGAGCCTTAATCGTGATATAATGCTACAACATTTTCTATTGAAATCCATTTTAAAGAACCATGGTTTTGCCAAAATTTCAGGCTGAAGTCTGTAGTAATGCACCCCTTTTTGCCTACAACTTTGATCATAAGACAATTTCCATGATGCGTCTAAATACATTTTAGGCAAAGTTAATAAATCTAAATAGTAAATTTTATAAGGAACTAAATCTCCACATGTTAATGCATCCTTGGCAAGAGAATCTGCTCTAACATTTCCAACAATTCCACAGTGGCTAGGGATCCAGGCAAATGTTATTATATAATCTTTATTGATGCATTCTGTTAGTAACTGCCTTATATCAAATATAACAGGATGTTGTTGCTTAATTTTAAACGGATTTTTGTTAAGGGCTTGAATAGCACTTAGAGAATCTGTAAAGACTATGGATTTTTTAAGTTTGGCTATTTTTATATACTCTAGAGCTTTTAAAATACCTAAACACTCCCCAGAGAATACAGTACATTCAGAAGGGAGTTTGATTTTTTGTACTATATTATACTGAGAGTGAAAAATGCCTACACCGACAAGGCCATTATTTTCATGTTTTGACGCATCTGTGAAAACATAATGATAGTCACTAAATCTTGTTTCAACAATTCTATTGAATTTAGCATTTCCACTCAAAGATTTTTTTTCTATCCCAATGCTAACAATGTTTGGATTAGTAGTAAGTGCCTCATACGAGGAAGAAAAAATTGGTAATTTACAAGAGTTATGTATAGGAGCAGAAAGCGACTTAAATTTAAAATAACTTACAATTAAACACGGATTTTGTTTATGTAACCAATACGAATTGTTAGAAACAAAATAAGCAAGTTGTTGAAGCTTTGCAGTAATTGGATGATCATTAAGTTGAAGGCATCGAAAGAGATATTTATCTGATAGATACTGACGACGCAAATGCAGAGGTGGGTCACAGCATTCCACCTGTAAAGCGTTAATCGGGCTAGATTTCATGGCCCCGCAAATAATCCTAAGACATTTACTTTGAATTTTATCTAGTGCTTTAAATCCCGACTTACGCCCGGGCTCTAGAAGGAATGTGCCATATTCTATAATACTACGTATCAAAGCATTATATATCATTTTTAAGTAAAAAGGATGGGCACCCCACCAAACACCTGCTAGACATCTAATAATATTTACATTTTTTTCGCATCTATTTACAATAAAATCACAATGAGGTATCCCTGAAAGTTTTTCATCTAGTATAACGCCTAAAAATTTATGATGATTATTTTGTGGAATAATCATACCGTCAAAAAATATTTGAACTTGTGGAGACCTACGCATTCGATTATAAAGAACTATGGAGCTTTTAGCTGGAGACAAATCCAGGCCATGGTTGTCTAGCCATCGCTTAAGATATAACAAAGAATTTGTTAATTTTGCTGATGCAACATCAATATTATTTTCTATATTGTATAAAAGTAAGTCATCCGCATACTGCAAAACACCAACACCATCATTAATGGACAATTCTAAATCACAACTATACAAATCATACAATAAAGGGCTCAAAACTGAACCCTGTGGCAAGCCTTTGGATAGGATTCTTATATATTTTTGGAAATCATTATAAAAAATTATAGATCTTTCCGACAGCATATTAATTATAAAATAAATAATTTTTCTGGGAATCTTTAGTTTTATTAATTTTTGTCTAAGTATTGCTATAATAACATTATCATAAGCATTCGACAAATCAAGAAAGGCAGAAAGGACAAATTTATTTATAGAAAAAGCTAATCTTATGTCTGTGGTAAAAATGCTTAAATTGTCGTATGTACTTTTATTTCGCCGGAACCCGTATTGGGACGAGGAAAGAAGACAATTACTTTCAACGAACCACTCTAGGCGATTTTTAACTAGGTGCTCAATTATTTTTAAAAGGACTGATGAAAGAGCTATTGGACGATATGAAGATGGAAGGGAAGGATTCTTGTTTGGTTTTAGGATAGGAATGATAATTTGACGTTTCCACTCTGATGGTATATTGCCAGACTCAAAAATAAAGTTTATTATTTTTAGATAAATTGCTAGGGAATTATCATTTAAGTGAGAAATGAACGAATAATAAATACCGTCAGGTCCAGGAGAAGAATCTGATACATATGACAAAACATTTTTTAATTCTGTTTTAGAGAAAGGAGAATTTAATTCCGAAGATTTATAATCTTCGTTTGTACTATCTTCGTTTATATGGAGGGTATTAAAATTAACTGTTGGAGGAGCAAGTTTGTCTAGAAAATCATTAGCTATACTACTGGGAAGTGATACAGAATGGGTGATATTATATGCTGACTTAAATCTTTTTATATTTTTCCATACATCAGATGGAGGAGTGTTAGGGGATAATGATGAGCAAAATTTTCGCCAACTTTCGGATTTTTTCCGTTTGAAAAGTAATTTGGTACTATTTATAATGTTTTTTAAAGACCAATAGTTTTCTAGAGACATATTGTTACTATAATTTTTTTCAGCCTGCTTTCTCTTTTTTATAGCTTCAGTACACTCTTTATCCCACCATGGCGGGCTTGGAATGGATGATGATTCATTTTTGATTGGAAAAACTTCATTAGCACTATTAATCAAGACATCCGTGAAAACAAGAGCATCAATGAAGCCATTACTACCAAACATTTTCTGTGACAGTTTTGCATCAACTTTATCACTAAATTGTTCCCAAGATTCATCAGTGACATTATTAAGGTTATATCTAGGAAACAATCTGGTTTTATGTTTAGGAATATGAATATTATTAAGAGGGGAGGAAGTTATTACAGGGAAGTGATCGCTTCCAAAAGTGGAGGTTAGAACTGAAGATGATAGTTGGGATACAAACTGTGGAGAACAAATAGTTAGGTCAACCACACTTTTGCCCTCTGAAGGACTAGTGCGCCTTGTGGGTTCACCAGAATTTATTAAACACAAATTATTTTGGTCAAGAATACTTAAAAGTTTATTACCATAATTATTGGATAAGGAACTACCCCATGACTGATGATGACAGTTAAAATCACCTGTAATTATTACAGGTTTTGGAAGAGATACTAAAATGTTACTTAATTCATTTAAAATGTTGATAGAAATATGGGAAATATATACAGAAACAAAACAAATATTATTTACACTTATTGCTATAATAGAAAGTTCAGGACTATGTACAGAAATATTAATTAAATTAAAAGGGTAGTTTTTATCAAGAAGAAAAGCTACACCTCCATAACCATCTAGCCTATCTTCTCTGATGGTATTATAATTTTTAAATCGAAAAGTATTACTTGGCCTAAGCCAAGTTTCAGAAAAAGAAAATAAAAAAGGTTTATAATTATTTAACAAATAAATTATGTCATTCTTTTTATTTATTACACTTCTAGCATTCCACTGAATCATTACCTGGGAACTGGACATTTTTAATAATATTAACTAAGCATTGTATTAACGGGGCAACGATGGACGGTAAACTATTATTATTTTGTGAACAAGTTTTTAATAATGATATAACTTCTGTAATTGTAGAAAATTCATTCTTAGGATTAATATTATTATATTCATTTACTGGTGTTGTAATTTTTTCGAATTCATTGAAAGAAAACTCTTTTAATATATTGTTGTGAGCAAGTCTATCATACCCTTTACCTGGCTTATAAGGTGCATGAGGTCTAGATATTACAGTTTTTTTGTATGATCTATTAGGAGTAGGTATACTATCAATGTTTGTAGGCAAATGAACTTTAGGAGTTGCTAATGTTTCTGAGTAAGACTTATATGATGGTGGAATTTCTTTATTGGCCTCTGCATATGAGACACAATGTTCAGCCATGTGTAATTTTATTGATTTCTGTCTGTTAAATTCCGGGCATACTTTGTCATTTGCCATATGATGGCCAGAACACAAACAACAGTAATAGTTATGTTCATCAACTACACAAGATTCAATTAAATGCTCCTGGCCACACTTGATACACCTAGGTTTTGACCTGCACTGTATTTTGGTATGTCCATACCGACAACATTTGAAACATTGTATGGTGGGAAAGATGTAAAGGTCGACTGGTAAGGAATTATAACAAATAAAAATTCTTTTCGGTAGAATCCTGCCATCAAAGTAAACAACTACTGATTGTGTCGGTTTCCAGACAGGAGAACCATCCACAATTGTTTTATAATTTAAGCGTCTGACCTTTACAACTTTTCCACAACCGATAGGAGTAGAAATATTTTTTATTATTTCTTCAGGTGACCACTCAATAGGTACACCCCGCACAATTCCTATTCGTACAACATTGAATGAAGGTATAAATGCTTCATAGTTGTTATCAGTAAGTAAGCTATTATTTATAAATAAGTTTGCATCTGTGTAATTAATAAATGAGACTGAAAGTCTATTGCGTCCTATCTTTTTTAAGCTACCGTTGTTAATATTATAAATATTGTTTTTCATGAGAAAATCACCAAAAGTAATAGGGTGTAACATGGTTCCGTCATTGTCAATTTTAGTAATTTTTTGGACGTGAACCAAGTAAGGTGACACGTCATTCTCATTGTAGAAATTTCTGCCAATAGAGTGTTTTGTAGGCTCTACGTTTTGCGTGTGTGGTACCGAAGACGAGGTATCTTGACTGTTCTCATCAGATTTCTCAGAACCTGAGCAGCATTGGCAACCAACCCTCTGGTTTCCCGCGTTTTTCCTAACTTTTTTGTTACAATGTTTACAGATTTTATGAAGACGAGCTCTCTTTAGTGATTTTTTGACGGATTGATCCGTGTCCATACTAGACTCATCGTAATCCACCGTAACAAAATTACTAGGCTGCGGAACTGGACTTATAGAATTCCCGCCTCCTGGGTCCGGAGGCCGATTCATTGTAAGAATAAAATTAAAAACTTACCTAAAATTGAAGAAAAAACAAACTAAATAGAGAACTAAAGCTAAATAATTAAAAATATATATTATACACCCGCACTGAACTATATAAATGAAAATAATTAAAAGGCTTGAGAAAAACAAGACCGCCCGCGTTCGAGTTTCCCGCCGTTCCTCAACAACTTTTTTTACGTCAGACCAAAGTCGAAAACAAAACTGTTCTATGGGTAGCACCTGCAAAACCTTAGCACCTTAGCACCCTATCGAAGGATTTTTGAAGTCAAAATGACCTTAATCGATAGGTCTACGTTAGGTCCGGATAGGTCCACCACAATTTTCGTTAGGTCCCCTATAGCTTTTTTTTTAATATTTTTTTAAATTTTGAGAAAAATAATGTCATCTTAGCACCCCAAAAAATTTCATCTAAAGCCTGGTCTCCTTCTACAAAACATTACACAAAACATCGAAACATTGGGGCGTGATTATACACATTTGTCTAGGAATAGACAATGTTTTTGTTTTCGGAGACGGACGGAAAACATTCCCGCGCGGGTAGAGAGGGGAAGAAATGTTTCATTTCTTAACAAGTGTTCACATCATTCACATGATACCTAGATACAGGTTTTTAGGCTTATAGTTTTGCTTGTTGTGATTTTTGTGTTTGTTTTTGTGATCGCTCGTAATATATGGCTTGACTTAATTCTACTCTCTCTTAGTTTTCTCCTAGATTCTACACCTGCAATTACTAAAACTGCGAGGGCTAATACGTCTTCCTCATCGGAACTTAGGTCTTGTCTGCACAAAATGTTTTGTTTCGACCTAAAACATTTTCTATAGCTGGAGACAGCTTGTGTATGAAAATAAATGTTTTTGTTTCATGTTTTCTGTGTAATGTTTTTAGCAAGAGTCACGCCTTTAGCTCCTCACCTAAACGGAAACTGATTTAATCTTTTTAGTTTATGAATTCTTTAGGTATTGGTCTATAGTTATTGCTCATTATTCATTTGATTTTATTTATATAAAGGGCTATTAGGGCCATACTCACGGCGCATCCAGCAAATCCAGTACCGGTAATAATAACAACTCCCCACACCGATATCGATGACGGTGGCCGGTTTCATTGGAACCAGGCCAGTTACGCAGGAGTAATTTTATAGTGCCCAAGTGTGTGCGCAGTACACAAGATCACTCTCTCTTCCTTTACTCTCGAAACCTAGTGGGACGGATAACCGACACGACTGGTGAGAGATCAGGTGCAGGTCCGATTTTTTACATGCCCATCCGACGCATGGATCATCTTTCTCGTCAGACAATCAGGTGATCAGCCTGCATCGTCCTAACCAAACTTGGAATTTTTTTTGGTGTTCCAATGCGGGAATCGAACCCACGACCTCCGAGTCGAGAGCCAATGCTCTAACCACTGGATCACGGAGGCTGTTAAGTCCAGTACCGGTACTAATGTACTGTCATAAGTGTCAATAATGTCAATAATTTAAAAATTTAACCTGCAAATCTGCGGCCTTGAGCTTGCAGGCTGGATGATATCGTTGACAACATTGAAAAAGTTGCGTCGGTCCAGCCTGCAAATCCAGCACGGCCATTAGTACCGGATACAACTTAGGCCTTTACATCCGTTAATGGATGATATAAATAGTATTCTCCGAGGGAAGTAACCACTCTTGAAATACTATAGTGCCTGGGACAGTTGGTTTTTAAATGTCGTATGGTTGCCTAAGCACATACGGCATTCTCACAACATAGTCAGCCTACTCCAGAGGAATGAACTGGTCAAAACGCCTGGGGCCAACTATGTGCGGGTTTCCTCACGATGTTTTCCTTCACCGTTAGAGCGTCCGTGTAATGTACTTGAGATCTGAAAAATTCTCATTGGTACACGCCACAACCTGGGATTTGAACCTGCACTCTTTCGAGTGCGAACCAAACGGTCTACCCACTAGGCCACGGAGCTCTAGTACCGGACAATAATTCACTATATACCTACTCAATGGTCTAGCCTATAAAAGTAAAATATTGGGTTTCATTTATTAGCCGATACTTACAATTAAAAAAAATTACCTGCAATTTTTTTTTATTTTTTTATGAAATATGGGGGCAAACGAGCAAACGGGTGACCACCTGATGGAAAGCAACTTCCGTCGCCCATGGACACTCGCAGCATCAGAAGAGCAGCAAGTGCGTTGCCGGCCTTTTAAGAGAGAATAGGGTAATAGGGGAGAGTAGGGAAGGGAATAGGGTAGGGGATTGGGCCTCCGGTAAACTCACTCACTCGGCGAAACACAGCGCAAACGCTGTTTCACGCCGGTTTTCTGTGAGCCCGTGGTATTTCTCCGGTCGAGCCGGCCGCGACGTGAGAATAGCCCTAATAGCCTTTGATATAAATAAAATCAAATGAATAATATAAGAGCAAAACTATAGACCAATACCTAAAGAATTCAGAAATTATAAACATTAAACCAGTTTCCGTTTAGATGAGGTGCTAAGAAGCAAATTTTTTTTTTTCAATATTTAAAAAAATATTTAAAAAAAACTATAGGGGACCTAACAAAACGAAAATTGTGGTGGACCTATCTGGACCTAACGTAGACCTATCGAATAAGGTTATTTTGATTTCAAAAATCCTTCGATGGGGTGCTAAGATGATTTTTTTTCGTCAAAATTTAAAAAAAATATTTAAAAAAAAACTATAGGGGACCTAACGAAAATTGTATTGGACCTATCCGGACCTAACGTAGACCTATCGATTAAGGTCATTTTGACTTCAAAAATCCTTCAATGGGGTGCTAAGTTTTTGCAGGTTTCGCTGCCTTGAGCTTGCAGACTGGATGGTCAGTATGGTACCCTTTTTGCGGTAGAGGGGATAAAAAAATCATCCAGCAACGATCCAGCGAGCATTCTTCGATCTTCAGAATGCGCCGCCGTGAGTATGGCTCGTAAATTCAGCGCGTCTGTTGCACCTTTAAACTATGGTTGGTTAAAGGCGTGACTCCTGTTCGAAACATTACACAGAAAACATGAAACATTGGGGCGTGGCTATACACATTTGTCTAGGAATAGACAATGTTTTTGTTTCGGAGACGGACTAAAAACATTCCCGCGCGGGTAGAGAGGGGAAGAAATGTTTCATTTCTTATCTAGTGTTCACATCGTTCATATGACACCTAGGTACAGGTTTTTTAGGGTTATAGTTTTGCTTGTTGTGTTTTTTGTGTTTGTTTTTGTGATCGCTCATAATATATGGCCTGACTTAATTAAAAAACACAAATTTTGTCAGTTTTCTATAGAAATGCGTAAAATGGCGCACATATTTATGAGTTGAAAAAAATACTTTTATGAAACACCTAAAGTGGCCTTTTCAGAACCCCTCTTTTCTCCTAGATTCTACACCTACAATCACTAAAACTGTGAGCGCTAATACGTCTTCCTCGTCGGAACTTAGATCGTGTCTGGACAAAATGTTTTGTTTCGACCAAAAACATTTTCTGTAGCTGGAGACAGCTTGTGTATGAAAACAAATGTTTTTGTTTCATGTTTTCTGTGTAATGTTTCGAACAGGAGTCACGCCTTAAGAGTTGGATCTTTGGTTGGATCAAGTTTGGATAGTCTGTGTCTATGTGTGAAATTGTCTTTGAAACTTGACAATTTGACATTGATGATTGGAGGAGAAAAATTAGACAAAATAGTAAAAATTACACAAATCGAAAATTTACAATGAACAGCTGTCCCTATTTGGGAAGAAAATGTCACTGTTGATTTTATAACCGTGGATTTGCGTCGGTCCTTGAAGTGTCTGTGATAGTTATATCCATAATAACATACGGACCGTGATAAAAGAAGAATAAGTTAAAATGTCGATTCCACCTCTTGTTTGTAGCAGTCCACCACCACCCGAGCAGTGCGAAGATGACAAAGAACCTGAAGACTACGATTTTCAATATAATTGTGAGTTTACCGAATATCTTATGCCACAAGAGTGATACATCCTGTGGACACTCACTGTATAGTATGTAACATAATATTATGTCTCCATCATCCATGTAAATCCTGTCATGCTTTATATTGTAGGTATATACTTACATACCAGTATAATGTAATCAAATTCAGAGGACATTTTGCTTCAAATTATACATCAAACTATTCTTAATTCATAGTTCATAATCAAATGTTTAGTTTAATTATATTAATATTAATTTCAGCTCAACCAGATGACGATGAAGACACCATTAGTTATAATTATGACAATTTATCTTCCAACACAATATATAAAACACAAACAGAAAGTATACACAACTTGAAATTAAATGAAAAGCTAAATATTGAATTAGAAAACATTTCTCCATCGTCTCCAGCGAGTGAACCCAAAACAAACAGTCCTGCACCTCCTCTAAGTGATGATTCCGAGAGAAATTCTGATCTTCAAGAAGATTGTGTACTTGAAGATTTAAATTTGGAATTAACAACAGAGAGTTTACAAATAAACACAGATGAAAAAAATATTGAGGATTCTAATTTTAATGAAGATGACTCCAGTGTGCTAAATATACAAGACGCTGGTGGAACAGATGTTGATATTGATAATGTTCAATCTAAAAGCATGTCACAAGAATCAAGTGAAAATGATGATTTAAATATTCTGGATAACTTGTCTGCAGATATTTCATTTAATGATAATGATGATAAAAAGTTAGATGAGGTGTTACCAATAGATGTTAAAGATGAAATAGAGAAAGTAAATGAGGAAATCAAAGCAACCACTAGTCAATTTGTTGATAATGAACTAAACACTGTCCAAGATGATGACTTTGGTGATTTTGATAGTTTTCAATTTACCAATCCGGACACAACAACACAACCAGAGATCATTATGAATGTAGAAAACCCGTGGGAGAGTAATGCAGAAACTCAGGCCTTTGGTGACTTCACTGCCAATTTTGACTGCAGTGAACCTGCAGCAATGGAGGTGACTGACAAAAAAATAAATGCAGAATGTAAAAGTAAAATTATTACAGAAAACATAGACAACTGTAATGATGATGATGATTTTGGTGACTTTGATGATTTTAAATCATCAGAAAAGGCTGATACAGCAAGTGCATCTACCGAAAATGTTTTGGCCCATTCAAGCATGCTAGATTTTCCAACCTCTGACAATGAGGTACAAATCATGGAGAATATTAATAAAGTGTTAGCGACAATATTCACAGAAGAAGTATCGGAGCCCAGTGAAACAACCGAAGTGAATATAGACAAAAGTCTGGGTGAGATCTGGGGTCATCTCGTGGACACAGACGTGCGACAGCCATACATGGTCAACTGGAACAACACACTGGGTCAGAAGAGCCTGTTGAAGGCTTTGTGTATAGATTCTAGGAACATTGTAAGTATTATTTGTATAATAATTGTTTACATTCATTTTTATGTACATTTTTTTGTGTACTAGGTAGGTATGTGTAGTTTAGTTTTTTAAGACCTCAATAAGTTTGAGAGCCAAAAATTATAACTAGCCAAAAAATAACCATTTAATATTTATTGAAACTAGCTGTTGCCCGTGGCTCCGCCCGCGTAAATACAGTATCCCACGGGAACACTGAATTTTTCGGGATAAAAAGTAGCGTCCAGAGCCTAAACTACTAAGATACCAAATTTCATCAAAGTCCGTTCAGTAATTTTTGCGTGAAAAAGTAACAAACATCCATCCATCCATACATCCTCACAAACTTTCACATTTATAATATTAGTAGGATAAGGCTTAAAATCTTATCTGAAAAAGATCTTGTTTCGAATAATTTTGGCTACAAGCTAGAACGAAAATAAATAATAAGATTTAAAAATATGATTCTTGTGGTTTTCAGCTATATGGTACAAGATGGAATTACAACATGCCAAAGTTTGCGGCCAATTTAAGTGTTTCACCCCTGCAACCTCAGAAACCGGTGCAGCCCAACCCAGAGAACCCCGAGCAGCCCGCTGACAAGGACGGCAACACCTGGGTTGATCCCTTCACTCCGCACGGCCAAGAATGTAAGTCCTTTCTAACATACTAAGCTATTGCATAACACTTTGCATAATAATTAATATGTGAAGTGAAATAATTAATATTTATGAAATAAATTTTCATTATTGTATATATAATAAATTGCTTTATTAAAACTAATACATAATTGCAGTAATTAACTATAATGACTCTGCTATGAGTAATCACTAATTAATAAATCTATGATCGAGTTGGAAACAATTTTTGTGTTTGTGTGTTATTGGCTAACATTACTAAGTGCTATTATGTATGATTTATAATTTTTGTCAGTATATTGTGTGGCAAAATAGCATTCTACCTCTACCAGCAAACAAACCTCCCTCCCAATAAAAATATTTACACAACTTATAAGCTTCAGTGTCTATGTATCAGGCAAACAGCCTCCGTGGTCTACTGGTCAGAGCATTGGCTCTAGACTCAGAGGTGGTGGGTTCGATTCCCGCATTAGAACAACAAAAAATGTTGTTTCCAAATTTGGTTAGGACAATGCAGGCAAATCACCTGATTGTCTGACAAGAGAGATTATCCATGCGTCAGATGGGCATGTAAAAAATCGGACCTGCACCTGATCTCTCACCAGTCGTGTCGGTTATCCGTCCCACTAGGTTTCGAGAGTAAAGGAAGAGAGAGTGCTGGGACACTATAAATCACCGAAATCTGTGTGGGGAGCTGTTATCAGACAGACCACAATATTGAATAGCTAATTAGTTGTGTAAATATGTTTATTAATAGAGGGGTAAAGTAGAAAGAGATCATAGAAATGTTACTGACTGAAATAATAAATAGCGGGCCAATCGAAACAAAACCTGACAATATGCAGGTCGTCTTTAGCGACGAGGCATGTTGTCGCACTCACACGCACGCGACTTTATTCTTGTGCGAATGCGACAGCCTGTTGAGTGTCGCTGGGGCCTTACTGTAAATTGTCAAGTTTCAGATTCGAGAAACAGCTTCAGAGTGAAGGTATTACCTTGGCTTGTTTTCTGACTCACGATATTTTTTTGCATGTCTTGCACATGGACAATACACGTTTGCATATCGCTTGGTCCCCCCATAGACACTTACGCAGAAGCGCTACTCCTAGACCTAGAACACCTAATGGCCACACTAGACCAAATGGCTCACAAACATACCACACTTAAAATATCAGATTTACTGTCACACGGTAAGTACGTTTTTTATTCATTACTTGTAGCTGCTATGTTATGGGCTAAAATATAGGACGAATACGCAGAGCAAGTATTGGCAAAAATTTCTATAAGGTTTGCTATAATGTAAATAAATAGTTTTCGCTGAGGACAGCTTATTATGTTTGGAGTCTTACTCCTTGGTAGTTTCACACTGACAGGTCAAGGTATTTTCAGGGTTCCTTACGCATAGGGTAAAAATGGGATCCTATTACGTGACTTTATGCCGTTTGTGCGTGAGTTCAACTCGCAGTTGACCGGTTTTCAGGGTTCCGTAATACTCAAGGAACCCTTATAGTTTCGCTCTGTCCGTCCGTCTGTATGTCCGCGCCTCTAGCTTTTGTAATTATGAATATAAATGGATGAAATTTGGTAAGGACATTTTCGGAGTGGCTCCATACATGTGAAGTGGAAAATATTTTTTTCATTCTATCCCGTCGTGTTGGGACTTGGGTATCGTTCAGTAGGTATTTTAAAATAAAGGCAGAGTTTCATACGTGACTTTTTTACAAAGTCGACCGTTTCGAGTAATCAAGCCACCAAAATGATTTGTAAGTTGGCATTTCTAAGCTATGAGACTTAGAAAATCGCAATTTTTCATGGTGATAGATAATTTGATGAAAAAAACCTATTACGCGCTTAAAGTTACGGAACCCTACTTAAACATGCTCTTGGTTAGGTTATTTTAATATTAGTCGCTTTTAACTCCACATCAGCAATTATAGCACAAATAGTTTTGGGGGCTTAAGCCCATTATATTAATATAGTGAAATGTTTAAATTAATTGCTAAAAAAACATTAACATTTAAAAAGACACAATAGAATGTAACTGATAATTCTATTACATTATAATGTATTTTATAGAATAGACAAGGCTGTATAATGAGGAGGCTGTACTGTACTTTACTGTACAAACAGCCGAATACTGAAACGCTAATCAAAAGCCCTCCTATTCACAGGCTGTCGCTGTCTCTGCTAACCGAAAGGACAAGGACAGCATGTGACATGAGCGTCACTTAATTTAACTATCTTTCCAGTGTTCGGCCGAAAGTGATTCATCATTTCCAGTGACTAATATGTGCTTTTAAACTTTCAGCTTGCAGTCCCGAAAACGAGGCCCCTGCAACAAATGCTAAGCCCAAAGTTTTAGACGGATTCACCAGTGAGTTACCGGCTAGTAGCAGTCAAATATACTCGAGTACGTTGAGCGTGCAGCCCATACGTCAGATCAGTCTCCCCGACACACATATCTTCACTCCCACCGACTCGGAGACGCCAAGATCTAAAACTATCCACTACGACAACACTAGAACGTTAGGAGCCGGTTTCGACTCAGAAACAGTGAGTCAAAAGCTAGAAACGACTCACATAACCAGCCCGGAGAAAGATGAGTACTGGGACTTTCAACACTTCAAAGGGAACACGAGTGCTAACGTTACTAACAATGAGCCTAAAAATACGCCTGAGGCGACAACAGACTCGAGTGAAAAAACATTCGGAGCTCAAATACTGCAGCCCATCAAAATGGAACCGATTATGCCGACGTTAAATTGGCCAGACCCTGGAGAGGTCAAAGAAACCTTCATGGACTTCTCTGATTTTATATCCAGCACAGCTGCTAGCAATGATACTCAAGATTACAAAAGTTCTGAAATTAATAAGGTGTCTATTCAGAGTGTCGACGAAAAAATTAAAAAAGACGAAACAAGAGTTGCAAATGATGATGACTTTGAAACTTTTCAATCGGCACCACACTCGAATCATTCCATTGGCTTCGAAAACATTCCACAAAATTCAAGTAGTCGAATTAGTAATTTAGAAACTTTACCTACTCAATTAGAAAGTAAAATATCAGATGTTAGTATTGTTAACTCTAAACCGAGTGAGATTCCTTCGAGTGTAGATACCGTCTTTAAATCGGACACGTCAAGCCAGAAAGGGTTTTCATCACAAATTCTTGCACCGTTTCCATCTCAAGTCACTTCGTTGCCCGCCCTCCAGCCATCTCCGGTGAACAGAGGTCAGCAGAGCTCGGGGCAGATATTACAACCCCTATCTTTGGAAGGATTCTCACAGATCAATTGGCCGAACCCTGGGGTAGACTGGCACGACCTGTCGAAATTCAATCCTATAGAAAGTGTGCACTCCTTGAAGAGCGATTCCAGTACGAGCAGTCAGAGCAAAGTGTCCACACCAGTTCACAGTGCCACCAACAGAACTGATCCTGATGATGACTGGGGGGACTTCGTATCCGGTGCACCGAAAGCGGCCACACCGAAGAAAACAACAACTTTCAGTGACGACGACGAATGGACAGATTTTGTTTCCAGCACCAGTGTCAAACCTCCCAACGGCCTAAACACCATTAGTTTTAACGTGCAAACCAATCGTAATCTGCAGAAATCCAATCATATCAAATATCCGAATAAAAATAATCAAATAAACTTAGACATTCCTACGTTGAACTACATCACACCCAAAACCGCCAGTCGGGGGGTGTACGCTGATAAACACTTCCAGAATTTATAACACAGCTGCAACTGTGTCGGTTGTACTTAACTAGTGTACTGTAAATATGGTGGTGGGTAATTATATAACGAATATAAGCCCTAGTAGCCATGGTCATTCGATCAGCTCAGAATTTTTATTACTAGCACTTGTCTCTGAGAGGTGAATAATAATTATTTATAGTAAATAAAACTACTTTAATGGATTTTATCATGGATCACTTTCATTTTGTTTTTACCGACGTTTCGTTATTTGTATCTGAATTATTAGACGTTTTAATGAATAACATTCGGGTAAACATAGGTACTATTACCATTTCTTTACGGTTGTATATATGTCACCGTAAAATTGTAAAAACCGTTAGATTGTAATACAACTAACGAGATTGTAAAAATATGTCAAAAGATTTTTTAACTATATATTTATAATGTAACGAAAAATAATGTATTAAATTATAAGCAGAATATTCGGGTCCGCAGTCTTTCGACATTTTACAATTTCACTAGTTATATTGCAATCTAACGGTTTTTACAATTTTTCGGTGAAATATACACAATAAAACATAGGCACACATATTATAGACAAGGCAAAGTCTCCACTTTTGTGTTAAATGGCCCCACTTTTAAGATTTTGGGGCCATTTTGTCATTTGAAGTATGGTGAAAACAAGATGGCTGACATTTGATGTATGGTGAAAACCAAGATGGCGTAAGATTTTCTTGTGAAAATTTTTCTGTCAAATGATGTACAGTATAGCCATTTTGAGTTTTGAAATATTTGCAATAAAGATATTGTTTTGCTGGCAAACAATAATATTAATTTACATCTGGTAATAAAAGAAGACAATAAACAGCTAATCGCGTGGCCTGGCTTACTGGGGGCGTTCTAACGTTGTTTGTACTATACCTACTGATATAGTTTAGTTTGCTACTTGAGTTGTTCTGTATATTTGAATATTATTTGAATAAGTTGAATCGCCCGTCCCGTATGTATTATTAATTTTAATTATTTATTCGTGTGTAAATATATCAATACTGCATTTGTATTGGATTAGTTTAATTTGTTTGAAAGCAATATTTATTGTTTAAATATTATCTTATTTTTAATTGAATGATATGTAAAATATTGTACATTTGTGTACAAAATATATTGTTTCGCAGCAAAAGTTTTATTTTTCTTCTTTAATAGAATTTTATTTCACACTCTTATAAGCTGGCTTTGGTGAATAGGTAAGTAACGATACCTTCGTTTATTTAATTGAATGTTTTTTAAACCAATTTAAAACAAACGACAGAATAGCACCTAATTTTGATACTTGATGATTATCTTTAGTATTATTAGTCTAATCGAGAAACTGATTTTCGTTTCAAATAGAGATAATATAGGCTTTTAGTCAAGATGCATTCGATAATTTTGACGGCGAATTTCGAAATGAAAAATGCATGGGATTTAACTTATTTCACAGCTAGTTCTTGCTTGCTTGCTTGTCACACTAGCTTATGTAAGTGATAGGTCGCTTGCGATGCCTAAGTGCTGTTGCACAAGTTAAACCCCCATACATTTTGTTTTCTAACTTCGCCGACGAAATTATCGAATGTATCTTGACTAAAGGCTCTGGCCCTACAACTATATGTGTTGACGTATAGAAAAATAATATAATAGCACAATTTTGTAGACGTGAATCCGAATCCAACGAGGTTTGGACACAGTGGCTATTTTCCGGCGACCGTTGGGCGCTGGCATCAAATAAGCAAAATGGCGGATTATGTTAGCAGTATTGAAGTTGGCAAACGTATCCTGGCCGATAATAATCTGCTTTTTTTCTTTAGCGCTAGCAAGCGCTATCTTCCGCGGAACACAGCCAATGTTTCTATTTGACACAAAAATCAGTTGGTCGCCTAGACTATACGACATTGAAGGTGGAGGTAGGTTTTTTAATAAAAACAACATTCTGTATAACTACGGATATTTATTTACATTAGTGAAAAAGTATGATTTGATTTATTACAAGATTAAACAATTTTACAATTAAATAATAATAACTATCTACTTTAAATTATTTACAGACTAAAAGAAAGAAAGAAATAAAAAAAACTAAAAAAGATAAAACTAAAGTACAAGATATGCTATAAAAATAAGAAAACCTCTAGGTCGTCCCCATCAGGAAGAGTGCCTATCAGGCTCAAACTCAGATCAAATAAAAAACCAAGATAGCGCGTGGCGTTTGTTTGAAGTGAAGCCTAAAAAACTACGCTACTTCAATTTTACACACGCGCTCACGCACACACAAGCAAAAAAGTGCGCTACTTTTCGACAGTATCGAATGAGTCGTTGCGACGACTAATCTATAGTGACAAAAAGTAAAATACTTTTTTGCTTGTGTGTGCGTGAGCGCGTGTGTAAAATTGAAGTAGCGTAGTTTTTTAGGCTTCACTTCAAACAAACGCCATGCGCTATCTTGGTTTTTTATTTGATCTGAGGGCTCAAAGAATTCCCTCGCTGGATGGCTATGCTAAATCTTTGAGCTAGATAGGTGCCGGCTTTGGGGTCTCGGGTGGCCTCTACGAGTTTTTTCGAAATTTCTCCGAATAGTTTGTGTGCCCCCGGACCCCATGTACCTACCAGGTTTCAACCCCAAACGGTTCAAATATGAGATCCCTACTAAGGTTCTCATACTTTCGCCGCTTGAGGTTTTCTGCCTGATTTGCGGCCGCACCTGCAGTACTTGAGGTGCCGACATGGGACGGAGCGAGTGTATCCACGCAAGTAGCGTCCCATACAAGAGCCCGTCCCAGTCTCCAAGGGACCAGGGTCATTCCGTCTGGTCTCTTGCCATCGTCGCGCGACAGTCCAGAGGGTTCCAGCACAGCTGGTACTCCGGCAGTGACAAGCGCCCGACGAATGAGGTCGTTGAGGCAGTGATGACGGGAGATGCGACCGGCGCTTCGTGGACAGGACAGACCGTGGTGTCCGAGGCTGTCTACATTTGTACCACAAACGCAACGATGGGGGACGACGTGGGGGATGCCAAGACGCAGGGAAGTGGCTAATCGAAATGTTGTTCGATCCAGCAATGTGCCCGTATTGGGTGACGGTAGCGCTTGTAGCCAAAGGCCCGCCTCCCATTTCTCCACAGCTAAGAGGCGAGCCTGCTCCGTAGGACTGGACGATGTGTTAAGGAGATTGTTCCGTACCAGTCTACAGAGAGGCTCGTCCCAGAGCCTTTGGGAAAAGGTATTGGCGGGCAATTCGTTACAACCACTAGCTACGCTCCAGGCGTCCTTGGCCTCGTCCAGAAATGGAACTGCATTAGTGTAGGATGGGTGCTCAAGTATTTTAGAGATAAGTATACGGTTTGCGTGGACTGAGGAAGGCCGGAAGGGATACGTCCGAGGGTTTTCGGACACCCAGGCCACCGAACCTTACTGGAAGTGTTGCCTGAGTCCATGAGCGGTCATCGAAGTTTATGTTCAAAATAGCGGAAAGCGTATGTCTTATGGTGTCATCCAACTGTTTAAGAAGTTGAGGGAACTTCCACAGTTGACAACACCGCAAGACATACGTAAATTTAGGTACAAAAAGGCAATAACGTGTCAAGGTGAAGGCTTTGAGTATCCAACTATACGGAGACGACATGACAGCTAATTTCTATGCGAAAAAGTCTCGCCACTTTCTGCGGGAGGGGGGACCGCACCGGTAGTGCTTGACACTATCGATGTTTTACTATCGATGAGTTCGGCTAGTAATAGGTAATTATGTGTGGCAAAAGTAAATTTTAAAAATTATATCTATTAAATCTTAACTACAATATTTAATTTACAATTACGCTCAGTATCATAAAGTAAATAAGTATTAAAATGTTGAAACATGCAAAAATGGAAGCGTCATCCAGCGTGAAGAAGAATTTTAGCATTTTTAGCAGTGTTGCGAATATCATAGTTGCGGAGCGGCTGGTGCGTACAACCAATTTGTAGCATTCCGTAATACTCAAGAAACCCTAATAAATTTGCACTGACCATCCGTCTGTCTGTCCGTCTTTCTAGTATGTGTAATTATGAATATATATAAATGAAATTTTGTATAGTTTATAGGTATTTTAAAATTGAAATAAGAATTTATAAATTACCTTTTTACAAAGTCAACCATTTTCGAGTAATCGGTCTCCATAATGGTTTATAAGTTGGTCATCCTCCTGGCATTTCTAAACTATAGGAGATAGAAACTTGTAAGTTCCCATGTTGATTGACTATGCTAAAAACTCTTAGGGAAAATTATTCTGAGCGAAATCAATTCGAAATCGATTTTTTCAATATTTACCTATATTTTCTCTTATAAGTTTCTGTATGTCTAACTAGTCTAACTAGCACATAGAATAACTAATGAGAGAAAGTATAGATAAATATTAATTTGCGGTCTAATCTGACTGTACGTCGTTTAAAAAAATATTTGTTTATATACCTAGGTAGTATATTATAATAAAAAACTCAAAAAAAAAAACTCAAAATTTTTATTTCCATGTAGGTTATAATATAACGCTTATAGAATTGTCCTACATGATGCCTACCACCGGTTCGGAAACTAGCCCTGCGAGAAGAACCGGCGTAAGAAACTCGCACGGGGCCACCTTTTAGCAAAAAGATGGGAAAATTGTTCTTTTCAAAAAATATTTTTACAATGTTGTAACTTAATCTATATAACATTAGTTATAAGTACATAAAACATACTTAAGTACATAAAAGCAGCCTCGCATGGGGCCATCTTATTCCCAAGGTGTGCAATCGTTAATGAAATCACTGACTTTATAATAACCTTTAGCACACAAACGTTCTTTAACTACTTTTTTAAATTTATTAATAGACAGACTTTGAACGTTTTCTGGGATTCTATTGTATAGGCGTATACATTGACCTTTAAAAGATTTACTAACTTTACTTAGTCTGATCACCGGAATGTCTAATTTGTGTTTATTTCTAGTGTTCATGCAATTAAAACATTACTTTTCGTATTGAACATATTTAAATTTTTTCTAACATACAACACATTGTCTAAAATGTATTGAGAAGCGACTGTCAGAATTCCTATTTCTTTAAACTTTTCTCTCAGAGATTCAAAGCAGGACATTTTGTAAATAGAACGTATTGCTCGCTTCTGCAGCACAAATATTGTATTGATGTCGGCGGCATTTCCCCATAAAAGAATGCCGTAAGACATTCTACTGTGAAAATAACTAAAATAAACAAGTCGCGCCGTTTCTTCGTCAGAAATTTCCCTAATTTTTCTGACTGCATATGCTGCAGAACTGAGTCTATCTGCAAGATTCGCAACATGAGGACCCCACTGTAATTTACTATCTAGTGTTATACCTAAAAATACAGTGGTGTCCACTAAGTTCATTTTCTCGTCATTTAATAGTATATTGGTTTGAACTTGCCTAACATTGGGCAAAGTAAACTTTAAACATTTTGTTTTATTTGAATTTAAAAGTAAATTATTAACATTAAACCAATGTACTATTTTAGAGAGAGCACTATTTACCTCGTCATAATTTGACTGTTGTCGCTTCACATTAAAAATGAGTGAAGTGTCATCAGCAAAAAGTACTATCTCATTATCATTATCTTTAATTAGATAAGGTAAGTCATTTATATAGACGAGAAAAAGAAATGGGCCTAAAATGGATCCCTGTGGGACACCTAATTCTATTTTGGTCCCAGTAGACCTTTTACTATTTATTTCTACCCTTTGAGTTCTATTTTTAAGGTAAGAACTCAAAAGGTCGAGTGAAGAGTCCCGTATACCATAGTGGTGCAATTTTCTGATCAATGTAGCATGCTCAACACAATCAAATGCCTTGGAAAGATCGCAAAATACACCTAATGCATCCTGCGACCCCTCCCAAGCTTCAAAGATTCTACAAAGAAGACCCATACCAGCATCCGTAGTGGATCGACCCTTGGTAAAACCGTATTGATTATTGTGTAATAAATTATTCGAATTAAAATGTACTAGTAACTGTCTTAAAATTATTCTTTCAAAAATTTTACTAAAAGTCGGTAGGATCGATATAGGCCTGTAATTTGTCGGATCAGATTTATTTCCAGCTTTGAATAAAGGTATAACCTTGCTATGCTTCATTAAGTCAGGGAAAACACCACTTTTTATACAATCATTGAAAACCATCGCTAGATAAGGAGCTACGATGTCAATTATTGATTTAATAATTTTTGTAGACATTCCCCAGAGATCAGCAGTGTTTTTAATATTCAACAACTTAAATGTGTTAATAATGTCTCTGGAGTCAATTTCTTTAAACTTAAAATTGACATCACATTCCTTTACATTGTCTCTGAGTAGTTTTTCAGCAACTGCAGGTGATGAATTTAAATTTTTTGTAGTTGAGATCGGAATGTCAGCAAAAAATTTTTCGAAGACCGTCGCAACTTCTAGGTCAGTGGTTATCTTTTTATTTTCAAAAAAAAGTTCAAAATCGGAGCTACGACAGGTGACGTTTCCAGTCTCACTAGCTATCACCTTCCATGTAGTTTTAATTTTATTGTTAGAATTTTTAATCTTATTCTTTATATAAAGAGCCTTAGCGGCTTTACATAGTCTTTTAAAAGTTTTTGAATAATTTCTAACATATGTTTTAAAGGTTTCACTATTGTTAATATGTTTCTGTTCATATAATTCATATAATCTTTGCCTGCTTATTATAATTCCTGCAGTTGCCCATTTAATAAAGTTGCTTTTTCTATTTTTAAAACTAACAGTTTTAGAAGTAAATATCGAATCAAATTGGGTTCTTATTATCTTAAATAATTTGTTAAAAGCTTCATCTGTGCTATTTGACCCATCTAACAATTGAATCTTTGAATTTAAGTTACTTCTAAATTTCTCAATACGTTTTGTATTCACAGGAACAAACACATGCTTGTCCTTGATGTTACTGTCACAAATGACATTAAAAGAAGCTAACTGTCCTCGGTGATCAGAGCTGAGCTTATTAATTATTTCCTTTTTACTTGGAGTAATATTAGTAAATATATTATCAATACAAGTGGCCGTTGTATCACATACTCTTGTCGGTTCATGAAACAGATTAAAAAGATTATACGATTTTAACAAAGATGTGAATCTAATGGTAGTGGAGTTCAAGTCTAATAAATTAATGTTAAAATCACCACATACTATAACCTTTTTATTAGATGCACATATTTTTGTCAATAATCTATACTAATATTATAAAGAGGAAAGATTTGTATTTTTGTGTGTATGTTTGTAATGAATAAACTAAAAAACTACTGTGCCGATTTCAAAAATTATTTCACCATTAGAAAGCTACATTCACCCTGAGTAAAATAGGCTATATTTATTGCTAGAAAAGATTAGGGATTCTTACTAAAACTTTAGTAACGTAACCCAAGGTGTCAAAAATGCCATTAAACAACTTTCGTCGCATGCGCTGCGGAAACTATTGATGATAGAACAAAAGTATGTTTTACAATATTAAAGAACATCCATACATTCACCATCTATCCATCCTCACAAATTTTCACATCCTATCCTAGTAGGTAATAGTATAAAATGTGAAAATTTGTGAGGATGGATGGATGGATAGATGGTTGGATGTATAGATGGATGCTTGTTACTCTTTCATACAAAAACTACTGAACGGATTTTGATAAAATTTGGTATGGTAGTAGTTTAGGCTCTGGATTAAAACATAGGCTACTTTTTATATCGGAAAAATAGAGTATTCCCGCGGGATAACCGATAGTATATTTACGCGGGTGGAGCAGCCGTAATAACTAAAGTAAAATAGATAATAGCTTCAAGAATTAGCCTCATACATGTTGAAACCCATTATCTAGCACGCTTCACGCTTTTTATTTGTTGTTGTAAAAAAAGGAGTCCGTGGGTCTACCATTTAGTGACAATAGGATGAATTTAGAAGTAAAATCTTTACAATAATAATTAGACGACCTCTGTGGTTCAGTGGTTGAGCGTGTTTGTGCTCAAGCCGGGGATTGCGGGTTCGAATCCCGCCGAAGTAAATAAAGTTTTTCTGTGTTCCTAGGTCATGGGTGTGTAGGTATTAAATGTGTGTAGAATATAATAAAAATATTAAATATGTGTATAGTATTAAATATATTTCCGTTGTCTGGTATAGGTGTACCAGAATCTCATGGCATTTAAATAAAAATGTGATTTTCATATGGCAATGTCAAGTATGACCCGTCAAATCAAAGTACGTGATCTGTCAACCGCTGCTAAAATTTTGTGAATATGTTCTTGGAATTTGTTGTTTTTGTGAAAGTGTTGAAAAAGGAAATTCGATCTCAAGCGAGAAATATTGTTTTCAATGTCTATCTTAAAATACAGGAAGAAGAAGGTGTAAATCAAACTCAATCTTATAATTTAAAGCTCGTGGTAGATTTGACCGGTAAGTTAGAGTGAGTTTTGATACTTTTAGTTTTTTTATATTTTCTTAGATACTTATTGTGACTTCCTTAAAGGTGTTTCCAGTACTACTATACGGTGAATCGTCGATGGCACATCGAATGATGGTTTATTTTCCATGCCTGGAGGAGAGGAGGAAAAAGGAAATCAACTTAAGACAGTCTCGATTTAACTAAAAATTAACCAGTATCAAGATCGTTTAATCCAATTTCTCCAGTATTGCACACTACAAAATTTTATTTCCCTATTTGCCATGAGATTCTGGTACACCTATACCCGTAAAACAAGTTCTTCGAGAACTTACCACGAGACCAGATTGACATGACGTGAAGCATCCATATATTATATTTAAAATATATTATATTATTAAATAAAAAAAAAATACCAAAATCGTACTATAATCGTAAGTATGTGTTGACTTGAGAACCTCCTTCGGTTTTTTGTCGGTTAAAAAAGGTAGAGGTAAGTAAAAGATTGGTTCAAATTCACGGGCAAAAACTAGTTAATTATAAAATGCACCTTTAATAGTTTCAAAGTTGGCAAGGCGCGCTGTTTTAATCTCCTACTGTTGTTCGTCTGAACAATAAAACATGAAACTTTAAAATGCACCGAGCAAATTGTACTCGTACGTTTGGGAAACCAAGAAAAATGATTAGCGCAAGCTTGGACCCAGGCATTCCTAATCATCCTATTTTTAGGAAATCTAAAAAAATAATGGTCAGAATAACATACTGATAAAGTGGATATTATCGATATTTCTTTTACGTTGTCACAACCCTCAGTTTTTATGAAGTGTGGCCTGTTTATAAATTAAAAATGCATAATTTCAGGATAAATTTATCCGCACATATTTTATTGTAATAAATAATAATTAATATAAACAAAAGTTTGTTAACACAATTGAATAATTATTTTATAATAATTTGCAAATTTTCAATGTGTTTCGTGAAATAATATCATGAAGAAAAACAAAATTGTAAATAGTGTACTAATTAATTAGTCATGTTTCTTCATTATGAAATAGTAAAAACAAGAACGAATATGAAATAGAAGTTTTTATAAATTACTACTTTTAAATATTACCCTAAATTTGGATGTTGTACGATTTAGTAGCAACATTTGTTTATCGAGTAAAATTTTTGGATTTTTGCTAATATATCGCAATTATTGTTAATATTTAGGCAAAATAATACATACACATGGAAAGTAACACCATCCTTTTGTTTATTTGATGTTTCCGATCTGTTTTTGCAGGAAAAAATACAGCAAGTCGGCATTTTCTGTTCCGGTTCGTTCCGCCTCGCTGTAATTTTCCGAATACGTCAAAAACGCGCAGCAACTAGTTTTATACAACCCTCACGACCGGAGGGTCTAACCTTTGGCAGCGGGGAACGCCTGACAATGGCGTCTCCGTTATAGTTGGATACTCAATGGGTGAAGGCCATGTGACATTTATTTACATAGATATATCATCTTAGAAAATTTATGGATTGTTATGACTTTAAAGTGCCTTCCATGTATATTGTTCTTCCATGGTGTATATGAACGAACTGCTGATTGGGTCAAGCCTTCAGCGTCGCCGATTGGACGATAGTGGACACAGATATCCATTGACTAGATAACGCAAGTCTCATCGTTTGTATAAAAACCAAGCGTGCCATTATTTTTCTACCCATTGTGACGTCATAAGAGCGATTCAGTGATAACAACTCCCCGTACCCGAGTAAACGATTCAAAGGCCGACGCCGCGCGCCTCTCCGTCGCGTTTTTTAGTTTTCGTTTGATGTTTGGTACCGAGAATATTCAAAAAGAAATGGCGCTGAAGAAGTAATTTTTACTCTTCCACACGCGAAGTACATACACGGTCTAGTCAATACATGTCTGTGTGTATAGTTGGCGAATGGCGTACTATTTAACGACACCGCTATTGTATGTTGTCGTCGATCTCGCCGTCATCGATGTCGCCCATGAGCGGCGCGCGGCCGTCGTCGAGCTGCGTGGCGAACTTGGGCAGGTTGTTCTCCATCGCCGAGCGGAACCCGCACTGCTCGAACTCCGGCCACGACACGAACCTGGGGAGGAGGGGGAGTTATTATTTATTTATATAACTAGCATTAAGGCCAAGCGCGCACCAAGATTTTCGTTTTTGCGACACGATTTTAGCACTGTCGCACTGAAAAATATCGCAAAAACATTGCGCGCACTGCGATGAAAAAGTCGATGGATTGTTCATTCTCAACATGGATTTCGAACCTGTTGCTTGCCTTGCGTTAATTCTTTGGAGAAGTAGGATTGAGAAAAAAAGAAATCATCAATAATGGACTCATCCTTTACCAGCTCAACGAGTATCAAATCGATCGCTATATGATTTTGAGTATTAAACTCACAAAGGGCATTTTCGTTCTATTTCCATAATTAAATGGTAACGTCTAGCGTCTTGTCTTGAGACTCAACCGAGACGCAGGTTCCGACATGTTTATGCTTGAAGAGTGGAACGCCGATTGAGCGCCGATGCAGCGATTTCTTTATCGCAGTGCGACTGGCGCTGTTCAACTGCGTATGCTGCAATTGACTTTTGCGATAATCGCGTCGCGAGCCGTTGCAGCAAAATGTGACAAAACTCATTTTTTTATCGCTGCAATTTTTTTCTCGTATATGCGCGCACAGACATATAAACCTATACGTTGCATTTCAGCGACAAAATAATCGCACTACATAAAATCGTGGTGCGCGCTTAGCGTAATAGCCCGCGCCCGCGTGAAATTAGGTTCTAAACTTTCATCTCCTATTTTACCCAGCTAGGGTAAAATATAAATTATAGGGTAAACATTTTAGATAACGCTAATTTTTTTCCATACTCAGTTCAGTCGAAATTTCGTATCAATGTATATGTATATGCCTATGTTACTCGGGCTATTATTACGAATCTATTGACACCTCGTTCATCAAGATCAGTATGTAAGGCGGAACACGCTACGGTGGAACAAACATACAAAGACTGCCAAAATCATTTCCCTTTCTTTGCCCTCACCGTAGTCGGGTAAAAAGAAGAGAGTTAACGAACCTTTTGAACACGGTGAGTTTCTGGTGCAGCGAGAGGTCGCTGAACTGCGTAAAGATGTTCATGTGCGGGAGCGGCGCGGGCGCGGGGGACGCGGGGGGCGGGGAGCCGGGCTCCTGGTCCGTGATCAGCCGCACGCCGCAGCCCGGGATCCACTGCCTGCCAAATAATGAATTTAGGATCGGCACAATCGACACAAAAATATTTAAACAGTGGATAAGTTTTACAATTGTTTTGTCTGTCCGATACGTGGGAAAAGTCGCTTGACAGATAAAGACAAAACCATTGTTGATAAATATTTTTATTAGTAAGGGGGATTATATTTATTAGGCATAATTATTTAAAACTACGGTTTGCGGAAATGAACTGAACTTTCTTATTGAGAACCATAGACAATAATGTTATATTGATATTGTTATCATATTTAAAAATATATATCAACACTTCCACTTAACAAAATCAATATAATATAATCTAATTATTAACAGGTGAAATGCCAAGCTTTTTAGTAAAGTATTGTTTGCTTACAAGCACATCCGAGCGCTTTGCTCACATCACAGCCATTGTCTTACATTTTTATCACAATTTAGTATATTGTATAATGTATGACACACAGTTGTTAGTAGGTATTACTAGATACTTACTCCAGTTTAGGAATAACTCTCGTCGAGTTGGAGAAGGTGTGCGGCTTGAAGAAGTACCACAGCAGCGGCAGGTAGCTGGGCGGGCAGGGCAAGGTGTCTTTCAGCTTCATGTTCACCAAGTACAGGCAGTGCTCGTCCATCTGCAAACGTGTGGTAGTCAGATTTTGAGTATAGTTTAAACAAAAAATATTAATTACTTAATTTGAAAGTGGAAAAATTACACCGTGAGGCTAGGCGGCGTTGAATTTTTAAGATAGCTATTGAAAATTGAACTTTATTTACTACACAAAAGATACGCGTCTCATATGACATCGGTCATACAACGGCTTACGCGTTGTACAGTGTATAATCGGTGCAACTTGATATTCAATCTCTTACAATGGAAAGTGTCTTGTGTAAAAAAAACATTCAATTTTGAACAGCTACTTAAAAGTTAGATGGTAGTAGTTTAATCAATCAATCCTTTATTGCATGAATGTGGTATACATAAGGTCTTAAAAATCTCTGCTTAAGCTTTGGAATAACACATTCCCGTGGGATACTGTATTTACGTGGGCGCAGCGGGCAAAAGCTAGTATAAAAAGCAGCGGCGAAGGCTAGATCTTCTTCATAGGGAAGCCCTAGCCTGTATAATAATAATAATAAGCTTAGATCCGATTTTAATAAGAATTTTTTTATAGTCAATGACTGATATAGTTTGTTTGCAGCATAATTATTATAAAATTCCACTTTTATTAGTATCACCTGTATTTGTAAAAAATACATTAAATACAATCAAGAATAAGTATTGTTATGTATGAACTAATTAAGAATTAAGTAGTTAAGTTTGCTCTTTTTTTTTTTATATTGTTTTTCTATCAGTGAAAACCTATTATTGGCTTTCTGTAATCTTATACTGACTCTATTTATACTTTATATAAGCTGTTGGTTTTCCAAAATAAATAAATAAAATAATAGGTAGGGATTTGTATAAGGGTCTCCAAAGGTAATTGAAGCCAATAGGAATGGAATAATAGGAACCTCGCGCCAATGTTATATAGTAATTTTTATAATAAAACATACCACATTAGATTTCTTTGTAGCTGTGCTGTGGGTCCACGGCAGGAAATGCACTTTCGGTACTTTGTCCAGCACTTTGAAGTCAAACATAAGTTGAAACAGGGCCGGCACTGATTTGTGTTTACTCAGTTGTATTGATGCGTCTGTTAGAAACTGAAAAAAATGTAAATAAACTTTTTTTTTATATAATATATTGAGCTAAAAGCACAGACATTTAATGACTAGGTAACAGAAGTCTCATCGTCTGTATAGAAACCAAGCATGCCATTATTTTTCTACATATTGTGATGTCACAAGAGCGATTTAATGGAGCGAACTTCCCGTCCCCGAGTAAACGATTCAAAGGCTGTCACCGCGCGTCGCTCCGTCGCGTTTTTTTAGATTTCGTTTGAAATGGCGCTGAAGGAACTAAATTTTACTCCTCTTAGTAATTTTACACGCGAAGTACATACACTTGCGTGTTCTAGTCAATAGATGATTGTGGCTAAAAGTATGTTGTTTTTAACACTATTGGGCTTTAGTGTGGCTACACAACAAATTGTGGACTTGTTAATTGGAGTGGCCACAGAGGCCGTTTCATCTGTTTTATTTTGATGTGAATATGATTTACAAATTCAGTGTTATCTGAGCTAAATGGGGGCCCTAACGTTTAATATCTTTGCGCAACATATATGTCAATATATTATATTGCTGTCTTTGTCTAATACATTAATTTGAAAAGCCAAATGACAGTCGAAGATGATGTCATGGATTAGCATGTCCGTGGTGCAGGGATTGAAAACGGTATCGATATAAGGGTTTTATACCGGTATTAAATTACGATTAAATTAGGGTATATTGATTTAAAGGTTGAGCCAAAGCAGTTGAGATTTAACTGTTGCGGTACCGCTGAACAAAGTAATATACCTTTTTTTTTTTATGGTATTTTATTTTATAACTACCCCAACCGAAATAAATTATTTACGGTACCGGAAAAATACAGAGTGACGACGCACTTTTATCCATCTTGGTGTCTGTCTTGTTGTTTTAAACAAAGCAGGGCAGGCAGAAGTCAGGACACAAATGTCAGTAAATTTCGATCAAGGACCAAAGCAACCGGCATATACCCTGGCGGCAGCAGGGTACATTGTTGATACCGAAATTTTGCAATACCAAAAATAGAGGTACCGTTATTTTAAGGTAATCGTAATTTAAAGGTATGACGTCATACCGTTTACCGATATTTTTCGGTCATTCAATCCCTGCCGTGTAAATATTTTTACTAATAATGAGGACAAAGGATTATCAGGGATTCCAATTCTTAAGCAGGTTGAGTGTTGTCATAATGCATTATGCTGCTTATGAATTAGATACCCTGATAGTACACGATAGAGCTCAGCAATAATCAAACTATCAATTAAATTACCTCATAGTGATGTCTCGGCATCACTATAAACAGGTCGGGTTTGCCAAGCTGACTCGTAGTGTTGTGGAACACTATCGTGTTGATCAAATGCTTTACAAAAGACAGACTGGGCATAGCACCCACAATACTCAATTTTCTATCTGAAAATATCAATTGTTAGTTACACAAATTAACAACTTAGTGAAGACTTACAAGTTATAACATATAATATTAGCTATTTCTTTACTAATTGGGTAGGCAATTACCCAATAAAAAATGGAAAAATTTAGTTTTTGACGACCTCTATAGCTCAGTGGTTAGCTCGATAACACCCATTAGCTGGAACTTGATGGTTCATATTCAGCCATCGAATAAAAATATTTTCTGTGTTCCTGGGTGGTGGGTGTGTATTTAATAGGTGTACCTATTATATTATACGTATTAGATATATGTTTAGTATAAAATAATTAATATATTTCTATTGTCTAGTACTCGTAACACAAGTTCTTTGAGAACTTACCACCGGACCAGATTGACATGGTGTGAAAGTGTCCAGTAGGACTTCATAAAAGTAAAAAGAATTAACACTTTGTGTGTAGTTTTTTGGAAGCAATTCAAAAAAAATTGGAATATTTTTTTACAACATTAGTGTAAAAACCTACATAATTGGTTTACATACATCAAATACAAAAAGTTTTACTATATAATGATATAAAACATTAGTGTACCCTTATCGTCTGTAGCCAGATCACCCAGAAGGTCACTGATCCTGTGTCCATCGTCCATTTTGTCCTGAAACGCTAATTTCCACATTCCAAAGAAATCTTCCAACTTAAACGACACTCTTTTGGGGTGGTTCGCTTGAATCTCCTGTAATTTGATGTTTAGTTCTATTACTTCCAAGACATCTAGACTAATATTATAAATGCGAAAGTGTGTCCTTCTGTCTGTTACTTCTTCACGCTTTAACCGCTGAACCGATTTTTATGAAATTTGGCATAGACATACTTTGGGTCCCGGTAAAGGACGTAGCATATTTTTTATCCCGAAACAGTAGTGTTCCTACGGGATAATGTATTTACTAGCTAGTTATTTTATAACTATTATCAAGGTACCTCCATAAATGTTTTAAGTACTTGGAGAATTTATTTTTGTTTGACATAATACATAAGTTTTACTTACTTCCAGTCCTTTAATAAAGTGGTTTGAGACTTCATACAGAAATAACTTATTGTTGTGAGTATTCAGCAATTCTTTAGTCAAGAACCCAAAACCAGGATTTACTTCAACGATTGGAGAATTTTGCTCCATCTTATTTTTTATAATGCTAACTATTTGTGTTGCTGTTTTTTTGTTTATTAAATACATGGTTTCAGGAGCTTTGTATTTCTTTAACAGGTGTTTTGGTATTTTGTCCAAAATCTCCTTATAATCTTCAGAACCTTCCAAAAATTTTTTAACATCTTGGGATATAGGGCTCGCTGGTTTTTCGTCTATTGGCTTTTTCAATTTATGCTGAAATCTTAGTAGAAGCCTGAACAGAGGCCGATTTGTTTTAAAAATAGTATTATTTACTAACATTTTGCTGTGAGTATAATATGGATCAAAAAAACTATTTTCCTTTGTATTTAAACCTTATATCGATGTAAACATCATATTATTCCTCATTATTGTTTATCTTTTCATCAAATCTTTACCATTCTAAAATAAAACTTTTAGGTTACAAAAAATTGACAATGCCATTTGTCATTTGTCAGATTATTTTGACAGTGACAGCTTTTTTTTTTACAATAATCGTGCTGATTATGTAAAAGTCGAAACTCGAAAGCTTTTGACTTACTTATTACTTTCGAGACATAGACGCACCGTACACGCTTATAATCGATCGTAATTCGTGACCAATGGATTTTTATACGGTTGCATTTTATATTTGCTCATTAGGCGTCTTTATAGATCATAATTATACCTACTACATATACTATTATTAGTTGGTAAAGTATTTATCACATCGACCTATAATATTATGTAAACTTTCCACTTCGCCGTAACTATAATATAATTACGTCACGCGTTATTACTTACTTCCCAGCCCAGAACTTGTTTCTTATAAACACATTAGAGTCAGTAATCACTTAGGTATAAGTTATAATATGGATGTATTATTGGTCTGCTAGCTCAGTAATCATAAAATAAGTCGGGCTGGTTTTAATGGTTAGGCATAGATTAGTAAGTACCTTTAAACCTAGGTTAGGTACTTACCTCTAAATATTGAACGCCTCATAGCTCCTACACCGATTTCGGTGTGACAATGACGGGTTCCGTTGTAACTAGGGAATGGAAGAACCGGTCTGATTTTGAGAACCGGGAATTTCGGGACTGGGCAATTTCGGAACCGGGATTTCCCGGGAAATTCGGGAATTTCGGGACTGGTGTTAAGGCATGATATACAAGTGTAATTACCGTCTAAAAAGTAATTCAAAATATAAGAATAACATTTTATAGTACAATTACAAATTGAATAAGGTTTTAATGGCAACTCGACACATCAGCCAACATGTCACCGCCAATATTAATGACAATATTACTGGCGATAGTAGAGCCGTAGGTCATTTTAGTTTATTAGCATTTATTGATGGTTTTTAAATATGTTATTTCAAGTTATTTGATTTTTGCAAAACATCAAATAGTTGGGGTGCCCAGAATGGTATTAGTGTACATGCTCGAACATCTAGGTAAGTGGTAACCTATTAGAAGTGGCAGATTAGATAATTAAAAGACTAAATAACCAGACACACACTGACAAAAGCTGACACACTATAGGAATAGTATGTCAGCTTTTAGCAGTCGTCGTTCTGCATGGTTACAAAGTTATAAAAAAGACCATGGCAGGGATATGCTGAACGCGTCAGATTATAATTAGTGTTGTTCATGCGAAAATAAGTATCTGATATGAAGTATATATTAATCTGAAGATTTGCGTGAAAGGTGGGGAGGGGTAAAAACAAAAAAATATATTATTTACTCGAGTGTCAGAAGTTCAAAGGGGGTGTTCAGTGAATCCTTCAGATGCTCCAATTTAAACTTAAAATTTGTAATTAATACAATGCGTAAATATTTTTATAACTAAAATTAAGAATATTTAAAGGGCCATAGGTAATATCCATCTAAACTGCTCACCAACCCCAAAAGCAACCAATATGCATATTAGAAACTATACAAATATATAAGTATATATTTATCAAAAAATAAAACAGGCGCCACACAGACCTTGTAGGCCAAGCCCCAAGATGTTCTATTTAATCGTCAATACCATTGGCTCCAGTATTGGCTACTATGTCGGTCGATGTGTGGTGCTATCATACTACATATTAATATTAAATACGGCATAATATTATGGTTATTATTTCCTCGCACCGCTCACAGTTTATGTACAGAATTTATTATCTAATATGAACTACTCATTCTATCCTTTTATCGTGTAATATTTATCATTTTTGTCTTTAATTCGCTTTCGGAAATGATTAAAAATTATTCTTTAGCTAATATTTACAATTACCGATGATAGTTTACTTAATAACTTGTAAATTTTAATATGATTTGTTCGGTACCGAAAGTACCGAAATTCCCGGTTCTCAATTTTTGATACCCGGTTCTCAGAGCGATTCAAAATTTCGGGAATTCCCGGGAATTTCGGGACCGGGATTTCCCGGTTCCATACCCTAGTTGTAACCAATCCAGCTACGCAGCCCGCAGGAGTTAACTACCTATTTTATAATTCCCTTTTCCCAAGTGTGTAACTATGGAATACACAAGAACACGCGCTTCCTTTAGTTTCATAACCCAATGGGGCGGATTTAAACTAGTACGACTAGGGCCGGATTTAGGAGAGTGCAACGGGGCTACAGCCCCGGACCTCCACAAAAGAGGGGCCTGTCCCTACAATAGAAACTTCGAAAAATAACCGCTCGATTACGGGGAGGCACAAGACGCAAATCTGTCACAGATGCATCCGCCTTTATCCCAGTGGTCACCCAGTTATGATAATATATTTGTTAAATAATAAAAGAATCTGTACTTGGTTTCACAATAACTTATTATAAAACTCTACTGAAAAAATTGACCATTTTATTTGGAAAATAATTTGGGGCCAGGGGGCCTCACTCCTTTGTTGCCCGAGGTCTTAAAACCTATAAATCCGGCACTGGGCACGACATCTTTTTTTTTACATCCCTGTCCATTTCTTGTCAAACAAAGTGATCGACTCTATGCATTGTCCTAACGAGACTTGAAGACAACATTTTTGTTCGCGGGGATCGAAGCCACAACCTCAGCAAAGTAAGTAAATCGTTTAAAGGTTCATGTATACGCCTTTACAATAGAATCCCAGAAAACGTTCAAAATCTTACCATTAATAAATTTAAAAAAGCTGTTATAGAACGTTTGTGTGCTAAAGCCAGTGATTTCATTAATAACGATTGCACACCTTGGGAATAAGATGGCCGGTGGCCCCCTGCAAGGCTGCTTTTATGTACTTAAGTAAGCTCTAATGTATTTAATATTTATGACTAATGTTATATAGATTAAGTTACAACATTGTAATTTTTTTTTTTTTTTTAAAGAACAATTTTCCCATCTTTTTGCTAAAAGGTGGCCCCGTGCGAGTTTCTTACGCCGGTTCTTCTCGCCAGGCTAGTTTCCGAACCGATAGTAAGCATCACGTAGGACAATTCTATAAGCGTTATTTCATAACCTACATGGAAATAAAAAAATTGAGTTTGAGTGTGAGTCAAGCTCTAGGTATACCTACTACTCTTCTACTACTGGACCGCGAAGGTGCACCAGTAACAGGTGTTGACTGTTAGGTAAAAAAGAAAAATTGGATTTATTAAAAAAAGTATATTTATTATAAAATATTATACTTAATAAATAACATCATTAAACGCTACTTATTATTAGATACTTACAACAATAAGATCAAAAAATATTAGTTTGTATAGTAGGTAAGATCACAATTCACAATGATTTTATAACAATTGGTACATCTTCTATTATTATTACCACATATGACATAACAATATTGTCACAGAGATCGAGTCTTTTATTTGGGTATGAACATTAAACCGACTTTCCCAAGTAGGAAACTAGAGGAGGAATGTTGTATTTTAATATCTTATCCTTGACAGGCTTAAAATCGAAAATCTACCAAAAATCTGGTCATTATTTTAGTTAAATACATAATAACTACTACTAGCATCGAAAAAATATCATGATAGTATTATCTGAAAGCTCCTCAGGCTCGGACTACATGATGCTTCCGGAATCTCTGCGGCCTAAAAATTAAAACAGCGCTACAAATAGAAATCTGCGCTAAGTAATACAATAGAGCTTTTAAATTACTGCCGCAGTGTGTGCGATTTTCAGCTTTATTAGCGCAGAGTTCTATTTTCAGCGCATGGACGTGGAAAGAAAAGGCGGACAGAAGGTGAGCTACGCATTGAGTGAAGCCCAACAATGGCGGCGACCTACGTTTGTGTGAGATTAGATAATTGCCATTGGCGTACCTACTGGCGGCCGATCGTCTTACTTTGCTGTGAATGTGTGCGTGCGGCACGTGTAGCTACGATACGGCCGTCTTGCTTTGATTGCTTCACTAATCATATTACTGAAGCGGTGTCCGCCTTTTTTCTACGTCTATATTTCAGCGCTTTTTTCTACGTCTATGTTTCAGCGCCTTTTTTCTACGTCTTTGTTTCAGCGCTGTTTTTGCCGGCCGCAAGATTCTGGCCTATTCTGGCCCTAGTCCGAGCCTCATGGCTCATGCAGACCACGCTCATAAAGACTAACGTACTCATTGGACAGACAAAAAGTCTGAGCAGAAAGTCTATAAAGCTTCCTGTGTTTTGTCATTAATCTTTTTATACTGTGGTTTATAATAATCAAAGAATACGCAAAAACACCCTATATATTATATTGGCACGTAAGTAGGTACTAGGAAAGTACCTACAATTCTTTGATTAATTATTATGCATATTATGTCAAAATGGCTTCCGTGGATAAGAACACGACTTAACAATATGCGTCATTGGTCAGTTTTAATTATAATTATTATTAACTCGAATAGACTTTAATCTTGAGAATAAACAATATCTGTGTATGTTCCAATATCTGTGTAGTTTGCCCATGTTTTAACTTAACCAAGGTAATTCAAGTTGATTACTTCTTTATTTTAGCCTCCACTTCGAAGCATGTGATTGCATTATTGTCGTCGCCTTTCAACGCCCAATGCACGGTGGTGGTCAGGTCGGGGTAGAAGGAGAGAACTGGGAAGGAATCCTTGTAGACGTACTTGGTGCCGGCCGAGAGAGGACAGGAAGCCTTTTCGCCGCTCTCGGTTTCGAGTTTGTCGCACACGGAGTTGCCGTCGACCCCCACGAAAGGGAGAGGGACGCCAAAAACTAGCGCTGTTACATGATTCTTGACCGTTTTCTCATCTTTTGCTGCAAATAAATAGAAAAGAATTAGGTTATAAGTAAACATGTTGATACATCATGTACATCCCGTGTTCAGTGTTGTATTTAAAAAATTATTTCACACTAACGCGCTTAAACTTTTCACATTACGCGATACGGTATTGCGCTTATATTAGACCGGAAACTGTCTTATTATTATGTCGTAGGCCGTAGCCCATACAACTAATATCTATTCTGTGCCCATACGCATAAGAGCGTTTTCCCATGAATCATTATCCTAGAAATCGACAATTAGTCTTTGTCATTATCGCGCGCGATATAAATTACATATTATATCTAATAGTATTATTACGTTAGTAATATAATATATTCTTTGGTATTGTCGTACCGCGTACTAGTGGGCGGCGCCATCTACAAGGTTTTACTACCTCATATTATATAAACAAATAAATAAATCATTTATTTGCAAGAATGTTCAGTCGACAGATGGTACAGGCTATCTATTAGGTAATTAAAGGGTCAATACATCCAACTAATTAAATAAGTAGTATGCAAAATATAAAATACTAGCGACCCGCCCCGGCTTCGCACGGGTACAATACTGATACTTAGGCTAGGTAATAGGTTACGGATACGCGCACTACGATTTTTTTGTAGTGCGATTATTTTGACGCAGAAATTTTACATACATTTCTGCGACAAAATAATCGCACATATGCGCGCACAGGCAAAAAAACCCATACGTTGCATTTATGCGACAAAATAGTCGCACTACAAAAAAATCGTGGTGCGCGCTTAGCCTAATACTACAGAATGTCACCCACTTCGCAACGGGCCGTGCCGCAGAAATAGTAATATTTAAATTTCGCCATAACTTCAAAACCAAACGTCCAATTTTAATCATTCAAAGACCAAATATTATCTACATAAACTGTACTTAGTGATGAAATAATTTATTTTGATAAGGATTAATAGCATGAGTAAAATAAACGCGTTTAAATGTAGTCTAAAAAAATTCAAGATTTCTAAATAAAAAAATGGTTGTTGTACCTCACTCGACATAGATAGGTATAGTGTGTCGCGGACTTTTTTGTAGATATTTATAAGATCTACAATTAATTAGAACATTTTATGGTTCTATCTTTTATAGTTTAGGCAGCGTATGCAAAATAAGTAACTTTTCTGGTTGATTTTTTACACCTTGTGTCCGAAAAACCCAAATATCTTACGGAACCCTATTTTTTTCCAAAATAAAATTTAGCCTATGTTACTCGTGGATAATGTAGCTTTCGAATGGTGAAAGAATTTTTGAAATCGGTCCAGTACTTTTTGAGCCTATTCATTACAAACAAACAAACAAACAAACAAACATACAAACAAAGTTTTCCTCTTTATAATATTAGTGTAGATGAATTATGATAGAAGGAGAAGAAGAATTGGACTTATAAGTATTCTAAACTGTGTAATATGTTCGAAGGTTTAATTTTGCATGTCCCTGTAGTGTATTGACATTTATAAATATAAAGCACGCACACTTATGGGGCGTGGTATCGGTGTTGGAGTGGTAGGGGCTGAGCGGGTGGTGGGAGCAGCGTTGCCGATTTGTGGGGAATTCCCCAAACTGCGGGGAATTTCAAGTCGATTGGGGATTTATTGGGGATTGGCACTATGTGGGGAAAATGTGGGGATTTTAACATTTTGACATCTTATTCTCATCGGTAAATATTTCATCATTCATTATCGACACGATATCGACCTTTTTTTAAATCATTATGTATGGCATGGGCATGGCACATCTCTAGTTTTAAACTACTAGTAGATTGACATTTGTTTATGATCAGGGGATTCCCTTTTTCCCTTTCTTTAACAGATACTGTTGTATCATTTATGGCTGTAAGAGAAGGAATAAAATACCGGGCGGCAGCGTCAAGTTCTACCCTTCAAACAAAATGCTTTCCACAAAAATATGGAAAAGAATATGAAAGATATCAATATTATTTAAATAATCTATATATATACCTATATAAAAATGAATCCCCATCTCCATTGGTCACGGCATCACGTGTGAACGGCTTGACCAATTTCCCTAATTCTTTTTTTTTTTTATTGTGTTTGTTTCAAGAGAAGGTTCTTATGCAAGAAAAACTAAGAAAGTAGCGTGGAACGATAGAATTAAAGAAAACTTATTGATCATATTAACTGTTTGTTTGACTCTTTATTTTTATTAATTACTTATACTAATGCGAATTATACTCATCTAGTAGAATATTGTTTCATTTTTTAAATAACCTATGTTGGGAATTTGTGGGGAATCAGCGGATTTTTGTCCCCAAATTGGGGAATTCGATCCCGATTTTTGGGGAAATACATAAATTAGCATTGGCAACCCTGGGTGGGAGTCTCCCACGCACCCGCTGGCACTAGCATTCCTTTACCGACCGCCGACCAGAGCGGGTTTGCTTTACAGCAATATACAAGTGTTTCATTTACCAACTCCTATTCTACAGTCCCATAGGCCATAGCCTAAGGGGGAAGTCTTCAATGGTTCATAAAAGTACAAACCTGGTGTAAATGCGATAGTGATGTGTGTATCGGTTCCCTTTTTCAGGGCGCAGGGGATTTTCTTGCACGGCACGAGCTGTACGGCACTCGAAAGTCCTGGGATATTCATTCCTGAAAAAAAAAAAACAATTTGACAAATAAAGTATAAACGATTAATAACGTGCAAAAATATATCTAAGTATTGTAATTTGTAGACTCAGAGGCGGATTAAATGTTAAGAGCGCCCGCGCCGTAGCGACCAGACGCGTAGACGGGACGTGCATAGGGTAAATACGCCTAACGTCGGCCCCCCTCCAATCCTCGGCCGTCTGCACATTTTCAGCTTGCATTCATTCAAAAGGTAATTAAGTGGTAATTTTGCCACTGAAGTTGCAAGCTTAGTTCATACTCTTTAAGTGCAAACCGTTACTATCCGATTACGTCACTTGCTCTTCGCACACTGAGTGTCAGTAGCGATAGCGTCGTAGAAGCATTGAAGTTCGTAGTTAAAGCAGCTTACTTGCTGTGAATACCCACGATTCGGGGATTGATATTACAACGGTAAGACATTTCTTTTTTTGGTTTTTAGCTTTGCTATCACTAAAAAGGTATTTGTACTATATTTTGAGACAGTTTTTTCAACGTTTTGCGTATTGGTTTTAGGGAAAAATAGGGGGCCGTCATTAGAATACCAGTTTCGACTGAAAATCGGAATCTCGGCCGGGGCCGACTTAAGGTAAACGCAGTATGTTTTATAAAGTCCAATACTACGAATTCCATTGTCTTAATAGTAAAATTTGTAACGTTTTTATGTTAATAAATATATTTTACGTTCAATCGCTAAATACCGGCCGGGATGGTATTAGCTGAATCTCGAGAAATAAGCTATACGAAACAGGGGCCGACTTTGGAAATATTAAAATCGTAATGTCGACCAGCCTAAGAATCGAATGCTACTGTACAGGCTGATCATTTTTGTACTTTTCATTGTTTGTGTAGGTACTGGGTAGTAATTTTTTAATTTATTTATCAAACTTGCTGTCTCAAAATTGAATAATGTATTATTATAATTTAATAATATTATAAGTGGTTACACGCTATGCCCGGCCGACATTTGGGAAAAACGCGACCGATCATTGGGCCGTGAACGGCCGACTTTGAGGTTTTTTCGTTTTCGACGCATTTAAACCTTAATACTTTTTCCGTTTAGTAGAAAAGTCAACCATATGCCTATAAATATAAAATAGATTTATCAACCTGTCTAAAACCGTATAACAAGCTATGCTTTCGTTTCAAACTGATGGATACGGAATTACGGAGCGATCTAAAGTTAGAAAATCCGTAAGTGGCCGACATTTAGCGTATTTATCCTACAAGTTATTCGGCAGGAAAGGTGTATTTGTGGGATTTCCTGGCTTTAAGTCCAGATGTTTTGATAATGTGTACTTTATTAATAAACGCATAGAAGTGAAGATAATAATACATAGTCCGATCTTTGGCTGAAATGTTATTTTCCTCACTATGGTAAATTGAAAACAGTCTGCTTTTTAAACGATTAAAATGCTTAGAAAGATAGCATCCAGTGCAAACCAAAAATTAGGGGTTAAAAATATTTCTTTGTCATAAATTTACAGTATACCACAACCGAAAAACGACATCGAATCAAGAAAAATAGAACAAAAAATGCAGTACTTCCAAAATTTTCGGTTAATCCATCCGATCTTACGCGACCCTTATTAATAGTAAGTACATCCTCTTATATATAAAAATGTTATGTTGGTTTGTGTACGCTTCAAAAACTCAAAAAGTTCTGCACCGACCGAGATGAAATTTAAGCATGATATATAATCCGCATCAAATATTGTTTTTATCTATTTTTTATCCGCGACCGCGAAAAAACTATATTTACGCGGGTTACAGCTAGTATATTATATAGATACAGTGACTCAGACGGACAATGGCAAATAACAATCTTTAACTAAATAAAGAAACCATAATCTAGTGGATATATTATTGTAACCCCCTAACCACAGTTACTACGCTACCCCTACGGCCTACCGCCTACGCGATGTACTACAATAATATTATGCATCAAGTCACCTTTACGTAATCTTGGTTCTCAAACCGAAAAACAAACGAATATAACATAGGTATTTTATCTGGGCACAAAAACAGTCCTAACCTTGTATTCAAAAATATCTGTTGCCTCATTATCCTTGATTGTATGGTCAAAGTAGGAATTCTTACACCCGGTTTCTGAAAGACTGATCAACGCCAAAATTAACTAATCAGCGGTCAAATCTCTTGTTAAGTGTAAATTGAGTTGCAAAAAGCTTGATCAGTCGTTTGATTTGATCAGCGTGTTAGTTAACAAAACTAATGCCAAATATCATGTCAAACGCTGTTTTCGGTTTCTGGAAAGCTATTTATGGCGTAATCATAGATTAATCTTATGTCAAATTTATTGTCAACTGATCAATGTATTTCGGTGAATTAACTTTTAAAAATATTAGTTTTTCTATGAGTTTTTCCCATTTTTCCACTGATATTGTTTACAGAAGGTATTTAAAGTATTTTAACTAAGTTAATTTGGCGCATTTACCTACTTTAGGTATGTAGGTATATATTACAAATATATTTAATAACTCCCCCCACCCATTTCGATGACGGTGGCTGTTTTCATTGAAACCAGGCCAGTTACGCAGGAGTAATTTTTTATAGTGCCCAAGTGTGTGCGCAGTACACAAGAGCACTCTCTCATCCTTTACTCTCATAATCCAGTGGGACCTCCGTGGTCTAGTGGTTAGAGCATTGGCTCTCGACTCGGAGATCGCGGGTTCGATCCCGCGTTGGAACAAAAATTTTTTACAAGTTTGGTTAGGACAATGCAGGCTGACCTCATCTCTCATCAGACATGTCAGTTATCCGTCCCACTGTGTTATGAGAGTAAAGGAGGAGAGAGTGCTCTTGTGTACTGCGCACAAACTTGGGCACTATAAAAAATTACTCCTGCGTAACTGGCCTGGTTTTAATGAAAACAGCCACCATCACCGAAATCGGTGGGGGAGTTATTAAATATATTTATAATATATACCTACATACCTAATGTAGGTAAATGCGCCAAATTAACTTAGTAAAAACACTTTAAATACCTTCTGTAAACAATATCAGTGCTGCTCTTGTGTACTGCGTACACACTTGGGCGCTATAAAATAACACCTACCTGGCCTGGTTTCAATGAAACCGGCCACCGTAACCGAGATCGGTGTGGGGAGTTATTATTATTATATTATAAACGCTTCAACTAGATTTCTTTAATGCTCTATGCCTGATATGATTAATCTAATTGAATAAAAATGTGTATTGTAAATAAGTAGGTAATTCATTAAACTTTGCTTACATTAATTTCACTCTTTTCACGAAATATTGAACGTAAAATTGGACGCCACACACGTGTAATTATGTTAAAAATCAAACTTCGTGTTATGTCAAGATGATCAATGATTAATAAATTTTTCTCTAATTAGCGTTTCAGAAACGCAAATTGATTTAACTATCTTGTTAACTTAACATACGCGTTAGTTGATCAACTATTTGATTAGCCTTTCAGAAACCGGGTGTTAGAGTTGTTTCTGTTAGACTTTTGATCATCATAACAATAGGGGATCGGATTACATCTGAAATATTTAGTTTCATTAATATATTCAGAAATATTGAGGCATTACTACTTGGTAAATGTAAAAAAATATATTTTAAGTGTAGTTTACTAATTAAATACATTTAAAAAGTACCAAAAAAAATTTTTTTTGCAAAATTGGTAAACAAAACCTACATCATTAGTTTACATACATCATATTCAAAAACTAGTGTCCGACCGAAAGTTCGGTTTCGGTTTCGGTTTCGGCCGAGTTTCGGCCAAAAATCAAGTTTCGGCGGCAGTTTCGGTTTCGGCCAAAAGTGGCCGAAACTTTTGCCGAAACCAAAACTGATTTCGGAAGTTGTCGTGCACGCTCGCCTAACTTCGTTTCTTGCGGCAACGCTTTGACAACGCAACTGAATTTGAAAACATAATTAATAGTAGGGAAGGGGAAGGTGCTTATTTTGTAGTCACTCGAGCGTCATAGAGACCTAAGTAGGTTTTTTACATTAGGTAAAACTGATAAAAAAATAATAAGAGCGTTTTTTATTTTAGCGGTGGGTTCAGAAACTGCGGCTATTTTAAAGTTTTGGAAAACAAAATATATTCCGAAAATTGCTTATTTCGGTCAGTTATTATTATATTTTAGACAACAAGGACTTAAAATCATTTAGTTTAGTGCAAAATAAAATATCTGCAAAGCTTAGGGTAAAACCGGGATAGATGCCCCACTTTTCGAAAGTGTTTCATTATTTGAATACCAAACATATTTACTTAGATTGACCCTGTAATATAGTTAGTTTAATCATTCATAAAGCTTTAGAAACTGTATTTATTTACCTAACCATTACTGGTTTTGCAAAAATGAAATTCTTGCGAAACACATTTTTTGGGGATAGGTGCCTACCTATATGGATAGATGCCCCACTATGAAGTCACTTAGGAGGATAGATGCCTGTGATGCGGGATAGATGCCTTTTTAAATAATTAACAAGAATACGTAATCAAAATGTAATATTTATTTATTATCTACATGTGTAGGTAATATAAAATGCTTAACCATATTTATTTACATTTATGCATGTCTACAAAATATATAAAAAAATCTGTTTAAGCGATAACATATTAAAACTATCATATAGAATCATCTCAAACGAAACATTCCCGTTTTAACGTAGAAATAATTATTTAACATTAAAAAAAATCAACATTCATATGAATATCTAACAACAAAAAAAAAAATAATAATTTCGTTTAACCTTAGTTATTATTTAAACATTTAAAAAAATCAACATATTTGTAAGGAATTATCCTTCATTAAGTGGAACCGGACATTTTAAGTTTTCCACATCTTGAGCAATAGTTCTTAAAAAGTGTGCATGTTTCGTGCAGCCACTTCTGACACATAATGCACTGGATCCAATCAGATTTGGACTTCGTGTTATTATAGGTATCGAAGCATTCTACGCAAACATTTTCATCTATAGAATTAGGCTCTTCAAATTTTTTTTTTTTGGTTTTTTTCACGGGTAGTCCTATGGTTTTTTTACCTTTTTCAGTATTAGGTGAGAGGTGATCTTCATTTTCACTGTTTGAGCTATAAATAGCTAGTCTTTTACGTAGTCCACGATCCTTGTTTACTTTTAAATAGTAATCATTTTCTTTATGACTGCAATCAGTCACGTCACCATCTGTTTCTTCACTTGAGTCATAGTTTTTCTTTGGTTTTCCTTTCTTATTTTTATTTTTTTGTATTTGTTCTTTGGTTTTTTTATTTGCTTTTTTTATTGTTTGTCTTTTTTTGGTAGCTTCAGTCTTGTGTATCTTAGATTCTATTTGTTTCTTTTTCCTGTCAGCAATATCCCTTTTTTCTTTGATTTTTTCTCTAGAATTGAGAATATCTGCCGATTGTTTAGCTCTCCTTGCTAAAGTCAGAGGAATTTGTGGTATTGGTGATGCTTCGACTAAAAATTTAGAAGGTGTTTCTTTTTCTTCGTTATCTAGAATCCGTATTAGTGAATCATCACCTATATCAACAATATCAATAATCGTATCTTCTAAAATCTGAGGATCGATCAAAAGGCTGGGTGAGTTTCGGTTGAATGAAGTTGATGGCATATTGGGTGGTGTTATGTTCAGGTCTGCGACATTCAAATATTCGTTTTCAAATGTAGTTGGACAATCAATTGACAAAATCGGAGGTATAGTTGTTTGTGTTCTGTGTTCAACTTCAACATGCTCACAAGGTTCTGCATTTTCGTTTAAAGATGTTTGAAGAAGCGCTGTTGTAGTTTGATGTAGCACACAGGGTTGATCAGGATCATTGTCACTGCGATGTGCAATATCAGATATAGTGAAAACAAAATCGGGCAAAGCATTAGGATTTAGTGGATAAATCCCACTTCTTCGAAAGCCAGCAAGAGCATTTGCAGGTGTAGAAGCGCGTATCCATGCGTTGCGTATAAGGGTTCCAGCATTATAACGGCTTATCTTTTTATTTGGATTTGCGCGCATAAACTGATTAGTTTCATGGTTAAAGTATGTTTTAAATGGCCCGAACACCGCTACGTCTAATGGTTGTAAAGCTGAGGTAGTGTGGCTGGGTAAACATAACAAAATAATATAGTTATCAGAAGCAACTTGCAGCATGTCTGGTGCGGATGAATGAGATGAGTGCCCGTCTAAAATAAGCAAAACCTTACCTTGCGGTTTCAAAGCTATGAAGTGTTCCGTAAGCCACTTATAGAAAAGATCGGTATTTATGTATGCCGACTTTTTGTTCATGTACACTTTTGAGCCCAGTGGTAGACCGTTCTCGAATTCTGGTTTCTTATTTACACCTTTAATTATTACTACTGGTGGGAGAAAATTACCAATGGCATTGCAACAGGCTACGATAGTCATTGTTTCACCTTTCTCCGCAGATGTAACTGAATTTACTACTTTTGCACCTTTCTTTGCAACAACTTTGCCAGGCTTATTGTTAAGCTGAACTCCCGATTCGTCCATATTATAAATCCTTTCAGGCTTATCCAAGAGATCATTATCGGCCAGGACTTTTGTCAGAAGTTCATGAAAATTATTTACTTCTTCTCTGCTGAGACCTTTAGCCCTAGCGACAGACAAACCTTCTGCTTGCCTAATAGACAACTCTGGATTTCGCTCAATAAAACTTTTGAACCATTCATTCCCAGCCATCTGGTTTTCATTATCAAAATTGTGTTGAATCTGTAGCTTTTCGGCAAATTGGTATGCTAACGTACGTATAGCTCGTCTATCTGGGGGAAATCCCGCGTCGCTAAGCTTCAAAATGTGCGCTACCAACCTTTTTTCGTGTTCAAAACCCAGGACAGGATGTTTTCCCAAAGTCAGCTTAGTTTGGTTTTTAATAGCGTAACGCCTTCGCAATGTTCTGGATGGAATCCCAAATTGTCTGGATATTTCATTGATCCCCAATTCTTTTTTATCCAATTCATGGAAAGCTGACTGTAGCTGCTCTGTTGTCCAAGAAACTACTCGAGCTCGTACGCCCTCCTTTCTTTTGTATTTCCTTGGCATGGCTCACCTACAATAAGCAAAGTAAGTATAAATAAAACACTGTATCTACACTCATTTCATCATATTCGAATTATGAAATTAAAGTTGGATACATTTTTTTTGGTATTTTCTAATATTCTACTATTAGGAAATACGAAAATATTCACGACTATGACTTTTAAATACTTCGATAAGGCTCTTGCAGAATAGAGGGATAGATGCCCCTAAAGTCAACTATCCCTTGTAAACTCGGGGCAACTATCCTTTTCACTAGGGATAGATGCCTCTCAATATTTTATAAATAAAATAAATGCAAACATCAGTGATTGACTCTTAAATGTGTTCTCAAAGAACCAATGTATTAAAACAATTCAAATAAAATGTAATCATTTAACTGTTTATAAAGATATGAAATAGTGAATACTTACGTTTGAAATTTTGAAGCGTTCGTCGCGTCCGCTACGAATGTAATTCGACACACAAGCGAGAAACGTCCATCTAGCACAACAACTCGCGCGTCACTGAGGTGGGGGGTGCATGTGGCGCGTATGTAAACAACGAATTTGCTGTTTTGTTCTCTGGTAGTTGAATTTTTAGAAACGAGGCATCTATCCCAGCGCGGCATCTATCCCGGTTTTACCCTAGTTAGGAAAATATGAAGCTTTATATTTTTATATTTTAAAATGTCCCTACAGGCTTACCTAACCTTTGAATCGTCAGTGCTTTTTATGGAAGCTTCTTTGGGGTATACTAAACAGCCCCTCTCTTAATCTGACAGATTGGATGACATTTCAATACTCAAAAAAAAAATTATTTTTACCCACCACGTTAGAAATCTGATTTCTATACAATGATAACTAGACACATGTCGGAAGCCTATACAAGCTTAATCTGACACGCTCAAGCTACTCCCGAAATCCCCTCTTCGGCTCCCCTACTATAAAATATAATTAATATTTTTTTTTATTACATTAAATCAGTGTTTTTCAACCTGTGGGTCGCGACCCCCTGGTGGGTCGCGAAGCTTCTGTAGGGGGGTCGCCGGAGGTCGAGAAAACTTTATTAAAAAACAATAAAGATTAAAAAGATTGATTTAAGAAAATTTTAACAAATCTCTATTATATTCTCATAAATCGATCATCGATATCATCGATGTAGAGATCGTCTAAGCTAAAATGACGCACCCCACCTCCACATTTACTCACACAAGCAAATTTCAAAATACACATAAAATGCAATTATTATTGGTCGTTCAGTTGCCAGTTATCAAACGTAGGAAGTACGCATCGTTCTCGGATTTGTTGTCCAACTAGTTTAGTAGATCGTGAACTTGCGACAGGAGAGGACGTCTTGTTCTATACAATGTGACGGCGCTGCTCCATAGAGCGAGCGTTGTCGGATTTATCACCGTCGGGTGATAAATCCGACAACGGCGGCCGTCATGTGCACATACAAATCATACTTCACCGAATAATGACACTCCCACACAGATGCAGTGCCGTTATATTCGCACTCACACTTATAAATAAAGTAATCAAGTAGTGGGGCGCGTAATTTTAGTTTAGACAATCTCTATGTAATTGTAAAATAATGTGTTTGACGTACTATATTATGTACTTTTATCTGAATCCTAATTATGGAGACGCAGAAAAACGTCGTATGGAATGATAAACACTTGTAAGTTGTAACACTAACATACACATACATACATGATAAAAAAGCATAGGGTCGGGGGGTCGCGAAATATCTTTTCATACAAGGGGGGGGTCGCATCATGAAAAAGGTTGAAAAACACTGCATTAAATAAATGATTACAACAAAATTAATATACCGTGTTTCCATTTCATGTCCTAATTAATGCAGAATAATGGATAAAATGCACCAAATTTCAGTTTTAAGGAATTTTCTACTTGACCACGTGAGTCTCGGTTTCGGTTTCGGCCGAAACTGAAGCCACCGCCGAATATTCGGTTTCAGTTTCGGTTTCGGCCGGAAAACCAGTTTCGGTCGGACTCTATCAAAAACATTCATTATGGTAAGTATGAACTTACATACATACATACATATAATCACGCCTTTTTCCCGTAAAGGGGTAGGCAGAGACCACTTTTTGCCACTTGCTACGATTCTTACATAAATATGAACTTAAACACACAAATATCGGAAACATTTACAAATAATATATTCCTGCGGCCGTATACCTACAAGTGACGTCACTTGTAGGATAAGTTTAGTATGAACTATGGAGCGTTTTTACGAGACTCGCGAAATTTTGTATACAAATTGCTGTACCTTTGAAAATATTGACTTTTGATGTACGATTTCTTCTGAGAAGTTACTCATAATTAAGAGTACTATTCATTTATGAAAAAAAAACAGTCCGCTTGCCTATTGATTAAAGAATTAAAAACTTTACGTAATGGTTAACCGCAAGCTAGATAGTGACTTTTGACGAAGTCTGCAGTTGATTACAGTGGCGGATCTACGACTTTTTCGAACCGGGGCAAAAACTTGATATGCCTGCTTGTAAAGGCTTGATCGGATAGCTTTTCGGTCGTTAAGTTTCATCGCCGAGCGACAGAGACAGGACATTCAAGTAAGGTAATTGGCATTTATCAGTAGATTGTGAAACAAGCCCTAACTATGGTAAGTATGAACATAAACGCACAAACTTCGAATCTAGACACGCGGTAGCGTGTCAAGCCAAGTTCAAGTAACAGAACTGGCGAGCAGCACCGTGTGTAATATTACACGAACCATTTGGAGCCATATATATAAAAAATATTGTCCGTTAGGCAGGGAGCCGGTAACACTGAAAGTCCCGTCATGTGGAATTAAAAAATATTTATTTTAATAAAATATAGAATATTAGTATAGGAATCTGATAGGAATAAAAGCTGCGTAGATTCCTATTGCCGAAAACAATGTGAAAACATTTAAAAAATGTTTTACCGACATCGCGGTATGCGGATACGTGTTTTATATATGTCACCGTAAAATTGTAAAAACCGTTAGATTGTTAAATAACTAACGAGATTGTAAAAATATGTCAAAAGATTCGTAAATATATATGTATTTATAATTTAACGGAAAATAATGTGTTAAATTAAAAAAAAAAACTAATAAAAACTGTTTTTTTTAAATTAAAGTAATTATATTTTAAAATTAAAAATTAAATATTTAATCTGTAGTTACTAACATAATAGGTATTAAGATTTTTGTTACTAACAAGTTATGGACTATGAAATGTCTGAAATAAATTATTTTTATTTATTTTTAAATTATAGGTAGCATATTCGCATCGGAAGTCTATCAACATTTTACAATTTCACTAGTTTTATTTCAATCTAACGGTTTTTACAATTTTACGGTGACATATACATTTCGTAGCAGCTTACGAGCAATGTGACGACTGACGAGTGACGTCACAAATCACAATCAACTTTTGTTGGGTCGTTTTCACAAGACTCATTCAAATGTCGTTTTGCATCTGCAATACGCAGTCAAGTATCCTCAAATTAATAACTATTAATAGCATATCTACCCGGCTATTAGCAGAATATTATGCACCTCGAATACATAATATAAATAATGTATTCGCGGTGCACAAAAAATATTATCTTGTAAGTTTTTAGTTTGTACCTAACGATTTATTATCCACTATTTGTTATTAACTATTAGGTATGATATCATGAAAAATAAATTATTATGTTCTATTGTTATTATTATTTAACTACTTGTAAGTATTTGGATTTTGGAGTATGCTGTTGTGTAATCCTGTAGTAGGGGCTTAATGGGGAAAAATAGGAAATAATATAACTATTTTACGCTTCTAAAAGTATAGATTTATACAGTTTTATGAGTATTTATAACCAATTATTAATAAGAACAACGGTCATTATTAATGTATAATATTATTTACCCCTCGCGGCTGAGAAATGAATGCTATTTAAATATATTTTCAAAGATTCTGTTAAATATAAATAATTCATATTTTGTAATCATTATATTATCAGCAAACTTAAATTTTGCTTACATAATATTATCATTAGGTATGTAATAAAAATAATAACTCCCCACACCGATTTCGGTGACGGTGGCCGGTTTCATTGAAAAAAGTAATTTTATAGCACCCAAGTGTGTGTAATACAAGAGCACTGTCTCTTTCTTTACTCATTACTTCATAACCCAGTGGGACAGATAACCAACACGACTGCCGAGAGACTATACATGCCCATGATCCCATCCGACGCATGGATCATCTTTCTTGTCAGACAATCAGGTGATCAGCCTGCATTGTCCCAACCAAACTTGGTAGTAATATTATTTTTTGTTTTTTCAATGCGGGAATCGAACCAACGAACTCCGAGAGCCAAGCTCTAACAACTAGAAGGCTGTTGAGGTATGAACTCGTGTCTCGTACATACCTACTACAGACAATATAAATAATGTACTACCTACGGAGAACTCGATTATCTAATGTAGAGATGGCTAATGCGTGCTAGGTAGAAGGTACACTCTACACACGTAAAGACTAACGACTTATCGGTTCAAAACGAACGTGCAGTTAATTGAACCTCCCTAGTGTCTCCACAATTCGTTGGCAGTTGCAATTTCGTGTTCGATAAAATCGTTGTCAAATTCGACTGCACAGTTTTATCGTTGAATATGCTGTGTGAATTCGCCACCTCTCGCAGGTGATAGATTCATTGGCTGTGTTCCGTGAAAAATAACGCTAACAAAAAAACGTAAGCAGAATGGCGACCGTTGGCGTTAAATAAGCAAAATGGCGGATTATGTTAGCATGTTAGCAGCATGAAGTTAGCAAACGTGTCCTGGCCGATAATTGATACCGTTTTTTTTTTCTTTGGCGCTAGCAAGCGCTAACAGAGGCGGCTCGTGACCTTTTTTTTTGGGTGTTCAGAAACAAAAAGGGTTGCTTACCATTTATTTGTATAAAAAATCCATTCGCCGGTCTTGAGCGAAGACCTCTATCACTTTCTCGTGAAAATCGGATATGGAATTTATCTAGCGTTTTTCTATGCTTATCAATTTATCATACACAATGCATGCAAACAATTTATTGGTTTCTTCACAACCACACATCCAAGGTGTTTACAAATACTGTTCGGGTTTAAACACACGCATAAAAGTTTGTTTTTTAGCACATTTTGGACCTTTTGCTTTTAGTTCGAGACGCTTTTCTATAGTCTTTTCACAGTATTTAGTAAAATATACATTGTATTGTTGCATTTTTACAAATAACGCACATAAACTATTTTTTTAATAACGGAATATCACAAAACTGCCGTATTCGCGCGAGTACCTAGTGTAGTGACCGGTGACGATGAGACGCAATGTTTGTTTACATAAGATAGGCAACAGCGCATAATTAGCCACACGGCACACCATGATAATTGTCATCTCGCCGCGATCTGGCAACGTCGCGTCGAGGAGCGGCGCTCCAAGTTAGGCTAATTTCTCATACGAAATCTTTTGTTTCACGTACCGGGCCGTGTCGATGTTTCTCTTTCGCACTCATTGATTTCAGTACTAGGCGTTGTATTGAAATTTTTCTCATAGGAGCGCAATCGCGAGCGCTCCCGTGAGTAACGACTTAGCAAATCTTGAAATATGCTTGAAAACATTTTAACTTCTTACGTAGTTAATTAATTCTAGTAATTAATAAATACTATTATGTGTGCATGTGTATGGTTAAAAATATATAAGTGGGTAGCAGATTAAAAAATACATTTTTATTATGTACTTAGTAACTATTTTGCAAAGTGGGAGGAGTGGGAGTGCAATGCACCAGCGCTCTTTAGGACGAGCCGCCTCTGAGCGCTAACAAGCGCTTTTCCCCCGAAACACACCCATTGGCTCTACCAATTTACCACATTTTATCATTGGCACACGTTCCTTTTAACTGTCCAGTTTAAATATTAAACTGCAACTAACTTTGTTTTGTTCTAATCTATTGATCATTAACATTTATCTAATCTATTGTATTATGTAATGAATGATTGTATGCCCGGGTTTTCCCACCCACGAACAATAGCAAATCATAGGTATCTAACTATAAAGGCCAAGAATATTATAAATGCTAACGTAATAGATATCCTCGCGGCCCGCCTCAGGTACACTTAGTTATCATTATATTATTTATACTTTACGAAAATTATGCAAACGGAGGAGTATTTAAGATTTTGGCACAGTTAAAGTTTGTAGGTATGTTTGTAAATAAAAACGGAAGTTATGTGTTGGTTTGACACAATTGTCAATCTTTCTTCCAGATTCCATAGACAACATTAACATAATTTTTATTGCGTATCTAACAGGCAAAAGGACCCTTATAAAATTTAAAGTTCAAATTTAATTTATGAATTCTAGCTGTTGCCCGCGGCTCCACTCGCGTAAATACAGTATCCCTCGGGAACACTGTACTTTTTCACGATAAAAAGTATCCTATGTCCTTTCCCAGGACTCAAAGTACGTCTGTAGCTCTGTAGCAAATTTCATCACAATTGGTTCAGCGATTGGACAGACAGACAGAAACACTTTCGCATTTATAATATTAATATAGATTAGTATTATAGAATTATAGATGATCGAATTTCGACTACTAGTCGACCATGTACTAACATACTGTCGCCCCGGGCAAAAGTGAACAGTATTGTAATTAACAGCTACCTATTAACTGTAATAACTGTCGCAACCACAAGAATAATAATAATGCCCATAACCGTGAGATAATGACAATTAGAAGTTGTTACGTGCTAAAGGTCAGATAGAGATAATACAGCTAAATTATGATATAAAGACGTTCTTTGTTTGGTTTCGTATATTCCATGTCAGGAAAACGACACTCCACACCTAAGCTCAAGTCTCCACACGTACTCCGTTGTAAAAGTGGCTGGACATAGGTAAAAAAAAGCATAGGTAGCACCTATGCTATAGGTAGTTAGGTCACTTCATTTTTATTATAGAGGCCCTGGGCTAATACTACATACATACTACATAGGGGAAGGGGGGGCACGACGGGTAGTGAGGTAAGACGGGGCACTGCATATATAGAAGAAACTAGACGTCTGTGAATTTAAAACAATAAGCGAATAGGAAGCCTCATTCAACCGACGACGAGTGCTAGAGAAGCTGTGAGCCGTGAGGGAATGCACGCGTTTTTTGTTTACAAACAAAAAACTGGTTTAGCGATTCGTCGATCTAATTTTTTGTAAGGGTAAACGTCATAATTTTAATGTAATTATGATCACCCCATTTATGTCTTTTTGATCTTTGGTTACTAGTGTCATTTATTTTGATATCCAGATTCCAGGTATTTTGTTTGTAGGAATCCGTTAAACATTTTATTAGTTTTTCGATCTGTTTAATTTAAATAAAATGTATTTTTTCGCATTATCGTATATATACGTATATTTGGCTTTTCTTGACTTAGCTAGCTGACCCTTGAATCCCCAGGGGCTGTAGCCCATCAAGCCGCATCCGGCTCTGGTTTTGTTAATGAAATCCAAAATCTGCTCATTTATTGCCTCTAAGGTAGAACAAAGTTTGCCGGGTCAGCTAGTATACATATAAAAATGTTATGTTGGTTTGTGTACACTTCAAAAACTCAAAAAGTTCTGCACCGATCGAGCTGAAATTTTAGCATCAAGGATTGTTTTTATCTATTTTTTGCATCAGTCATTTATCCGCTACCGCGAAAAAACTATATTTACGCGGGCGGAGCCGCGGGCAACAGCTAGTAAGTATATTATATAAGATACGTGCGTAAAAGTAATTCAATATTCTTTAAAACACACATAAAATACACACAAAAATATTATTACCTAATACATAATTAAATAATATATATATCACGCCGATCTAATCTAAAATATATGTCAATACGTGAATAAAAATCTTTGAGTACCTACAGTTTTACGAGAACTGTGCTAACTAAAGAGTATGAAATTTATCACAGTTAAAGTTTGTGTTTAGGCAAGTGTGCAGAAAGATAGTATTTTTTAAAAATAACGCTTAGAAATACAAAAAATTAATATTATACTTAATTAACGTTACATCACGTTACATGTAGGTAACACACGCTACTTTACACTACCATGCCGTATGCATGTAATAATAATACTACTAATAGTAAGTTTACTAATATTACATTATACATACTTAGTTGACAATTGACATCTATATCAATTTTTTTATCTAAATACTAGCTGTTGCCCGCGACTTCGTCCGCGTCAAATTTGATTACCATAAAAAAGGTTACCAAGTACTTAAGTCAATCTTAAAATATTTATTTAGATCATAGAAAAAGAGGAATAATTCTTTCATACATATTTTTTTGTAACTTGAGCCGTTTACGCAGCGCACGCAACAGAAGCCCTCAAAGCCCTAAAGCTCAAATGTGAATAATTTTCCCCGTTTTTGCAACATTCTCACTGATGCTTCGCTCCTATTAGTCGCAGCGTAATATTATATAGCTGAAAGCCTTCCTCGACAAATGGACTATCCAACACAAAAAAAATAATTCAATTCGATTTAGCAGTTCCTGAGATCAGCGCGTTCAAAAAACAATATAAGCCCTCAAAGATGAATAATTTTCCTCGTTTTTTCCATATTTTCCACTGATTCTTCGCTCCTATTGGTCGCAGCGTAATGTTATATAGCTTAAAGCCTTTCTCAACAGAAGGACTGACTATCTAACACAAAAATAATTTTTCAAATCAATTAAGTAGTTCCTGAGATCAGCGCGTTCAATCAAACAACGTAAGCCCTCAAAGATGAATAATTTTCTCCGTTTTTCCCACATTTTCCACTGATTCTTCACTCCTATTGGTCGCAGCGTGATGCTATATAACCTAAATCCTTCCTCTATAAATGGATTTTTCAATTCGAACCAGTAGTTCCTGATAGCTACTATAGATTAGCGCGTTCAAACAAAAAAAACTCTTCAGCTTTATAATATTAGTATAGATAGTTGATGCCCGCGGCTCGTCCCGCATTACATATGCGCAGTAACCCACGGGAACCGTATACGTACCGCGATAAAAGGTAGCCTATGTTCTTCCTCGTGGTCTACTTTATATCTGTGGCAAATTTCATGATAATAGGTTTAGTAGTTTTTACGTGAAACTGTAAATAAATTTTCCTACGGGAACCGTATATTTCTCCGAGATAAAAAGTAGCCGATGTCCTTCTCTCTTGGTCTCCTTTATATCTGTGCCAAATTTCATGATAATCGGTTTAGTAGTTTTTACGTGAAACTGTAAATAAAGTATCCCACAGGAACAGTACATTTCCCTGTGATAAAAAGTAGCCTATATCCTTTTTCAGGCTATACTCTCTGTATTTGTTTACCAAATTTCGTTTCAATCGGTTCAGTAGTTTTGGCGTGGAAGACGGACAAACAGACACACACTTTCCCATTTATAATATAGCATTCGCAAATATATAAATTAAGATTTTCATCAAATATAATTTAACGTTTATGCATTCTTGTCAGATTTATTTTTCAACATGATGACAATATATTATGTCAAAATAAAAATAAAGCTCCCCACTCACGGGCTATCGATTGCTTCGATCAAATTGGAAATTAATTCGTATTTGAAAGTAAATTTCTAACGATAAACTATTACATAAAATGATTAGTGTAAGACCTACCAGCTAGTTTTTGCGGTGGGGGTCAAAAGTTGGAACAAAATTTACGCGTATATATACGAATTTCATATAAAAAGTATAGTAAGGTGGTCCTAGGATCTCAGACTATATTTAATTTTTATCTAAACCGATTTACTTGCAACTACGAATCCAGTAAATGTTTAAATTGAAAAGACTAAATCGATCGATCGCTGTGGGAGTGGGAGCTTTAAATCAAAAGCACTAAGGAGTATTTATATCAACTTTAAAGCAAATCGCCCCCAAACAACTTTCTTTCCCTTTTTATTCCCGCTAGGGGACGAATTTCAATAAACTATGATACACGAATTCCATCAATTCTGTTACATAATGTTTGTGCAATATATGAAGTTGATTGGACCAAGGAATCACGTTGCCCCATACAAACTGTTTTCCCCCTTTTTACCCCCTTAGGAGTTGAATTTCGAAAAATCCCTTCTTATCGGATCCCTACGCATTACAAAGAGCAAGCCCTGCAAGTTTCAGGTCTCTACGATCAGCGGTTTAGGCTGTGCGTTGATCCGTCAGTCATTCAGGACAAAGGATTTTATATGTATATCCTTTGATTAATTATTACATAGATACGTTATATCCTTACAAAACTGACAATATTTCTGTGCCACAACACACATTGACATGGGACGCGTGTCAATGTGTCAACGTCGCATAGTAACACAAAACACGCTATTACTCGCGGAGCACACTAACCAAAATTGGCCCGACTCGGGCCAATTCGAGTCTTCATTTTTACGCGTTTATAACATATCTACCTCTTTTTAATATTATATATCTATGTGTATATCTAAATATATAAAAGGCAAATCTGACTGACTCATCTATCAACGCACAGCCGAAACTACTGAACGGATTTTGCTGAAATTTGGTATGGTTGAAGTTTAGGCTCTGGATTAAAACATAGGCTACTTTTTACCCCGGAAAAGTAAGTGTTCCCGCGGGATACTCAATACTATATTTACGCGGGCGGAGCCGCGGGAAACAGCTAGTTCTATTATATTGGGATTTGCGGGCTGATATGCTTTCGATAGGAAGTGGAAACTATCCTTATATCCTGGTTGCCTGGAAGAAACTTTGGCTTTTTGATGTGAGTTGTGTGATGATAAAATAAACGTATTCTATTCTAATCTATTCTATTCTAAACTGCTTCAGCAGTTAGGCCGCTATTTTTTTTAATTATTATTATTACTTATTATTATTTTCTGTATTGACCTTGATTAGTTTAAGTTCAAATAAAGAATTTTATTATTATTATCATTATCATTTATTATGTGCTTACTGCTAGTTGAACCCTGTAGAAACTGAACCACAACATTGACATTGAAATTATTGTTCACATTTCGTCATTTGGTAGATAACTAAGAACTTGTCTTGAGGGATTTTATCACAGGTGATAACCTATAACCCCATGGCCTTCTATCAGCTGTTACCGGTCGTTGACCTGTGAGCTGGGACAGGAACATAACCCTCCGTCATTCGCGAGTTTTGCAACACTCAGTTATTTAACGCAACTAGCGTGGCCTCGCCCCCGATACAAAACACGCTTACAAACCTATACATAATACTCTGTGTAAATAAACCTCATGTAATATTATTTAAATTTGTAGTATAATTTATTCAATCAAATAATATATTTTTGAAGTGAAAAAACTATTTTAGCGGCGTTTTGCACTTTTCTTGGGATATGTAAAAAATGTTAAACTCGCATCAGGAGTCAGGACACGTGACCTGATTGAAAATTCGAAGGATGCAACTTGCAACTGTTTGCTATCTTAGTTCCCTTACACGAGCATAGCATGAAACTATTTTAGTTCGTATCTTTTAAGGTGGCGGTTTTTCTTAGTTCCCTCATGCGAGCATTAAACTATTTTAGTTCGTATATATTTTCCAATTTAATGTTCAAGTTTTCACTTCTGCCGGTGCAACCCGTTGTTTTTTCGTTTCGTTTTAAGTTTGTCTATTAGGTATGTACAAATTTGTCTTCGTGCTCCCTACATGTGTTTTGCCCACGGAGATAATACATACATCACACGTGTGTTTTGCCCATGGAGACTAATGACTATAGGAAAGGAACACCATTGAGCTATACATGAAAAAGTGTCCGTCAAAAAGTGTATAATGAGCGTGGTCCTATTGCTACCTATTTTAGACACTTAAAATATTCAAATGTCGCACTAATGTATTCTAATTGTAAATCAGAAGAAAATTAATGCAAATAATATTCAGTAGTAATACATCTAGGTACTATTATTTATTCTGTGGTAGTAATAGAAACATCCGAACTCCGGAGTCCGGTCTGTAAGGACAGCAACTGTAATGTTTTTAAGTCTTTAGTAAGAACACCTATATTGATGAGAATGGAGAACAAGAAATAAATTACAAGGAGTAATCAGGCTTCGTTATGTTACGTAACATATTATTATATAAGTCATAACATAGGTTTGGTAACTTTTGTGCGGTTTAATATTATTGAAGATCGTATCAAAAGGAAGGTTTTTTTAATTATGTTTGATTTATGGGCATTCTTTATAGAAACTGAATTTAATAGCTTATTTTTACTGGGGAAATACATAAAACAATACAATTATCCGTAAGTAAAGTAAACATACGAACATACGACCTCTGTGGCTCAGTTGGTTGAGCGTGTTGGTGCTCTAGCCGGGGGTCGCGGGTTCAAATCCCGCCGAAGGAACATAAAGTTTTTCTGTGTTCCTGGGTCATGGATGTGTATTAAATATATATATATATAATATAATAAAAATCTTAAATATGTGTATAGTATAAAAGTATTAAATATATTTCCGTTGTCTGGTACCCGTAACACAAGTTCTTCGGATACTTAGCACGGGGCCAGATTGGCGTGGTGTGAAGCGTCCATAGATAGATATATTATTATTAATATTATTATTTACCGATAAAGCCGTGAATCTAAGTTACTACACTACGGCCGCTGTATCTTGACGGGTCTGAACATAGGCTCTGCGAACTTTAGCGCGTGTACAACTCGTGAAAAAAACTGTTATTGTATTATTTTTATATACCTATGTACTAATAAAATTCCCTAATACAGTTGACCAATTAGTACAAATAAAATAAATACGAAAACACTTAGAAACAGATATTGCGCAACCTTCTGCGCGAAGTTCAGACTCGCCAAGATACATCGGCCGTATTGTAGCTGTCAGTTCTCTCCTGTGTAAGGGCAAAAGTGCACAATTGCACATATATTTTATGTTTTATACCATATCTGATTATTCAATTATTACCGTATGACCAAAGATTACTAAATACTTCTAAATTATCCAGTTAGCATATCCAAACGAATGAGGGTTTATAAGTTCGTACTTCTTAACATCTGATAAGGGTTTGATAAGATTATCTGGACTTTTACGAAGCTTATTATACTTAATATATAATATTTTTGGTTTAAAAATATGTAATATAATATAATTGAAATTTGGATGAAGATAGGTACATATAATTAATTCAAAATAAATTTTTCGAAAAGTATTTCCAACGGTAGGTATAGGTTTTACATTATAATACATTTTTATTTTTTATACATACACCGTTTAAATTAACTAAATAAATAAATACTGTATATACATAGATGTATGTTACTTCGAGAAGTCGCGCTTGGTATTTCTAAAAAACAATAACCCTTACTTGCTAGGCGGGTTAAAATTACCGCATTCGGACTTCGGAGTGACAAAAATATCATTAACATAAATAACTATACCTACTTTATAAGCCATCTCTATATAGATGCAGTACGTTTCTAATCGATTGTTAAAAAAAGAATAGGTATTATTTTCTGTCATCTAATCATTGATTTATGTATCAAATGCCGTTCTCCCTGGAGGATCAGTAAACATATTCCACTTCCTGATTTCCTTCGTGTGCACAGTGCAAGTTGCAACCATTGAGGTCACTAAATTGCTTACATTTGTCCCGATTTGCTATAATTTATAACACGTTCGTAGTCCTCAGTCCTTACTTAAGTAAGTTTTAAATAACGCAAAACTGAATATGTAATTTGTAAGTACCTAAGGTGTTGTTTGAAATCAATTTCACACTAAGTGAAACTGAACGAAAGTGTGCCACTGTGACGCACGCGTACTTATGAACACTGTAGAAACTGTTTCTTTCTACGGAAGAAAAGACAAATTGATAAAGGAAGCTGTAATTTTGTCTACACAATCTGTCAGTATGTCTATTCCTGTGTAGACAAAACGCCTTTCTTTAGCGGTTACATAGACATAGGGTTTACTTAGACGAACCTTCGCACTGCTGGACTTCGGTCGCCGCTGCGGCCGCCACACAACACGCTAGAACTGCGAACACAAACATCGCGAGATCTGGAATAGCTATACACTGACACTGGAGCGGCCCGGTTGCTGGCTAGCCGACGACTGATTCTACTGACTGGGAGCGGTGCATAAGACCTCCACTTTTAACGGTTACGTGACGTCACACGAGCGTGACGCGACACCCTTATCACTGAAACCAGAGAGGCGGGAGTCGCGTGGCACGCAGCCTCCTAGACGTGCTTGTAGTAATCAATTTGAGTGACACTGCATCTACTACAATCTACAATTGAGCACGCTCGCGCTGGTAACAAAACATCACCTAGTATTTTTTTTTTTGCTTAGAAAAATGCGATAATAATAATAAAGCGCGTAAAAAAACAAAGCAATGCAATAATATATTCTTTAGGTATTTGTGAAATGTAAAAAGTTTAGAATCCTGCGAGGGTAAAAGGTATGGAGAGGGCTATGCTCGGAGTCTATTTACGTGATAGAATTAGAAATGAAACAATCCGTAGCAAAACTAAAGTTACCGACATAGCCCAGCGCATTAGCAAGTTAAAGTGGCAATGGGCTGGACATATAGCCCGTAGAACCGATGCCCGCTGGGGCCGAAAGGTTCTCGAGTCGACGAACTGGACGTCGAAGCATAGGACGGACTTCCATCAGGTGGACAGATGACCTGAGAAAAGTCGCAGGGAGTCGGTGGATACAGGCCGCGAGCGACCGGTCGCACTGGAAATTTATGGGGGAGGCCTATTTCCTGCGGTGGACGTCACCAGGTTGAAACGACGAGAGAAGCTATGAGTTGGGACTAGGGGGTCCCAAATCCCAATCTATCGCGGGGCCCTGGACACGTGCCCCGTGTGTCCAGTCACTGGTAAAAGGAGACCTGAGAACAGGTAAAAAAAGTTCCATATTTAAACTTTTGTTTTGGGTCAAACTAAAGTGATCGATTACAGAATGTAGGTAATTATCAATATTTTAACGTATTATAAAACTGCGATAAAATAATAAGTAGGTAAATAGGACTAGCAATTAGTCCACTTACCTATTTTCAAACTATTGTAGACCTCGTCGTGAATCGTGATTAGAATTTGGGTACAGATTATTATAATTAACTTTGTAATTACTAATTGTATGAGTCGATTTGGAAACAGTGTAATTTAACTTTAAAGTTCAGCAACAGCTTCTTCAGACCCGTAGGGACTACGTTACTGACAGCACAGTGTCTTTAGAGTTATATTTTCAGTGCTTTGAATTTTCTCGGGACCGCCGCGGATTCCGGATCATATAGTCCCAACTCCCAGCCTTATAGGAGTGCAACGTCGTGCGGCGTAGAGCGGGGTAGAAAACTAAAACACAGTTAGGTATATAAAAATAAATATTTAATATGATTAACAATATACTTATGCAAAAGTTTAAAAATCGTGAGATCGACGTTATTGAAAATTGAAGGAACGACAGTTAAACATAATGGCCACATATTTTGTGACTTAGGTACTTTATATTTTTAACCACAAGTGTACTGTCATTTTCAAGTCCACTGCCGTTCCCTTTACCGTCCACTGCGGGCGATGTTAAAATGTTATTTACTTATATGAATTATAATTTAATGCTTTTTATATTTAGTATTCTTGAATAATAATATAGTGTACATAGTGGTAAAATACAACAGTAGTACAACAGACATACTGCTCGTATGTGAACCGAAATCACAGTCCGTAAACTCCGAGCTGATGCAGCCTTCTCCGGTGGACCTCGGAGACGTACTGGCGCGCCATCTTCTGCAGGTAGTTCTGCGTCTGCACCAGCACGGAGTAGCACAGCACCTGCCGCCCGGCCTCGTTGTACACCCGCCACTGTAGGTAGCCGCGCTGGTTCTACAAACAACAACTAGTTTTATAGGTTCTGCAAACATTCTAACAACTAACTTTACAGGTTCTGCAAACATTCTAAAACCTAACTTAACAGGTTCTGCAAATATTCCAACAACTATCTTTACAGGTCTACAGACATTCTAACAACTAACTTTATAGGTTTGCAAACATTATAACAACAAATTTTATAGGTTATGCAAACATTCCAACAAGTAAATTTACAAGTTCTGCCAACATTTCAACTACTAACTTTGCAGTTTGTGCAAATATTTCAAAACTTTACAGTTTCTGCAAATATTCCAACAAGTAACTTATCTGCAGCAATACAGAATATTAACTTATTTTGCTTTCTGAATTTTCCGTGGAAAATAAAAAATACTCGTAATATAATTATTTAGATAGGTCAATTACTTTCCAAAATATTTAACTTTAAAGTGGTCCAGGCGGTAACTTGCGAGTAAGCGGTGCGTAGTTCGGCGCGAACTCCGGGCTGTATGGCAGAGATGTAGCATGACGTCACGCTACTGTTAGCGGATTTCCAAAATTTTCGGAACTTTGAACGCGTGTAAAATCACAACTACTTAATATTTTTAAATCAAACAACAACTAGTGTATTTGTATACATAATACATATTATGTAGATAACTCACTCTTAAAGACTACTTTACGGAAAATTCTTTATGAATAGCTCTACTATACTAACACAATAAGTGTTATTTATTTTAACAAATGATAATATCATTATGTTGACCAAGCTATTTAGTTTTTGCAATAATAGCCGAAAAAACACGTTGATTTGAAAATATTTTGTTGTAAATGCTAATGTTGTGCTATGGCAAATAACATTAGCCGAATTTGTTATTTGTTCACCGGCTGCGTGAGACCATGGGGAATGTAGAGCCGCCGACAAACCACCGTGTTTGTCGATATTGCTATGGTGATAAGCTTGAATGTGTCCGCGACTGTTAGAAGTGTGAGCAGATAATTTCGTGCCCGGCCAGTGTTCGGTGGCACGCACGGAATGTTAAATAACATACACGAGTCGAGTTTTGTTTGTTTACAAACTGACTGTTACATACTAGATGTTGTTCGCGACTTTCTGCGCGCAAAGTATAATACGTAAATTTAACCGCTACAAAAAAAAGTCTATGTCCTTCCTATATCTGTGCTGAATTTCATCAAATCGGTAAAGTAATTTCGCGTCACGACTCACGTCACGACACGATATAACGCCATCTGTCGAGAATCGAGATCTACTTATATAATTCTTACAAAACAACTCAACTTTCTCAAGTACAGCTTAATACACGTCATATGGCGTTAGGTGTACAAATTTTAATTTTTCTATTATTTTTTGAAATGATGACTTTAGACACGGTGAGATTATTTTTCTATTTTACTGCCACGTGTATGTTTTTTTATAAAACTATTGTCTAGTAATTGCTTACTTAATCTCAGACAACAGGGCAACCTCATCACAGCACAATATGGTCCGCTGACTTCAAGGTATATAATTACTAATAATAATAATTGCATATAATCGCTCAAGATACAACGCATATCATAATGGAGATTATATCATTATAGTGTAATTATATTAATCCTTAAAAGCTGTTAAATACCTTGTGCATAGTGATGACGTTAGCTTTTCCATGAATAACAAGATTGATAGCAAAGTTATGGTTTATGTACGAACCTTCCTCGCACAGCCTTCGTTCGAACTTCAAAGACGCGTTCACCTTTTAAAAAACTTTTAATATAAGTACTAAAGAATTCTCTGGACTCTGGTACTGTGTGAGTCATGTGCTATGCCATTTTACGATGCGACGACGCGTCGCCAGTTTTGTGTACCTTTGTTTTGTAGGCCAAACATAATATTGTAACTTTTGTGATGACGCATCGACGAAAACGACGTTGCACTGCAATACAAATTGCAATACAATTTACTATGCTATTTATAGTTATTAATCTAAGGTTTTAATTAATTACTATTTTTTTCCGCGGCTCTGCCAAGATAAATATAGTATTAAGTATCCAATGGGACTAAGCTGTACATTTTCAGGATAAAAAAGTAGTCTACGTTTTAATCCAGATTCCAGACTAGCCTAAACTACTGCTATACAAAATTTCATCTAAATCCGTTTTGTACTTTTTGCGTGAAAGATATAAAACAAACATCTATCCATCCTTACAATGTTTCACATTTATAATAGGTAGTAGTAGGATAATAGAATTATTTTTAAACAAAAAATTAAACCGACTTCCAAAGTAAAAATACACAAAAAAGTATGAAATAAAACTTAATCTCTAAATAATTTCCCGGCTAAAATTTTTACTGTTTCTCTACTCAATCTTATTAATTTTGAAGTCGGTACCGGTTTTAGAGATTAAGTTTTATTTCATACTTTTTTGTGTATTTTTACTTTGGAAGTCGGTTTAATTTTTTGTTTAAAAATAATAATTTCACTCTTTTTAGAGATATATTTTGTTAAGTAATTATTAATACGTCTTAAGAACGTCTTAACTAAACGATCGAATGTATAATTGAATACGCGCCAAGCTTCCATAAGGTATTGCTATTAAGATGATGATGATGATTACTGTAAAATATAAAGTGGCATATGCTTGCAGTTCATTAAACAATGCCGAAATTTCCAAACGCATATCTTTAAAGACTGAGGAGTTCTGTACAGTGCTTTTGGGTATACCTTGGTAAAATATCTTATTTTTTGGTAGCATATGCTTGTGTTACTTCAGTAAAAGTCAAAATCACTATATGTGTGGATATAAATTTCGAGGAGTTCCCTCGATTCCTCATGGATCGCATCATCAAGTTCCCACTTTAGTGACTAAAGGACCAATTTCGAACTAAACCCTTTACAAAAATTTTGCAAATAGGTCCATAAACGGCAGAGTAATGTTCAATGATCTCCGTGTTAGTGTAAAATACTATGAGAAATACCTTTTATATCATCATAATCTGATGATGTATGGTGTGATAGTGGTGATGATGATGATGATGATTACTCTAACTGACAGGGTGGCATATGCTTGCAGTTCTTTAAAAAACGCCGAAATCCCCAAACATGTATCTATAAGGAGCCAGGAGTTCTGTTCGGTACTTTTGGATCCAGGGTATATTGGAGCAAAATCTTACTTTTTGGTAGCATATACTTGAACTACTTCAGAAAAAGTCAAAATCACCATATGTGTCCATATAAATTTCGAGGAGTTCCCTTGATTCCTCATGGATCCCATCATCAGGTCACCACTTTGATATCAAAAGGACCAATTTGGGATTACACCCTATACATCACAGAAAAAAATTTGAAAATCGGTCCACAGGCGGCGGAGTAATTGTTGAACATACAAAAAAAATAAAAATATATACAGCCGAACGTATAACCGCCTCCTTTTTTGGGAAGTCGGTTAATAATAAACATTAGTGCAGGGGGTCTAAAAAGACCTCTTTAGGCGAACATTAGATGAATCATATATGCAATTCATACCTATTAAGTGCGCCATTTTGTCTGTCTGTCATTTTGTCAACTGTCAAAATTGATGTTTTCTGTTTTAATAGAAACATAATATGAAACACCTAAAGTGGCCTTTATAGACCCCAGATCTCTCCTCATCCACATAAACTTTAACAGTGCCAAATCTCATTAACTCCTCCGTTCGTTTAATTTTCATGTGTTGTATGATGTGACGTGTGTCACCAACTTACCAAGGCCATGTCGTTGGGCACGGACATGACGCTGGTGAAGGAGGTGACGGCGTCGCTCTGCACCGGACACGTCACCGTCTCGCACGGCTCTGGAACAATAATTACACTTATGTATTTATCTATACTAATGTAATAAAGTGCAAAAGTTTGTTTGTTATTTTGCATTGAATAGGCTCTGAAACTACTGGACCAATTTTGATGTTTGGCACAGATGTAAAGTAGACCACGGGGAAGGACATAGACTACATTTTGTTGCGGAAAAATTTACGGTTTCTGAGAAATTACCTTTTGCGCGCACGAAGTCGCGGGCAAAATCTAGTCTAAAATATAAATTCATTGAATACAATGTGTTATATTAATAAAATTATTTACACCACACGGATACGCCAATCCTTATAAAGGTAAAGTATTAAATATAATTCCCGTTTTCTGGTACCTGTAAGTTCTTCGGATATTTAGCACGGGGCCAGATTGACGTGGTGTGAAGCGTCCATAGATAGATAGATAAATCCTAGTTGATGTATCTGCCTGTCAAGTGGCTTCTCCAACATATTACACGAAGACAACAACATGGATTAACGTACCGTTGATATTCATATTTATGTGGGGGCTAGGGACTAAAATTGAGCCCTGGCTGTAGCTAAGTTTTGTCTGTTGTTGAAAACAAAACAAATGTTCCCTCTACAATACAAAGACAAGTACCACGACGAAGTGTAAACATATTATACAAGCGGACTTAAAAATTGTATGCAAATACATCTATTTGTATACATGCGTAATACCGCACACGAAAATCACGGAGACACGCCATGTATAATAATATAACACAAATATGTATGATAACGTGGTGGATTAGCTTCCGTGGTCTAGTGGTTATAGCTTGGCTCTCGACTCGGAGGTCGTGGGTTTGATTCCCGCATTGGAACAACAAAAAATGTTGTCAAAGTTTGGTTGTCCTAACAGGTTTTTTAATCATTTTTGTCAGACAATCGTTGATCACCTGATTGTCTGACAAGAAAGATGATCCATGCGTCGGATGGGCGTGTAAAAAGTCGGACCTGCGCCTGATCTCTCGTCAGTCGCGTCGGTTACCCGTCCCACTGGGTTATGAGGGTAAAGGAAGAGAGAGTGCTCTTGTGTACTGCGCATACACTTGGGTACTATAAAATTACTCCTGCGTAACTGGCCTGGTTTCAATGAAACCGGCCACCGTCACCGAAATCGGTGTGGGGAGTTATTATCTATGGACGCTTCACACCACATCAATCTGGCCCCGTGCTAAAAACCTAAAGATCTTGTGTTACGGGGACCAGCCAGACAACGGGAAATATACCTATTAAATACTTATATACTATACACGCGTTTAATATACCTCCATGACCCAAGAACATTGAGAGAACAACCTCCTTATATCGCGCTTGAGCACCAACGCGCTGACCACTGAGCTACAGAGGACTACTAAATATGTTATACAATAATCCACGACTCCTGTGGCTCAATGGTTAGGCGCGTTAGTGCTCAACCCGGGGGTCGCGGGTTCAAATTCCGCCGAAGGAAGAAAAAATTTTTCTGTTTTCCTGGGTAAATCTACACTAATTTTATAAAGAGGAAAACTTTGTTTGTATGTTTGTTTGTTTGTTTGTTTGTTTGTTTGTAATGAATAGGCTCAAAAAGTACTGGACCGATTTCAAAAATTCTTTCACTATTCGAAAGCTACATTATCCACGAGTAACATAGGCTAAATTTTATTTTGGAAAAAAATAGGGTTCCGTAAGATATTTGGGTTTTTCGGACACAAGGTGTAAAAAATCAACCAGAAAAGTTACTTATTTTGCATACGCTGCCTAAACTATAAAAGATAGAACCATAAAATGTTCTAATTAATTGTAGATCTTATAAATATCTACAAAAAAGTCCGCGACACACTATACCTATCTATGTCGAGTGAGGCACAACAATCATTTTATTATTTAGAAATCTTGAATTATTTTTTGACTACATTTCAACGCGTTTATTTTACTCATACTATTAATCCTTATTAAAATAAATTATTTCATCACTAAGTACAGTTTATGTAGATAATATTTGGTCTTTTAATGATTAAAATTGGATGTTTGGTTTTGAAGTTATGGCGAAATTAAAATATTACGATTTCTGCTGCACGGCCCGTTGCGAAGTGGGCGTCACCAAGGAGTGCGGTTTAGATCTATGAGTAAAATTTTTGTTTGGTGTTCGCTGTAACTATGACGGATAGATACTTGAATACCTATTTATTTAGTGTTTGTTGTATTGTTAGTCCTGAAGAGTATAGGTATTTCATACGATAAAAGTATACCACCTACTTATTTCATTGAGGTTTAGTAGGTACCTATATTCATTTGTTTCTGTTTGTTTTGACTAAATTTCGCCCGTTTTGTTCGAGATTTAAAGACATTCTGTAGTATTAGTATCAGTATTGTACCCGTGCGAAGCCGGGGCGGGTCGCTAGTATATGTATAAAAGTATTAAATATACCTACTTCCCGTTTTCTGGTACTTACCTGTAACACAAGTTCTTCGGATACTTAACACGGGGTTTGAAGCGATTGACGTGGTGTGAAGCGATGTGAAGTAATAATTATTATTATTGTTATATCTGCACTCCGCGCGGTGCATTATGTTTTTCGTCTAAAATGGGACAGCCTTTGCGAACAGCTTCGCTCGCGTTGAAGTCTTTTCTTTCGTGCAAACCGAGGACCCCATTCGGGCACGATAAAATATTATTTATTATAAGCCAGTACTCGGTACACCTAAAATTGGGGCAACAGTAAATAATTATAATAAAATGTTGAGCAATTACACCGAGAACAATCGAACAGCTAGTTTCTCACAGATGACAATCGCAGAACAAAGAATTATGAATGAGGAAATATTACAGCGGGAATACAAATGTAGAGTGGACGATGGTCGTACATTGTCGTCGTGCTCGGCGCACGTGCGCACTGTTACCAGGGCCTCTAGTCAAGATGTATTCGATAATTTCGACGGCGAAGTTCGAAAACAAAATGTATGGGATTTGACATAACGCATCGCAAGCGACATGTCACATAACGATGACTTATGTCAAATCCCATACATTTTTGATTTCGAAGTTCGCCGTCGAAATTATCGAATGCATCTTGACTATAGGCCCAGGTGACGCTAACGACAGTACATCAAAATTGCCTTTTACATTAAAGTGTATATGTCACCGTAAAATTGTAAAAACGGTTAGATTGTAATATTACTATCTCTAACAGTTTTCTATCTAATCTAATTTCAGTAATCAGAAGAAGTAATCTAATTGTAATATGTCGATTTATTGTCAAATAAAAATTTCTTCTTACATTTTACACGTTATTTTTCGCTATACTGTAATATTTACCGTGCCGATTGGTTAAACGGCAAGTGCCCCGCGCCGCCATATTTGTTTTCTTTTTCATAATAATAATTATAACGAAAAATAATGCGTACAATTGTAAGGAGAAGTTTTTATTTGACAATAAGTCGACATATTACAATATCTCTAGTAATATTACGATCTAACAGTCTTTACAATTTTACGGTGACATATATTATATAGATATGTCAAAAGTCAGCAACAGTCAGCTCGTATTTTTCAGTTACGGCAGAGAATATTTAATAGTACCTTGGTTGTGCCATGGTTATGGTATATTTAACTTTATAGGGATATATTCCACACCACGTCAATCTAGTCCCGTGCTAAGTTCTCGAAGAACTTATGTTTCGGGGACCAGACAACGTAAATATATTTAATAATTTTATGCTCAGCTATACACAAGAGCACAGAAAACATTTTTGTCCGGCTTGATCCGCTTGACCCGCTTGAGCATCGACGTGCTCAACCACTGAACCACTGAGGTCGTCATAATTCATATTTAAGACTAGTTGATGCCCGCAACTTCATTTGCATAGAACTAACGAAAACGGAACCCTCTTTTTTTAAACGGAACCGTAAAATAAAAGTAGCCTATGTTAGACCTTATAACATACCGTGAAAATCGGTTAAGCCGTTTCGGAGATTAGCCGGAACAAACAGACAGACAGACCGACAGACAGACAGACGGACGGACAATTTTTTTTTAAATTGGTATTTTATTGTGAGTACCGAATATAGTTTCATATGCATTAAGTGAAAAGCTGTTAATTTTAAATTACAAACAGACACTTCAATTTTATTTATCTGTATGTATGTATAGATGTATAGAATGTACTTATAGATTTTATTGACGCAGGCGGTAGGTCGATTCTGTCTCGATTCGAAAAGTTTCGATACAGTCTCGATATGTTAAAAAACACGGCCAAGTGCGAGTCGGACTCGCGCACCGAGGCCGAGGGTTCCGTACAAACCTGTAGGTATATAAGTAAAAGTTCGCCCATCACAACAATCGAGTCATAGTTATGGTATTTTTATTGCAAAATGAAATCCATAACATTCGTAAGTTTATAATTATTAAAAATATTTTTATTATATGATGTAACTAAAAATTTACGGTTTTCGCGATTTTTCCTTTATCTGTGCTATAAGACGTTGTTTCGTACCAAATTTCAAGTTCTGAGTTTACGGGAAGGTCCCTGTAGGTTTTGATTCCCTTGCGAGTGTCGAAAATTTTCAGAAAATTGCAGCATAAACGGCTGTATTTTTTGATTGCGTTGGCTTAGAAGTTTGATTTTTTCACAGCTCCAAGTGACAGTAGACCTGAGTATCTATATATATATATAAAAGAAAGTCGTGTTAGTTACACTATTTATAACTCAAGAACGGCTGAATCGATTTGGCTGAAAATTGGTGGAGAGGAAGCTTAGAACCAGGAGACGGACATAGGATACTTTTTATCCCGCTCCCGAGGGAATATTGGGATAGTGTAGGTTGTATAAGTAGGTGTAGGTGCAGGTTATAGTAGTTTTTTATTCATTCCAGTTCATATTTAAGACAGAACAACGTGTGTCGGGACAGCTAGTTTGATATAAATTCCAGCTTGATACCTTCATGCGTTCCTGAGAAAAAGGGTCTTGACAGACGAACGGACGGACAACAAAGTGATCCTATATAAGGGTTTCTTAGGGTACCGTACCTTGAAAGGAAAAACCTTTCAAGGTACGGTACCCTAAAAAACAGCAAAAATAATATTCTCATTAACGTCAAACCAACGTTTAACGTGTTTTGATTGGTCTAACTACAAAAATCAGCTTATGATATGCACTCTGCAGACGATTCATATTATACCTAAACTAGCTGTTGCCCGCGACTTCGTCCGCGTAATTTCGACCAAATTTGATTACCATAAAAAAGGTTACAGTAAGTCAATCTTAAAAGATTTTTTTAGATCATTTAAAGAGGAATAATTCTTTCATGCATATTTTTTGGGTAACTTGAGCCGTTTACGCAGTGCACTCAACGTAAGCCCTCAAATAAAGCTCAAATATGAATATTTTACCCCGTTTTTTCAACATTTTCACTGATGCTTCGCTCCTGTTAGTCGCAGCGTAATGTTATTATAGCTTCAAGCCTTCCTCGACAAATGGACTATCCAACACAAAAATAATTTTTCAATTCGATTTAGCAGTTCCTGAGATCAGCGCGTTCAAACAACAACGTAAGCCCTCAAAGATGAATAATTTTCTCCGTTTTTTCCACATTTTCCACTGTTTCTTCGCTCCTTTTGGTCACAGCGTGATGCTATATAGCATAATTCCTTCCTCTATAAATGGACTATCTAACATAAAAATATTTTTTCAATTCAAACCAGTAGTTCCTGAGATTAGCGCGGTTAAGAAAAAAAAAACTCTTCAGCTTTATAATATTAGTATAGATAGCTGATGCCCGCGGCTCCGCCCGCGTAAGTACAGTAACCCACGGGAACCGTATAATATGTCCCGCGATAAAAAGTAGCTTAAAGTTGTAGACCACGAGGAAAAACACTTTCTCGTGGTCTACTTTATATCTGTGCCAAATTTCATGATGATAGGTTTAGTAATTTTTACGTGAATGTGTAAATAAAGTTTTCCACGGGAACCGTATATTTCTCCGCGATAAAAAGTAGCCTATGTCCTTTCTCGTGGTCTACTTTATATCTGTGCTAAATTTCATGATAGTCGGTTTTGCAGTTTTTACGTGAAACTGTAAATAAAGTATCCCACAGGAACCGTACATTTCCCTGCGATAAAAAGTAGCCTAAGTATATCCTTTCTCAGGCTTTACTCTCTGTATCACAGGTACCAAATTTCGTTACAATCGGTTCAGTAGTTTTGGCGTGGAAGACTGACAAACAGACACACACTTTCCCATTTATTATATTAGTATGGATGTATTATGAAGATAATATATGTATTAAATGCAGCATTCGCAAATATTAAGGTGCCTACTTTTTCAAGATTTTCATCAAATTTAACTTTTTAATTCTTGTCAGATTTATTTTTCAATATGATGACAATATATTATGTCAAAATAAAAATAAAGCTCCCCACTCACGGGCTATCGATTGCTTCGATCAAATTTTCCAATTAATTCGCATTTGAAAGTAAATTGCTAACGACAAACTATTACACAAAATGATTAGTGTAAGACCTACCAGCTAGTTTTTGCGGTGGGCGTCAAAAGTGGGAACAAAATTTACGCGTATATATACGAGTTTCATATAAAAGTAGAGTAAGGTGGTCCTAGGATCTCAGACTATATTTAATTTTTATCTAAACCGATTTACTTGCAACTACGAATCCAGTAAATGTTTAAATTGTAAATACTAAATCGATCGATCGCTTGTGAGTGGGAGCTTTAAATCAAAAGCACTAAGGAGTATTTATATCAACTTTAAAGCAAATCGCTCCCAAACAACTTTCTTTCCCTTTTTATTTCCGCTAGGGGACGAATTTCAATAAACTATGATACACGAATTCCATCAATTGTGTTACATAATGTTTGTGCAAAATATGAAGTAGATTGGACCAAGGAATCACGTTGCCCCATACAAACTGTTTTCCCCCTTTTCACCCCCTTAGGAGTCGAATTTCGAAAAATCCTTTCTTATCGGATCCCTACGCATTACAAAGAGCAAGCCCTGCAAGTTTCGGGTCTCTACGATCAGCGGTTTAGGCTGTGCGTTGATCCGTCAGTCATTCAGGACAAAGGATTTTATATGTATAGATTAATTTCAAGGAAATTGCAAGTCTCAAGTCGTATACAACAATTGGAGTACCTACAGTCGAAGAAAAGTAATAACGCCTCATTTTTGCAGGTTTCTTATAATTATTAAACGTTTGATTAAAAACTAAAATTTTACTAATTACATAGGTACTTATGCCCGCTACTCCGCCCGCATAAATAGAATATCCTACATGAAAACACTATACTATTTCGGGATAAAAAGTAGCCTGTGTTATTCCAGAGCTTAAACTACTTCCATACCAAATTTCATCATAAGATGTTCAGTAGTGTTTGGGTGAATGAGTAACAAACATCCATCCATCCATCCTCACAAAACATTCACATTTACAAAAGTATATAGTAGGTACGATACAGTGTGACGTATTCTATGTCAATTGTTATTTGTAACAAATTTTAATGATGCGCAGACGCATACTAATCTGTTTGAAGGCTTTGTGTCAATGTGTAGCGGAAACCGTCATACAGTCATACTCAATGTCCATTTAAGCGTCACTTCCACGCGGTGTTTTGTCTGTATTGTTATATTATTCATACTATATACATTATACATAATTATATGTATATAATATACATTATATATTATAAAAAACTTAGGCCTTTGCATCCGTTAATGGATGATTTATACAGTATTCTCCGAGTGAAGTAACCACTCTTGAAATACTGTAGTGCCTGGGACAGTTGGTTTTTAAATGTCGTATGGTTGCCCAAGCACATACGGCATTCTCACAACATAGTCAGCCTAGTCCAGAGGAATGAACTGGTCAATACGTCTGGGGCCAACTATATGCGGGTTTCGTCACGATGTTTTCCTTCACCGTTAGAGCGTCCGTATAATGTACTTGAGATCTGAAAAAGTCTAATTGGTACACGCCACAACGGGATTCGAACCTGCACTCTCTCGAGTGCGAACCAAACGGTCTACCCACTAGGCTACGGAGCTCATTTATATATTATACATTATACATAATTATATGTATGTATTCATCGGTCGAATAGCCACTACAAGAGCCGCAGACCATCACATGCTGTAAATCTTCTGCTAAAAGTAATTGCTATTGACTCGAGAGGCCAGTATAATATTATTATATTATGTATAATACATTTAAAATTTAATATTCAATGTTCAATAATTTATAGCATTTTATATATTTTCGATAAAGGTGATTACAAGTTAAGAATATGTTTATTTATTATGATTAAGATGCTACAAAAATCAGTTAATAATGGTAAAATTATTATTTTTAAACAAAAAAATTTTACCGACTTCCAAAGTAAAAATATACAAAAAAGTAAAAGCCTAAACAATATCCTACAATATTTTATAGAACTCACGTTCATATTTGCTGGTACCATATTATGTTTAGCAAGACCATAGACGTTCAGTCTGAGTAAGTGACGATCGGGTCGGGGTATACCTGGACGTCGGCGATGGCTTACCAGCAGGCGCTCGGCCGCTCGTTTGAACTCACCGGGCGTAACGGGCGTGCGCGCGTGGATGTAGTTGATGTTGATGGTGACGTCCTGGTCCAGCTGCCGCGACATGAAGTCTGAAACGACAATATATTGTAGAAACCTCAGACCAAATAAATAAGTGAAGACAGAGCTATGTCGTATACAAGCTAAGACTGGTTTTTTATATAATACTAGATATTGCCCGCGACTTCGTGCGCTCAAAAGGAAATCTCGAGGGAACGACTTATGTAAGCTTATTTATATAATGGCTGGAAATTAGAGATGATGCTTTATGCTTACTAATTGTAAACAGTAAATAATGCATTTTGTATAAAAAATAGTTAGCTGTCTGCACGAGGACATCAACAACATCGCCAAGGTGAGAGCGACAAATTCTAGCCAGTGGTCTTCCACTAATTCTATAATAGCAAACAATAAATACTTCCAAATCAAGGAACATGAACAAGTATCCAGCCAATTATTATATGTCAAGTTAAGTGTTAGGTACTTAATTATAATATATTTTGTATTACGAATTTATTATATGTGTAGATAATGGAACGTTCAAACCCCTACTGGGTACAAACCGATATTAGTCCAATATATAAACTGATATGATATTATGACATTTAACTACATATTATACTAATTATAATAAAAATAATAGCTCCCCACACCTATTTCGGTGACGGTGGCCGGTTTCATTGAAACCAGGCCAGCTGTGGAGGAGTTATTTTATAGTGCCCAGTACACAAGTGTGTGCGCAGTACACAAGAGCACTCTCTCTTCCTTCACACTCGAAACCCAGTGGGACGGACGGACCGTCACGACTGGTAAGAGATCAGGCGCAGGACCGTCTTTTTACATTTTTTTGATCAGCCTGCATCGTCCTAACCAAACTAGGAAACAACATTTTTGTTGTTCCAATGCGGGAAACGAACCCACGACCTCCGAGTCGAAAACTCTTTACTAATTATAATGTAGAGAACAAAGTTTGCAACATTTATTTTCTTGATTGGGGACAACCAACAGTCCAACAGTGATCACACTAAACATTTTTGAACTTGTATTTTCTGCAAGTTTGCTCAAAACTTCCTCTGCGGAAGACATTACATACAAGTAGGTCTGTAATTACGGGTCGTTCCACTAACAATATGGAGGTAACTCCGTAACGAGTTTCCGTATACCTATGTATATACTATAGAGCTATCTGCAATACCGCCTCCAAAAGCTTTGCTTCTATAGAGGCGTAAGACGAAACGAGTGAGGAAAGCAAGTCGCAACACCAGAGGAGTTACAAGTGTAACTCCTCTGGTGCTGCGAGTGTCCATGGGCGGCGGTAATCGCTTACTATCAGGCGACCCTTCTGCTCGTTTCCTGGTTCATTACATAAAAAAAATTAAAATCCTAATTCTTATTCTCAATCTGAAACAGTTGTGGTTAATATTATTATTATATTGTTATGTAAAATTCCGATATATTCGTTCCAAATTCAAACACGTTTAATAGGTAAGCCCGAGCAAAATAAATAGGTTTTTTGTGGCAGGTCACACGTAATTTATGCAGCAGGCAGCTAGTTTTTACAGACGAAGCGTCCATACATATATATTATAATTTATAACATTAATATTATTTTCATTTTTGATATTACGACACGCAGACGAGGAGTGGTTCTAAACGGGTCTCTTATTTCCGCGAATGAGACCGTACGAGATAACTTCAACTGATTATAAAAACAACGTTACTGATTTGGACGAGGCATCTCTGCAATGCTATCATACTTCCAAGTATCGATTTGATCGATTGGAATTTTACTGCAGAATTAAGTTATTGTTTTTTTTTTTTACTTTTAAACTTTTTTATGTAAGCAGTCGGTTCATCAAGGATGTTATTTATTTTCGTGACTTCACTGTTTATCCACGTTATGTGGCCAACATTATAAAATCTCAACACACAATCTTCAGCTTTTCCTGTTTACTGATAAGCGTTCGTGAATACGAGCAGGATAATGTTCAATCTGTTGTATGTTTAAAGGCGATTGCGGGCATATATTATGCTCTTATTGTCTGTATATATATAATAATATGCCTTGGCCGTTTACAACATTTATCGATTACCAATTACGTTTACGATATGTTATTATTAAAATATTCAGACTTCGATCCAAGAGGCACAAGCTTCAGCAGAACTAAGCGGCTTAATATGATGTAGAATGGTAAATGATAAAAAATGAAGCTCTATTATACTCCCTCCTTCTCTCCTCTTTCTCTCTCTCTTTAGGAGCTGGCGGGACACCCACCGGCGTAGAACATGACGTTGACGGGTATCTGCTCGCCGAGCGTGACGTAGCAGGGGACGGCCGCGCCGCAGCCCTCGATGTTCACGATGAACAAGTCGTAGGCCGACCCTGCAATGGAAATTTCGTTAAAACCTTATGGGATATAATTAATCGAGCGAACAAAAAATAAGTTGGCGGCTGCACGTGAGCATTAGTGAATTTGGCAGCGAATTAATATGTTGGCGACTAAATTACTAAACTGGCGAAAACACTCGGGTGACAAAAAATTCTAAAGTCGGCAGATAAAAAGAGACGAAATTTAATCCAAATTAGCACCATTTGTAAGTTGGTGACTTAATTTCCGAGTTGGTGACCATTATACCATATAAGCAGCTATAAAACCAGATTTGGTTGATAAATTAATGGCTGCTAAAAATTCAATTTGCAGGCTACGGAAAATCATATTTTTGGATACTGTTGGAGTATGTTTTTTTTTTGGCATGGGTGTCATTTTCTAGGTTTCTGGGGGTTATATAAGCAGAATAATATGAAAATAAAATCTGTTTTGAAATTCCACAATCTTGGGGATGCTAATTAGGTTCAAAGTACCGGCTATGTATAGAAATTTTTCAAAATTCAGGATTCATGAATTTTTCTGCCATTAATGAAGAAAATATGCGATTTCTAGGTCAATAAGGGGGAGGAAATTTTCATTATTTTTGCAGTAGGATGCACCGTTTCTGAGATAGAAGCGACTATAGAAAAAAATATGGCAATGCTGTACTGAGATACGAGGGGTGTATCAATCTATAGAAATGTTGGAAAATTCAAGATTTTCGAAATATTTTTTCTCCTATCATGAAGAAAATATGATGTTGCAAGGTTTCTAAGGGGGACGAAATTTTCATTATTTTTTCAATAGGATGCACTGTTTCCGAGATAGAATCAATTTTATAAAAAAAAGAAGTAAATGCTGCACATTGAGATACGACAGATGTTTATAGCTATAGGAATTTTGGAAAATTCAGGATTTTCGAATTTTTTTTTTCTCCCATCATGAAGAAAATATGATGTTGCGTGGTTCCTAAGGGGGGCGAAATTTTCATTATTTTTTCAACAGGATGCACCGTTTCCGAGATAGAATCAATTTTATGAAAAAAAGAAGTAAATGCTCTACATTGAGATACTAGGAATGTATAAAGCTATTGTATGTTGGAAAATTCAGGATTTTCAAATTTCTTTTTCTCCCATCATGACGAAAATATGAGGTTGCGGGGTTACTAAGGAAATTTAAAATGGATGACTTTTTTGTAATTAACCCCAGAAAGTAATAAAAGGACACCGATATTATTTTTATAAAATTAAGTATGTCCGCCATATTGGTATTTCAAAACGAATGTCATTTTCGTATCCAGCACTCCCAAAAACCTGGTAAACCATATCAATTTTACGAAAAATAAATATCCGCCATTTTTAAATTTCAAGATTAATCTACACGATAATCTACACCCCCCTAAAACCGAGAAAAATTATAAATTGCAAATTTTGTACCCTCCTTTATGTTTTTTTTTGTGTGCGCTCGTTTTGCTGCTTGTATGGTTTTTGAGTTACCTACATCAGGGAAAATATATGTGCCTATTCTTAACTTAAATGTGTACTCACAAATTGTCGCCAAGATGGTTATTTGTTCGCTAAAATATAATCTGTCTGCCAGTTTGGAAAATGTATTATTTAGTCACCAGATTAGTATTTTTTTTGTTCCTTACATTATTTCGCCAACTTGGTAATTTAGTATTCAATATTGGGTATTTTCACATCCAAAATTTAATTGTTTTGTCGCAAGTTTAAATACATGCCAAACCTTATTCATGTTGTAAAAATGCCACATACGCTAGACAAGCACATGGCATTTAAGCCGCCTGTCCCAGGCACTACAGGATTTAAAGGGTGGGTTACTTCGCTCGGAGGATACTGTATATCATCCAATCACGGATCCAAAAGCCTAAGTCTACCTTCATAATCAAGTTTGTAGACCAAGCCGAAGAAAACCTCAGCCTCCTTTTTTATAATGTTGTAGAAATTTTTCTTGATATTTAATGGATGTGCCTAACTACCGAGGTAGTGGGTAGGTACCTTATTCAAATTGTTACGATCAGTGGTTGGTGTAGGTAGGGTATGCAGTTAAAACCAGCCAAGTGCGAGTTGGGCTCACGCATGAACGGTTCCTTAATCCGTTACTTCCTTATCATTACATGTTTAAAATAAGCGCATTTTATAAGTTAAGTCTTATTTTATAACTCATGAATTACAAAGTTATTGGAGTGATTTTATTTAACAAAAAAATTAAATAACTTTGTTTTTCGTTCGTGAAACCTAATCTGAAAATCGTCTTAGCAACTTCTAAATGTTTTTAAAAGAATTATCTAATGTCTATCAAATGATACTCCACACTATGGAGTAGACGTGAGAAAAAATAATTCCTACTTTTTACGTGTAGGGGGAGGTACCCGAAAAATAAGTATTTTCGTGATATTATTTTAGCAAATTATCGACGTGGTAAATGCACATATCCACGCAAAGTTTTATCTTTCTAGCACCAACCGTTTAGGAGGGTAAGCCGAAGACAGTCGGACATTCCGAAACAATAAGCGTTCCGAGACGTGAAATATATGGAACCCTAAAACGTACCTCCCTTTAAAGTATTGTAAAATAAATACCTACAGCTCACATTATCATTATTCTGTTGTTAGTACTGCGCACCTCGTACGCTCAGGCACACGGTTTTTGTGACGTCAATGTGATTCACAAAAATACGTGACTAAAATAAAAAATCTGCAGATAAGTAGGTAATGAGTCGGCTGGTTGGCTGTTTTTAACTACATACCCTACCTACTCAAACTCAAACTCAAAATTTTTATTTCCATGTAGGTTATAATATAACACTTATAGAATTGTCCTACATGATGCCTACCACCGGTTCGGAAACTAGCCCGGCGAGAAGAACCGGCGTAAGAAACTCGCACGGGGCCACCTTTTAGCAAAAAGATGGGAAAATTGTTCTTTTCAAAAAATATTTTACAATGTTGTAACTTAATCTATATAACATAGTCATAAGTACATAGAACATACTTAAGTACATAAAAGCAGCCTTGCATGGGGCCATCTTATTCCCAAGGTGTGCAATCGTTAGTGAAATCACTGACTTTATAATAAGCTTTAGCACACAAACGTTCTTTAACAGCTTTTTTAAATTTATTAATGGAAAGATTTTGAACGTTTTCTGGGATTTTATTGTAAAGGCGTATACATTGACCTTTAAAAGATTTACTTACTTTACTAAGTCTGATCACTGGTATTTCTAACTTGTTCCTATTTCTAGTATTCCTACAATGTGTGTCACTTTTCTTTTTAAAATTCTATAAATTCTTTCTGACATACAACACATTGTCCAAAATGTATTGAGAAGCAACGGTCAGAATACCTATTTCTTTAAATTTTTCTCTCAGAGATTCAAAACATGACATCTTATAAATAGAACGTATAGCTCGCTTCTGTAGCACAAATATTGTATTAATGTCCGCAGCGTTTCCCCAAAGAAGAATGCCATATGACATTTTACTATGAAAATAACTAAAATAAACTAGCCGCGCTGTATCCTCATAGGTAATTTCTCTAATTTTTTTGACTGCATATGCTGCAGAACTGAGCTTATCTGCCAGATTTGCAATATGGGGACCCCACTGTAATTTACAATCTAGTGTTATTCCTAGAAATACAGTGGTGTCCACTAAGTTCATTTTCTCATCATTTAATAGTATATTGGTTTGTGCCTGCCTAACATTTGGGAGGCTAAACTTTAAACATTTCGTTGTATTTGAATTTAAAAGTAAATTATTAACATTAAACCAATGTACCATTTTTGAGAGAGCAATATTACCTCGTCATAATTTGACTGTCGTCGCTTCACATTAAAAATTAGTGAAGTGTCATCGGCAAAGAGTACTATCTCATGCTTATCTTTAACTAGATAAGGAAGGTCATTTATATAGATGAGAAAAAGAAACGGGCCTAAAATTGACCCTTGTGGCACACCTAATTCTATTTTGGTCCCAGTAGACCTTGTAGAATTAACTTCTACTCTCTGCGTTCTATTTTTAAGATAAGAATCTAAAAGTTTAAGTGCCGTGTCCCTTATACCATAATGGTATAATTTTTTGACCAACGTAGCATGCTCGACACAGTCGAAAGCCTTGGATAGATCACAAAAGACACCAAGTGCATCATGCGATCCCTCCCATGCCCCAAATATGCTGCATAGAAGACTGATGCCTGCGTCTGTTGTGGACCGACCTTTAGTAAACCCGAATTGGTTACTATGTAATAAATTATTTATGTTAAAGTGGGCTAGCAATTGATTTAAGATTATTTTCTCGAAAATTTTACTGAAAGTCGGTAGTATAGATATTGGTCTATAATTTGCTGGGTCAGACTTATTCCCAGCCTTAAAAAGAGGCATCACCTTGCTATGCTTCATTAGGTCAGGGAACACACCATTCTTTATACAATTATTGAAAACTAAGGCTAGATAGGGGGCAATGATGTCAATTATTGATTTTATAACTTTTATAGACATACCCCAGAGATCGGTAGTATTTTTAATATTGAGTAATTTGAAGGTGTTAATAATATCTCTGGAGTCAATTTCTTTAAAATTAAAATTGACATCACATTCCTTGACATTTTCTCTGAGTATTTTTTCAGCAACTGCAGGTGAAGAATTTAAATTTTTTGTAGTTGAGACCGGAATGTCAGCAAAAAAGTTTTCGAAGATTGTCGCAACCTCTAGGTCAGAATTTACCTTTTTATTATTAATACAAAGTTTAATAATAAATACTCCAACCACTGATCGTAATAATGTTAACTGTGATAAGTTTTAAACTTCCAGACTAGAACCGAAGATTCTGTACAAAACAAAAAACCGGCCAAGTGCGAGTCGGACTCGAGCACTGAGGGTTCCGTACAAACCTTTAGTGATTTTGTTACAGCTTAAAGGTATAATAGACCTGAGTATTTGATATGAATTTCAATTTAATACCTCTACGCGATCCGAATCCGAATGCCATATGACATTATACTATGAAAATAACTAAAATAAACTAGCCGCGCTGTATCCTCATAGGTAATTTCTCTAATTTTTTTGACTGCATATGCTGCAGAACTGAGCTTATCTGCCAGATTTGCAATATGGGGACCCCACTGTAATTTACAATCTAGTGTTATTCCTAGAAATACAGTGGTGTCCACTAAGTTCATTTTCTCATCATTTAATAGTATATTGGTTTGTGCCTGCCTAACATTTGGGAGGCTAAACTTTAAACATTTCGTTTTATTTGAATTTAAAAGTAAATTATTAACATTAAACCAATGTACCATTTTTGAGAGAGCACTATTTACCTCGTCATAATTTGACTGTCGTCGCTTCACATTAAAAATTAGTGAAGTGTCATCGGCAAAGAGTACTATCTCATGCTTATCTTTAACTAGATAAGGAAGGTCATTTATATAGATGAGAAAAAGAAACGGGCCTAAAATTGACCCTTGTGGCACACCTAATTCTATTTTGGTCCCAGTAGACCTTGTAGAATTAACTTCTACTCTCTGCGTTCTATTTTTAAGATAAGAATCTAAAAGTTTAAGTGCCGTGTCCCTTATACCATAATGGTATAATTTTTTGACCAACGTAGCATGCTCGACACAGTCGAAAGCCTTGGATAGATCACAAAAGACACCAAGTGCATCATGCGATCCCTCCCATGCCCCAAATATGCTGCATAGAAGACTGATGCCTGCGTCTGTTGTGGACCGACCTTTAGTAAACCCGAATTGGTTACTATGTAATAAATTATTTATGTTAAAGTGGGCTAGCAATTGATTTAAGATTATTTTCTCGAAAATTTTACTGAAAGTCGGTAGTATAGATATTGGTCTATAATTTGCTGGGTCAGACTTATTCCCAGCCTTAAAAAGAGGCATCACCTTGCTATGCTTCATTAGGTCAGGGAACACACCATTCTTTATACAATTATTGAAAACTAAGGCTAGATAGGGGGCAATGATGTCAATTATTGATTTTATAACTTTTATAGACATACCCCAGAGATCGGTAGTATTTTTAATATTGAGTAATTTGAAGGTGTTAATAATATCTCTGGAGTCAATTTCTTTAAAATTAAAATTGACATCACATTCCTTGACATTTTCTCTGAGTATTTTTTCAGCAACTGCAGGTGAAAAATTTAAATTTTTTGTAGTTGAGACCGGAATGTCAGCAAAAAAATTTTTCGAAGATTGTCGCAACCTCTAGGTCAGAATTTACCTTTTTATTATTAATACAAAGTTTAATAATAAATACTCCAACCACTGATCGTAATAATGTTAACTGTGATAAGTTTTAAACTTCCAGACTAGAACCGAAAATTCTGTACAAAACAAAAAACCGGCCAAGTGCGAGTCGGACTCGAGCACTGAGGGTTCCGTACAAACCTTTAGTGATTTTGTTACAGCTTAAAGGTATAATAGACCTGAGTATTTGATATGAATTTCAATTTAATACCTCTACGCGATCATGAGGAAAGGGGTAGTAAGTTTAAAATTTAAAAAAAATTTTATTATAAGATGTAATAAAAAATATAGGTACTACGGTTTTTGCACTTTCTCTTTTATCTGTGCTATAAGAGGTTGCTTCGTACCAAATTTCAAGATTCTGAGTTCACAGAAAGTACCCCGTAGGTTTTAATTCCCTTGCGAGTGTTGAAAATTTGCGGAAATTTGCGGCATAAACGGCTGTATCTTTTGATTGCGTTGGCTTAGAAGTTTGATTTTTTTACAGCTCCAAGGGACAGTAAACCTGGGCCTCTAGTCAAGATGCGTTCGATAATTTCGACGACGAACTTCGAAATCAAAAATGTATGGGATTTGACATAAGTCATCGATAAGTGACATGTCGCGTGCGATACCTTATGCCAAATCCCATACATTTTTGATTTCGAAGTTCGTCGTCGAAAAAATTGAATGCATCTTGACTAGAGGCCCGGAGTATTTGATATAAATTCCAGCTTGATACCTCCATGTGTTCCTGAAAAAAAGGGTCTTGACAGACAGACGGACGGACAACAAAGTGAGTGAGTGATAAGGTTTCCGATTTTTCCTTTCGAGGTACGGAACCCTAAAAAAGGGTACCAAAAATTGCTGTTAAACCGTGCAAGAACGAGTCGGACTCGAGCATGAATGGGTTTCGTGCCATTATTCGGAAAAATGTATAGTTTTCCTTCAAGATCATCACGTCATGGACTACCATAGTACCATGATTTTATTTTAGCAATTTGTCAGCGTGGTATTAAATACATATAGCCATGCAAAGATTTATCTTTCTAGCCCTAACCGTTTGGATTATGACTTTATGCTGGTAGGTACTACTTGAACACTATATGAGAGTGTTATTTCTTAAATACGGATAAAAATATGTACAGAATATTATTGTTGACATAATTCCCGATATACACGCACATGTCCTCGTTCTACGATAATACAACCCTACCTTTGGACTCGAAAACAAACAAGATCTAAGAATACTCACATATCAGTGGCTGATAAAGTGAAAGTTGAGTACGGCTCCTGTACTCAGATGAATATGGCGCCTTATCGCTGAGTATAGTATCAGCTAATCCTCAGATTAGGTCCGGTAATCCGGATTAGTGCTGAGCTGGGCTGGGTGCATTAATAATGATATCGGAAGAACTTGGATCAGGCTAATCAAATCAATTTTATTTATGGCTATAATACCTATCCATAGCATCAGGCCTGGATCTGTGTATATCTTAATACATATAAGGAACATGATATAGATCATAGCATTTTTACCTTCTTTAACCTACTATATAAGTAATAATTAATAACTCCCCACCGATCTCGGTGACGGTGGCCGGTTTCATTGAAACCAGGCCAGTTACGCAGGAGTAATTTTATAGTGCCCAAGTGTGTGCGCAGTACACAAGAGCACTCTCTCTTCCTTTACCCTCGTAATCCAGTGGGACGGATAACCGACACGACTGACGAGAGATAAGGAGCAGTTTCGACTTTTTTACATGCCCATCCGACGCATGGATCATCTTTCTTGTCAGACAATCAGGTGATCAGCCTGCATTGTCCTAACCAAACTTGGAAACAATTGATGTAAGTAATAATTGATGGGTTATTTTGTCTGTATGTGTTATTAATTTATTATACAAACGCGTGGTAGTGTATATGTATATGTAGTGTAGTATTAACGTAATATTTATAAATATTTACTACTGTGAGTGAGGTAGTGTGTGTAACTTTAATGATGTGTAACATCTTTCCTCGCAATTTGTGGGAGTGAATTCGTATAATGGGACAGATGTGTGTAACAGGAAGTCACGGAAGCGCGCTATTTGATTTGATGAATGAAAGCGCGGTGGGTAGAGAGGGTACTGTCAGATTTGAAGAAAATATTTTAGTACCCATTTTAGCTTTTTTAATTTTGAGGTTGATTTCTGTCACTGCTTAGGGGTCGTCCTTTAATCACGTGATGCCAGGGGGAGGGCACTCCTCCTCCGAAAAAATCACCAGGTCTCACAAGGGGAGGAGGAGACACCTTAGTGTCTCCTTAGAGACATCACATCACACGTGTATTAATTTTTGAGTCTAGTCTATAATATATACCGAAATTCTTATCGGTTGTAGATTCGTAATGTCGTTTAAATGGCTCGTAGGTATAGTTTTTAATTGCTTAAATTATTCGATTAAATTGTTTTTTAAGTTAAAGTTTTCCTTCAAACATGACCTGCTTACTATGTACAAAAAATACACATAATCTTAGGTGGGGGGGTAGTATAAAACCTCACCACGTATCACCAGGGGGAGGGGAGGGGTCTTAAACGTTGTTAAAAACATCACGCGATTAATGGACGGCCCCTTAGCGAAAAAGTTTTTTATCTTTTATCATAATATTAGAAAATCGTACCAAGTATTGTGTTTTTACCTACCTTTGATAAAAGAAAGTCCGTACATTTTTACTAAGGTGAGATGTCAAATGTACCTACATCATATACGAGTATATGTGTAAATCGTAATGCGACCACTGGCTCGCTCGTTTTTTTTAACCGACTTCCCAAAAAAGGAGGCGGTTATACGTTCGGCTGTATATATTTTTTTTTTTTTATTTTTTTTGTATGTTCAACGATTACTCCGCCGCCTGTGGACCGATTTTCAAAATTTTTTCTGTGATGTATAGGGTGTAATCCCAAATTGGTCCTTTTGATATCAAAGTGGTGACCTGATGATGGGATCCATGAGGAATCGAGGGAACTCCTCGAAATTTATATGGACACATATGGTGATTTTGACTTTTTCTGAAGTAGTTCAAGCATATGCTACCAAAAAGTAAGATTTTGCTCCAAGGTATACCCTGGATCCAAAAGTACAGAATAGAACTCCTGACTCCTTATAGATACATGTTTGGGAATTTCGGCGTTGTTTAAAGAACTGCAAGCATATGCCACCTTGTTAGTTAGAGTAATCATCATCATCATCACCACTATCACACCATACGTCATCAGATTATGATGATATAAAAGGTATTTCTCATAGTATTTTACACTAACACGGAGATCATTGAACATTACTCTGCCGTTTATGGACCTATTTGCAAAATTCTTTTGTTGTTGTAAAGGGTTTAATTCGAAATTAGTCCTTTAGTCACTAAAGTGGAAACCTGATGATGCGAGCCATGAGGAATCGAGGGAACTCCTCAAAATTTATATCCACACATATAGTGATTTTGACTTTTACTGAAGTAACACAAGCATATACTACCAAAAAAATAAGATATTGTACCAAGGTATACCCTGGATCCAAAAGCACTGTACAGAACTCCTCAGTCTTTAAAGATATGCGTTTGGCAATTTCGGCATTGTTTAAAGAACTGCAAGCATATGCCACTTTATAACTTACAGTAATCATCATCATCATCTTAATAGCAATACCTAATGGAAGCTTGGCGAGTATTTAATTATACATTCGATCGTTTAGTTTAGACGTTCTTAAGACGTATTAATAATAACTTAACAAAATATATCACTAAAAAGGGTGAAATTATTATTTTTAAACAAAAAATTAAACCGACTTCCAAAGTAAAAATACACAAAAAAGTATGAAATAAAATTTAATCTCTAAATAATTCCCCTTTCAAATTCGGCTAAAATTGTTACTATTTCTCTACTCAATCTTATTAATTTTGAAGTCGGTACCAGCAAATATGAACGTAAGTTGTATAAAATATTGTAGAATATTGTTTGGGCTGGTGCCGATTTCAAAATTAAGAAGATTGAGTAGAGAAATAGTAAAAATTTTAGCCGAATTTGAAAGGGGAATTATTTAGAGATTAAATTTTATTTCATACTTTTTTGTGTATTTTTACTTTGGAAGTCGGTTTAATTTTTTGTTTAAAAATAATTATTAATTTAATATGCTTCTTAGCTTTACTTCAAAAAATGTTAGCTTTCTGCAAACCTTCCTCAGCACAGCTTATTGTGTTTGTGTTTACTGTGTCAAATTTCATACTTCTTCGTTCTCACAATTTTCGTAAAACTGTGCAAACTCATTTTTTGCTGATGATCTTTATAAACTAGTTAATCAATACTCCAATTATGGCGCTGTTAAAAAAATCGTAGTATTCAATTACAACCGCTCTACTCGTATCACTTATCACTGTGCCGTAAGTACCTATATTATCGTACTGTTATAAAAGTAAAGTTATTTACTGTTGTCGGAGTCATTACAATTGATTTGTTCCGTGGCGGCGCTAGGTAGGTAGATAGTCTAATGGCGCTCCATTTATTATCTCTATTCTATAACAATTAACAATCTAATCTGTTACTGTTACATTTATAGAAAACCTCAGAATGAATAAAACTGATAACACCTTTAAGTAAACAATCAAGGTATTTTACCCGACTATGACGAAGCCAAAAGAAAGGAAAAAAATTGGCAGTCTTTGTATGCATGTATGTATAATGTATAGTGTATGTATGTATGTTTGTTCCACCGTAGTGTTTAAACTATTTTAATGAATGAGGTGTCACTAGATTCGTAATAATGGCCCGGGTAACGTAGTTTTATTATAAGAACTTGCTGGTGCCCTCAACTTCGTTTTCGTGGAAGTAGTAAATGGAAACGGAACCCTTTCTACCGACTACGGCGAAGCCAAAAGGAAGAATAATGATTTTGGCTGTATGTATGTTATTCCATGACTGCAAAAGGTGTTTCGTATCAAAATAAAGAGTTTGAAGTGACCATTCTAAGAATATACAATACACATTATAGTAGAATGTCAAGCATGGGTCTGACTCTGAAAAAAGACATTCATACCCCCGTTCATCCCTTTTGGGGTTCAACATCATGAAAAATCATGAAAAATCATGAAACATGTGCTTACTTATTTTCTTTTAGGACTACATTTCCAATCTTCCAAGCCGAAATGCTCATTTAATATTTTTTCCTCGTACAAAGTTTAGTGCCCCTTTTACCCCTTAAAATATCGAATTTTAGAAAATATTAAATTGGATTTTTAGTAATTCATCGCAAAGAGCAATATATCGCGAAATTCTAAACAGATCTGACCACAAAAAAAAAATACATACAGATGTTGATATCCCTTTTTACCCCTTTTGGGGGTGAATTTCGCAAAATCCCTTCTTAGTGGACCTACACGTCACAAAAGAAAGCCACGATTCAAATATTACGTTTATAGCTTCAGTAGTTTTGGCTCGGCGTTGATGAATCAGTCAGGCGTTGTTTCTTTATATAATAGAAGATTGTAGTTTGTATAAGAATTGTACCTAGTTATTCTTTGCGTCGTGGTAACTACAAAGTATTTTACTTTGTTGAGCTAATGTTAAAATCCACACGTTTTTGTACCTATTTAATCACTGAATTATTATCGAAGTTTTTCTAAACTTGTTTTTAGTTTTTATTGTTGCCAATAAATAACTTTACATTGTTAATTCTAATGTGGAGGTTATAATGTCTATTTGTCTAGTTTCTACCATTAGCTATCTCACATTGCAACTACAGTAGTTAGGTACCTATGTTTTAAATAATGTTTTAAATTCGAAGTTTTACACTTAGTTATTACTTATTTATTACTACATTATTAGGTAAAGTTTATCGTAAATTATAAACTTATACCTATATTCTATGCTAATAAAATAATCTATTTATCTATCTATATACTTACCTATCACATCACGTAATATACCTACATATAAATTATATGCAATAAATCCTATTTTTTCGCATAAAATCATGTCATAATTTAACTTGGCATAATAATTTAATTCTACCTATTAAGTATATATTATGTCAAAAAAAGTCAAATTAATATTAGTATTAATTTGACTTTTTTTGACATAATCATTTTAAGCCTATGTACTAATATAACGGGGTCGTTAGTCGTTTCACATCGCGAGGATTCGAAGCGCGGTGTGAATCGCACTTTACATACGATGTTGATATCAACACTGCTTTTGAATAGGTCGATTCACACCGCTTAAAAATTTTGGTGTGGGGGGTACCAGTAATTTTTTAGAAAGGTCGATTCGGACCATAGTTTGAAATTTTCGTGTCAAAATATTAGGATTCTCTTTTTTTTTAACAGGTGAGTAGAAAAGTGATATGTGAAAAAATGCCAAATAATACCTGGATATAATAAAAATACAATTAAAGCGTTTATAAAGTCGGACCCATCAAAAATCAGCTTTCTTATAATGGGTCTTGATTGCTGAAGAGTGAAGTCGTTATGTTCCTTAATAGAATGTTTTCCTTTTAACCGACTTCCAAAAAAAGGACGCGGTTTAAATACGGGTATAAGTATTTTTTTTTTTTGTATGTTCAACGATGACTCCGCCGTCTGTGGACCGATTTTCAAAAATCTTTTTTTGATGTAAAGGGTATAAATCCGAAGTTCGTCCCGTTTTCACAAAAGTGATGTGGTTCACCACCTATCACGTCTCGTTTCTCGCGGAGGCGAAAAGCGAACCATTGAGAGCCGCTATGCTACGTTGAATGTGAGAGGAGGAATGGATGGTAGGAATGAAAGTGAACGAAGCGAAATAAATATGTAAGGATCGTAGCAAGTGGAAAGAAGTGGTATCTGCCTACCCCTACGGGAAAAAGGCGTGATTATATGTATGTAAAAATATGCCTTAGGATTTACGCTTGGTATGACAAAAAAATGTATGCCTAACGAGTTACGCCACATTAAATTAGGAAAAAAAACTTAGGCATAATTGATGTATGCCACATTAAATTACCTATAGGTACCTACCTACCAAAAAAATTATGCCAAAAAAATGTATCCCAAATCCCGTTCAAAGCAGCTCATAATTATATCTCACAATATATCAATGTATAACAAAGCTGACTAATTAATTAAACTACGCAGACGTATCACGTACCTACCCACTTAATCTTTGTTAACTTTGGCGCTTCATAAAATAATTATTATAATTTCAAATGAATCATCATCAACAAAACCTGTAGTTGTTTTAAGTACTACTGACCTATACCTAAATATACGTATTTATGTAGAAACTTCATGATGTTAATTGCGTTGTGAGTTGTGACCTCTAGGTCAAGCCCATATGGTCAATACCGTCATTTCATATTAGAACGCTGAAAATATAATGCTAAGGACACCATGGTTTTGCCATGGTTGCCTTTTATTTTTATTATTACATTACATTATTTTTAAAAACAAAGTAGACATACTTAATATCATTATTATTCACGTGGACTATGGAGTAAATATTTTAAAACATCTAACGCATATATTTGCATTTTACTTTGTTTAAAACATAATATTTACTATTGGAGCCTTACTAATATATTTCGTGTATAACGTGGTATAACAATATATTTACCTACATAATCACAAAAAGTATAGTTCGTAGGTTGTGTAGGTTACAGTACTACACAAATAACCCACGAAGTATATTTTTTGTTTGTTTGCTAGTTAAGGAAGCAAATAAAATGTTAAATGCATTTACATATTACGAGTATGTAGGTACCTAAAAACTTTTCCTTTTCTGGTGGCAATTAGTATCCGGCTCAGATCAAATAAAAAACCAAGATAGCGCATGGCGTTTGTTTGAAGTGAAGCCTAAAAAACTACGCTACTTCTAATTTACACACGCTCTCACGCACGCTCATGCAAAAAAGTACTTTACTTTTTGTCAGTATAGGTTTGTCATCGCGACGACTCGTTCGATACTGTCGAAAAGTAGCGTACTTTTTTGCTTGTGTGTGTGTGAGCGCGTGTGTAAATTTGAAGTAGCCTAGTTTTTTAGGCTTCACTTCAAACAAACGCCATGCGCTATCTTGGTTTTTTATTTGATATGAGGTATCCGGACTGACATCATTGTTTTTTGTTTCCCTGCGATGTGGTAACTGGTACCGGCAAAAACTCGTTGCTATGTCCGATTCAGAATTAATTATAGGTGCCCTCTTAATGCCATACTGACCGTCCAGCCTGTGCCTATGCAAAGATTAAATCTGATCGACACTAATGACAGTCATAAGTACTGGCGCTGGATTTGCAGGTTGGATGGTCAGGATGCCCCCTTAGTGCCGTTGCACATGTCTCGGTTGCCGGGTATCCGGTGCCGGGTAGTCGGTCGCGAAGTGTATGGCCATGTACGATAGCTTTCACACGTACCGGTGTACATGGCCATACACTTCGCGACCGACTACTCGGCTTCGGCAAGCAACCGAGACGTGTGCAACGGCACTTATAGAAACTTATCCCTGAAGCCAACACATGCACGAAGGCAGCCATTGCGCTGTCATCCAGACGACAGTATACTGTCAATCGTGACTGATGGAAATCCCATGTCAGTATGTGTGTGTGATCATCTACTGCAGTCAATCTAACTTTCACACGATGCAAAACTGCTGCAATTCGCAACACCTACATTCGAATGGCAGTGTAATGTGGCCATACACGCTACGGCACACCGGAGAGGATTGCAGGTATGCCCGCGCGGGTACACCGGAAAGTGTATGGAAATAGACTAAATAATAGGAAATAGAATAGATGCACCGCCTCTCGGTATACCTGTGCGTGTGTGCATGTACTCCGGACGCCCTTGCAGGTCGTGCCTATAAAAATGCCTAAAATGCCACCGCGTCAGCATGTTCAATCGATGCCATTGCAAAAGACCGATTCACCGAAACGTCCCTATACCGCTTTGTACAGGCAAACATGTAGATATAGGTAAACTCTCCGGTAGACCGTAGCGTGTATGGCTTACTTAAGGGTCGCTTAGTTGTACTCTTGACTCCGTGGTCTAGTGGTTAGAGCATTGGCTCTCGACTCGGAGGTCGTGGGTTCGATTCCCGCATTGGAATAACAAAAAATGTTGTTTCCAAGTTTGGTTAGGACAATGCAGGCTGATCACCTGATTGTCTGACAAGAAAGATGATCCATGCGTCGGATGGGCATGTAAAAAGTCGGTTCTGCGCCTGATCTCTCGTCAGTCGTGTCGGTTATCCGTCCCACTGAATTATGAGAGTAAAAGGAAGAGAGAGTGCTCTTGTGTACTGCGCACACACTTGGGCACTTTAAAATTACTCCTGCGTAACTGGCCTGGTTTAAAATCGGCCACCATCACCGAAATCGGTGTGGGGAGTTATTATTATTATTAGTTGTACTCTTACCGCAATCCTCGAATATGACAGGCGAGGCGCGGGTCGCCAGCACAAGCAACTGCAGCAGCACCGCTTCTAGCAACATCCGAGTGGACTACAGTAATGCACTCTCCACCGTCCAGCAGCAAATATATCGCGACAGGATTACCTATCGATCCGTGACGTCACTTCATTAACTGCATTAAAGGATTAGCAGGCACTAATCACTGCCACACTAGAGACAATGATAAAGCGAACAGTGAACACTCGTTTTATGAACTCACATGCAATACCTAATATTTTTAATCGTACGTCGCACAGAAACAGTAAACTATGTACCTACTTTGAGATGTAAACAACGCTAACGCTCTACGCTAAACTCTTTTCCTTAACGAACAAAGCAAATATAATTAGTATTTTATCGAGTGTCACTCGTTATCGTGTGATAACTAATTAATCATGTCGCTATATGCAAAGCGAAATACGTGGCTGAAAATAATGAGGTAGGGCACTCGACAGTCGTTAGGTTATATTACAGCTTGTCGTTTAGGTGCTGGATGATTGTGTAGAAATATGAAATATCCAATTTTGTAAAAGTGTTTACCAAACATCATACTTCTACAACTAGAGACAGTCGCTCTGGAGTCCGGTAGGTAGGCCATGTAAACCACAGATCAATGAAAGAGGAACAGCTTTCGATTTTATTGCACTACTACAAGCATACGAATTCCGATGTGTCCACGATTGTGTGGAATTGTGGGGCGTTGAAGGGATCAAAATTTTCAGATTTGGATCGTTCTATGTAAAGCGTTTCGCTGTACGTAAGTAATAAGTATATATATTATTTTGTACACTGTGGCCAGAGTGACGTGGCGTGAACTGCGAACTGTCCATTATATTTTTAACATTTTGTACTCAGGCAGGTACCTATTACAAAAATAAATAAACTATAACGAGCGATAATATTTATGTTTAACTTATATCTAATTTACAATAATATGTCGTTTCTGCAATTTTATTAGCATTACAAAGGCATTACATAATATTTAGGAAGCGCATTCGTATGAAAATGTAGAGAGCAGACAGCAAGCTGACGACTCCTTAGGCTGGGACTGTATTGTCCGGACTCCGTAAGGCTCGGGAAAATTCAGAGCACTTAAAATAGAACTCGACGCTAATACGTAATAGAGTTAAAAATCGAATACACGTATGTCAAGAAAATGTCAATGTCAAATATGACAACTCGACACACGACACTTCGATTTTCAACTGTATTGTATTAGGTTCTAGATCACATAGCCCAGCCTCAACGGTCGAGTCTAGCTCGCGATTCACCCACTAATTCCAAAAATGCCCCGTTACGTTCCCTTGATAATGACGGCGGGGACTTCGAAGCAGATGGCGTCGGACTTGCCGTCGTTGAGCGCCCAGTGCACGCGCATGGACACCTCCGGGTAGAACTCCTCGACTCTGAACTTGTTGGCGTACTTGTACTCCCTGCCGGCCTCGAGCGGGCACGACGCGGCCGAGCCGTCCTCGGCGTGCGTTACGTGCCCGCAGGCGGACGTGCCGTCCACGCCCGGGAACGGCAGCGGCACCCCGCCGATCACCGCCCACACGTTGTTATACACCACTTTCATCTCATCCTCTGGAAAAGAAACGGATGTCAATATAAGTAAACGGAAGTCAGTATATAATAATTTTAACCTTACTACTATTTCAGTAATGTTCAAAAGATTCTCCAAAGATTTCAAAACTCAAGATAGGCTATGACGTACATTTGACAGAACACATCTTCATACATGGCTATGTTCCGCAGAAACAAGCGCTTGCTAGTGCTAAATAAAAAAAATTATTATCGGCCAGGACACGTTTGCTAACTTCAATAATGCTAACATAATCCGCCATTTCGCTTATTATATATCAGCGGTCGCCATTTTGCTTACGTTTTTTTGCTAGCGCTATTTTCCGCGGAACACAGTCAATGAAAAGTGACGTCATCTTATTTTTCACCATACTTTAAATGTCGGCCATCTTGTTTTCACCATACTTCAAATGTCAAAATGGCCCCATAAATTTAAAAAGCGAGGCCATTTAACTGGAGACACTTTGCCTAGTCTATTATATATCCTTGTATATTTCAGCTATTTTCATAGTAGAATGTCTTATGGCATACTTTTATGGGGAAATGCTGCCGACATAAATTCAATATTTGTGCTGCAGAAGCGAGCTATTCGTGCTATTTATAAAATGTCCCCTATTGAATCTCTGAGAGAAAAGTTTAAGGAAATAGGTATACTGACTGTTGCCTGTCAGTATATTCTGGATAATTTGTTATACGTTAGAAAAAACTGAAGCAATTTCAAGAAGAAAAGTGATAATCATTGTATAAACACTAGAAATAAGAATAAGCTAGATGTACCAGTGATAAGACTTAGTAAAGTAAGTAAATCTTTTAAGGGCCAATGTATACGCCTTTACAATAGGATCCCAGAAAACGTTCAAAACCTTTCTATTAATAAATTTAAAAAAGTAGTCAAAGAACGTTGGTGTGCTAAAGCTTATTATAAAGTAAATGATTTTCTTAACGATTGCACACCTTGGGAATAAGATGCACCCCTACAAAGCTGTCTCTATGTACTTGTGTACTGACTTTTGTTATATGTATTTAACATAGACTTAAGTTTACAATGTAAAATATTTATTTTAAAAGAACAATTTTCCATCTTTTTACTAAAAGATGGGCCCGTGCGAGTTTCTTACGCCGTTTCTTCTCGGCGGGCTAGGGTTAAACCGGTGGTAGCTTTTTTGTTGACTTTCCGAAAATAGCTTGTTAAGTTTTATTTGGAAATAAAAATTTTCATTTTCATTTTCAATACAAATACGAGATATACGTCTATGTACATCTCTTTAAACAAAACTAGTATCCTAGTAATACGGACGAAACATTCTTACATCCGGCATTGATTAACCCATTCACTGCCGTGTCAGTCACATGTGCCTGACAAACCATGGTATTTTGTCTTGCCTGGCCTGGCAGTTATAGGGTTAATCTATCGACGCGCAGTTCAAAACACATCGCGTAGGCATACTTTTGAAAGGTCTCATAAGATCTTCATAAGATTAACAACTAACACTTTAGTTTTAATAATGAATAGGTAAGCAATAAGCATCCTTGAGACCTTGACTCTTGAAAACATTCGTTTAAATACCTACATAATATTTAAATGTGGCCTCCAGTTACTAGGAAATATAGTTTAGCAATTTATATTGTTACGGCTGTTTAATATTATAAAAAAATATACCCGTAGTTATTAAACGTTTCATAATATAATGTAATTATTTAGATATCATACTGAGTATCAACCTGACTACATATAATATGTTTTAACATAGATTTTATTTAATAAAAATTACAATAATACAACAAACATAAAATTAACAATAAAACTAGAGGGAAATAGAAAAACTAAAAATTAGTACTAACAAAAAGAAGACTTACCTACAAATAATCTATATCTAAAAAAAAACTTCCCCAGGTCGTCTCCATCTGGCAAAGTACCTAGCAAACTGATAGCATTGCCTCGTTGGATAGCAATGGCTATCCGTTGTGCCAGGTAGTTCCCGGCTCTAGGGTCTCGGGTGGCTTCAGTAAGCTTTTTAGAGATTTCTTTAAAAAGCTTATGTGCGCCCGGACCCCATGCGCCTAGGGTTTCCACCCCAAACGGTTCAAATATGAGGTCTCCGCTAAGGTTCTCATACTTGCGCCGTTTGAGGTTCTCCGCTTGGTTTGCAGCCGCGCCCGCACAGCTCGAGGTGCCCTGGATATGGGACGGAGCAAGAGTATCGACACAAGTAGCGTCCCATACAAGAGCCCGTCCCACACTCCAAGGAACCAGGGTCATTCCATCAGGTCTCTTGCCATCGTCGCGCGCTAGACCGGAGGGCTCCAATATAGCTGGCACACCGGCGGTGACAAGAGCCCGACGAATGAGGTCATTCAGATTGTGATGCCGGGAAATGCGTCCAGCGCTTCGTGAGCAGCACAGCCCGTGATAACCATGGCTGTCTACGTTCGCGCCGCAAACACACTGATGAGGGACGACATGGGGGGCACCAAGACGCAGGGCAGTGGCTAGCCGAAATGTATTGCGGCCCAGCAGTGTTCCAGTATTGGCTGACGGTAGTGCCTGCAGCCAAACGCCCGACTCCCACTTCTCCACAGCCAAAAGACGAGCCCGCTCTGCAGGACTGGAAGACGTGTTAAAAAGTCTATTCCGTACCAGTCTGCAGATGGGCTCGTCCCAAAGCCTTTGGGAAAATGTGTTCTCGGGCACATTGCTGCCGGCACTAGCAATGTCCCAGGCATTCTTGGCCTCGTCCGCAAAAGGGATAGCTAACGGACAGGATGAGCGCTCTAATATTTTTAAAATTACTGCATGGTTTGCGTGAACCGAGGACAAGAACGCTGGTAAGGCTACGTCAGACGTTTGTCGAATGCCCAGGCCACCGAATCGTACTGGAAGAGTTGCTTGAGACATAGATTTAAGTTTACAATGTAAAATATATATTTCTTTTAAAATAACAATATTCCATCTTTTTGTTAAAAGATGGGCCCGTGCGAGTTTCTTACGCCGGTTCTTCTCGACGGGTTGAACCGTGTTGGTAGCTTTTTCTATTGACTTCCCGAAAATAGCTTGTTAAGTTTTATTTGGAAATAAAATTTTTCATTTTGTAAAAATTGTAATGATCCGATTTTAATGAGGTGTTAATAGATTCGTAATAACAGCCCGGGTAACGTAGGCTGTATAGTTAACGTTGTCGGGTTACAGTTTATAACTTATGATTATTTTTAATTACAGCGCTAGCTGGTTTTCGAATAAATTCAGTTACAAAATATATTGACACAAAGCAACAAAAACTAAACATACGAGAAGCATACAAATTAGTAATTTATATTTTACAGTGTGAGTTGTGAGATAAAACTTCATTGTTGTATAAATGTATACATTCACATAGTTATATTGAGATGTCATATACCTACGTGTGAAAATTAATATGAACATTAAAAATGGGTCGGGTACTACTACCTAGTTACCTACAGCGAGAAACTGACTATTCTCGGTCCTAAGGTTGTCTTTGGCTGCGTTCCGCGGAAAAATGCGCATTAAAGTGCTTGTAAGCAAAATGGCGATTGCTAAGCGGTAAGCGCTATCAATGCTAAATGCTATTTTCCTCTAGGACACGTTATCCTCAAAAAAACACTACTGATTTCAAAATAAATAAGCAAAATGTCGGATTATGGCAGCGCTACTGAAGTTAATAAACGTGTCCTGGCCGACAACTGTCGTTTTCATGTTAAGCGCTAACAACCGCAATTTTCCGCGTAACACAGCCAATGTATATCTTAGGGTCAGTTCATACTTTACACCGCTTCGCTGCAACTTTAAGATAGCTATTCAAAATTGAACTTTATTCACTACACAAAAATATACACGTTTCATATGATAACAGTCGTACACTGCACGTGCGCTGTCTAACGTGACATTCGCACTCTTATTCTTAAATTAAAAGTAGTTCATAATTTTGTGTAGTGAATAAATTTCATTTTCAAATAGCTATCTTAAAAACGCAACGCCAAGTCGTGTATCGTTTCGTTTTTGTGTGATTCGATCTTAGAATCTGTAATGATTGGACTTGGAAAACTCAAGCCTTTGACGAAGACGACGAACTTTTAAAACACAGCTGTAAGTAACTGCAGTTATCCTACGTTATCCTACGCCCTACGTCAACTATCCCTATAGTTGACGTAGGGCGTAGAGGGAAGCTCGCGTAGAGGGCAGCACGCGTAGAGGGTAGCACGCGTAGAGGGTAACCTTCGTTAAGGATAGCGCGCGTAGAGGGTAGCCTTCGTTAAGGATAGCCCGCGTAGTGTATAGTGTGTAGCCCGCGTAGAAGGTAGCCCGCGAAGTGTGTAGTCCGCATAGAGGGTAGCTCGCGTAGAGGGTAACCCACGTAGAGGGTAGCCCGCGTAGTGTGTAGCCCGCGTAGAGGGTAGCCCGCGTAGAGGGTAGCCCGCGTAGTGCTTAGCCCACGTAGAGGGTAGCCTTCGTTAAGGATAGCCCGCGTAGTGTGTAGCCCGCGTAGAGGGTAGCCCGCGTAGTGTGTAGTCCGCTTAGAGGGTAGCTCGTGTAGAGGGTAACCCACGTAGAGGGTAACCCACGTAGAGGGTAGCCCGCGTAGTGTGTAGCCAGCGTAGAGGGTAGTCCACGTAGTGCTTAGCCCACGTAGAGGGTAGCCCGCGTAGTGTGTAACCCGCGTAGACGGTAGCCCACGTAGTGCGTAGCCCACGTAGAGGGTATCCCTCGTAGTGGGTAGCCCGCGTAGTGTGTAGTCCGCATAGAGGGTAGCTCGCGTAGAGGGTAGCCCACGTAGAGGGTGGCCCGCGTAGTAGGTAGTCCACGTAATGCTTAGCCCACGTAGAGGGTAGCCCGCGTAGTGTGTAACCCGCGTAGAGGGTAGCCCACGTAGTGCATAGCCCACGTAGAGGGTATCCCGCGTAGTGGGTAGCCCGCGTAGTGTGTAGTCCGCATAGAGGGTAGCTCGCGTAGAGGGTAGCCCACGTAGAGGGTGGCCCGCGTAGTAGGTAGTCCGCGTAGTGTGTAGTCCGCGTAAAGAGTAGCCCGCGTAGAGGGTAGCCCACGTAGAGGGTAGCCCGCGTAGAGGGTAACTCGCGTAGTAACCCGCGTAGAGGAAAGCTCGCGTAGTTCGTACCCCACGTAGAGGGTAGCCCGCATAGCGGGTAGCCCACGTAGAGGGTAGCCCGCGTAGAGGGTAACTCGCGTAGTAACCCGCGTAGAGGAAAGCTCGCGTAGTGCGTACCCCACGTAGAGGGTAGCCCGCGTAATGTTTTTAACAATTACCAATGTAACGTGTATCTTCTTGTGTAATAGTTTAACTTTGAAAAGCTATCTAAAAAATGCAGCGCCGCGTATTGTGTCGTTTCGTTCTAGTGTGAATTGACCCTTAGTGTCCTACGTGCTACTATTACAGAGTAAATAGAATATTGTATATGTCACCGTAAAATTGTAAAAACCGTTGATAGACTTCCGACGCGAATATGCTGCTTATAATTTAACACAATAATTTTCGTTAGATTATAAATAGGTTCCCTATTTTTTTCACATAAAATCATATGTCATAATTTTACTTGGCATAATTTAATTTGACCTAATAGTAATAATATTCATTTGGTATAACTTTCTTAGCATAATCTTTTACGCATAATTACTAAAAGCATAATAGTTGTTAGGCACACTTATTGTAGGGCATAATAATTATATTTAAGTATACTATGATATTTACGCATACTTCTTTGTTGCATTATTTTTTTCACATACTAATGAACGAGAAATTCTACTGGGTGTGCGAGTGAAGATATAGGTGTTAGGGATGAATAATCGACAGCTATTATATTTTATACGCGTATATTGTTCACTTTTAACACGTCACAGTTTTAGTGAGATAGGTACAGACAATTAAACACTAAAAACTAATTACATAAAATCATATGCGCGCGCGCAGCCTTCAGGACCGAGGTTCGTTTCCGACTGACAATTATAATTGTAATTTTCGACTGATTACGAAATTAAACTCGGACAAATAACACGAACTGGTATCTAAGAACATGCCGAGCCATAACCACGAGCCCAATGCATTTAAGGATAAAGTAAGTTCTGTTTACGCATTAAAAATAACCTTTCGTATTAATTATTTTAAACATGTTAGCGGCTTACGGGTGGCCCACAAGGGCCACCGCGCCTCAATTTAACCTACTGTTACACATGTTACACTAGGTATAATGAGTGTAATACCTGCTTTTATGTTACATAAATATGCGTTTAATATACGTTTCATATGACATCAGTAATGCACAGTGTATTACTGATGTCATATGAAACGTATATCTTGTTGTGTAGTAAGTAAAGTTTTGAATTGCTATATTAATAAAAATGTAGCTCCGCGTTGCGTCACGTATCGTCGCGGTGTAAACTAACCCTTAATGTCCAGTTAGACATGGCGCGCGAACTCTACGAAATGAGCTTTATTACCTAGGCCACAAAGTACAACCTAATGGCAATGGCAAAACGGTGATTGTAACAAATGTATGTACGTTGTGGGCTGTGGCCTAGACAGTAAAGTGCAAATTGCGGTGGCCGCATCGTGATGCATGTGTTCATAATTCATTAAAACAAGCCCCAAAGCTTTTTACAAAAAACTTGAAGTTTTTACAGTAGTTGCGATCTTAAGGGTCTGAATTTACCACGTTATTTGCCAACTGTGATGGACTACACTCGGGAGAGACCCGAGCTGCCGAGCACCGGCAGTGGACACATTAGCGGATGACGGCGATGTTGATGAACGAATACTCACTCGGCTTGAACCGGAAGTCCACCTGGATGTCGGTGCCTTTTCGCAGCTTACACCGGGACTTGCCGCACGGGGACACCTGGATGCGCCCGCGCAGATCGTCGAAGTTCCCATCTGGAAGACGAATATAAGCATGTGTGGGTGCAATACCTATAACGCTGGTTATTAAACGCAGTAAAATTAAGTCATCTGTCCCTAGTCTTTACTGACAGAGAAGAAAGACACGTCATATTTTACTGATTGAGAATATTATAAGCTAGGTGGTGTCCGCGAAATCTCGAGAGAACCGTACATTTTGCTGCGATAAAAAGTAGCCGCCTATGTGTTATCCAGAGTATTCCAGAAACGAAACTACCGTCATACAAAATTTCATCAAAATCCGTTCAGTAGTTTTTGAGTGAAAAGGTAATTACAAACATCCAACTATCCATCCATCCTCACAAACATTCAAATTTATAATATTAGTAGGATTTGGATATCTTATATTGGCTTTTGTCTAAGGGTGAGAGTATAGAGATAAACCTGAGGTTTGTGACAACTGTTTGGCTGTCCTTGTCTGTCAAGTGACTTACAAGTATCAGACAAAGAAGAAGCAACATTGAATGAATAACTAATCAGTTGTGTAAATATTTTAATAGTAGGGGGTTAGTATCTATAATAATTTCCTTCTGCGAGCTTGTATATGGGTTCTAGTCTGTGTTTCTAATAAACAAGCTCGTGGATGCGATGCGAATTTATGCGAATTCGCAAATATGTATGGAAGCCAGCGACCACATATGGTCGCTGATGGAAGCCCTAAATCCAAGAACCCCTTCAAATGTATTTAGCTAAACACCATTCAAATCTCGGAGTAAATAAAATCATAAAAATACATATTAACATATTATATTATAAATAGCCGTATTATACTCGTACAACTTCCTCACATTGGCACGTGAACTTGTGCTGTTAAATTTATTTATAGGTACCTACTTACTTTAATTAAGGTATTGCCGGAAATTTCCATTACTTTAGTGAGATACTAAGTTGAATTCATTGGGTAAAAGTAATTATTTTATTAAAATAATTGTTTTATTGAAACAGGCAAATTGGTATTTAACTATTTATACCCTAAGGTTACTGCGTACTTTATACGTAGGAATTTAGTGCACATAACAGAGGGTCAATTCTGTTAATACGCTAAAACTGTCAAATGGTATTCTCGTAAACGTTGAAAAACCAACGCTAAACGGGCTCTGATTGGTAGAAACTTCATAAAATCAGTATGATAACATGTCGCTACTATACAATACAGTACAATACAATCAAACTAAAATGAAAGTTACTACGAGAATTGAGGTTCAGTTGTAAGTTGTAGTGTGTATTAAAATGTAATAAGTATCTTTACTTATTACATATTGTTGTGGGTATGTTTACAGTATTTATGTATTCTAATACATAAAGACTGTAAACATACCCACAACAAAGTAGCGAGTTGCTACAACAGGCATTTAGCATGAAACCTTTGGTAACTAGCAAAGCAACTTGCTAACATTGTATTGTTATTGATAATCTACAAATATGAAGAAGTTAGTTTAGGTATTTGTAAGCGCTAAGTATGTTTGTATTATGTACAGCTTGAACCTACAATGTACATAAGTACGTTATTCAAAATCGAATACAAATTGTTTGATTGTTACTTCAAGTTAACAGTTTTGCACTAAATGCATTAAATACGATATTATATATGTACCTGCTTACTTTGTAGTATAGGCATTTTTTAAATTTTTGCGCCTGTCTCTCGTCTGTCTGTCTGTCTGTTCCGGCTAATCTCTGAAACAATCGGACCGATTTTGACCGGACTTTCAGATTTCGGAGATACTCTTCGCGTACCGTTTAAAACAAACAAATAGGGTTCCGTTTCCATTAATAATTCCACGCAAAGGAAGTTGCGGCCACCAGCTAGTTTAAATATAAACGTGTTCAATATAAATATAAGCTTTTAAATAAAGATAAAAAAAAACGAGTTCAACAACAACAAAAAGTAATATGAGTAGCACAAAAGGTTGAGGACAAACTTTATTTTATGTGAATTTGTTTTGATTATTCGTTTTACATCTAAACCTTATATCATTGCAACTTCTACTGCCCTAGGAGTTGAATAATATAGGCTGATCTGTGAAGTATGATCTAAACTCACCTTTACATTGCTCCGAGGGCGTGATCTTCTCCGAGGCCGCGACGGCGACCAGCGCCAGCGAAACCAGCACGACGTTCATGTGTTTCATGGTGGACGAAAGCGAGCGACTAACCGCCAGTGGTCGGGTCGTTAATATACACTCACGTCAAACCAGTTCTACAGGGCAACCTTGTGAAAAATAATGAATAAACATCAACAAAACGATGTTCTGCAGAGTAGATTTTATTCGAAATAATTTTTTATCCGAAAAAGCATTGGAATAGGGTAGGTTAAACCGTAAGCACAGGTAGCTAGGGGGGATTGCATTGTGGGGCAATGTCCAGCCATAAAATCACAATATAGAATATAAAATAAATTATTACAATAAAATAAGTTTGTTCGTAGTTTGAGATAGAAAAAAATAGGAAAACAGTTGGCCTTTAGCCATCCGTGCAACTTCCCGCTAAGCGCTTAAATTTTTTCTTTCCTTCACGATATCTCTCGAACGAATCAACCGATTTTGACCAGACCGACGACGAGCGGCGATCGACGTGGTTTTTCAAGGTTATGAGCTGATTAGTTTTTGGAGTTGATCGATACAGCCATTTAAAAGTTATTAAAAAAAACACTTTTTACAGTTTTTTTTAGATTTCTTGAAATCTATCTGTCCGAATCGGTCCAAATTGTATTCAAAATCTAAGTTTGGCCAAGTCCTTTCGAATGGCGCCAGCCGCAATAAAATCGGTCAAACCATTCAAAAGTTATATGAGGTTAACATACTTACACACACACACATACAGACATACCCCCTCGCGGGGGTAGTCAGGGAAGCTTCCTGTGACTTCAGAACGTCGAGATCTGATGAGAATTCGATTTTTGCAAAACGGGGTAAAACCAATAACTTCCCGATTTTTGAAAATCGTAGATTTTCTTAGCGTTAATTATTTAGGAAATAAGATTTATTTCATACTTTTTTGTGTATTTTTACTGTGGAAGTTGGTTTAATTTTTATTTAATTTTTAAATTTAATTTAAATTTAAATCCCTTTTTACTGATATTTGGTAATTTTTTATTAATACATTTTAAAAACTTTAAAATAAACTATCAAATGTATAATTGAATCCGCGCCAAGCCACTTGTGATATTAGATAATTACTCTTTGGCCAAGCTTCCATTAGGTATCGTAAATAAGATGATGATGATGATGATTACTGTAAGTCACGTATAAGTGGCATATGCTTGCAGTTCTTTGAACAATGCCAAAATTTCTGATGAGGAGAAAAATGATGAGTTCTGTCTAGTTCTTTTGGATCCAGGGTATACCTTGGTGCAAATTTTTTGGTAGCATATGCTTGCGTTACTTACTTCAGAAAAAGTCAAAATTACTATATGTGTCCATATAAATTTCGAGGAGTTCTCTCGATTGCTCATGGATCCCAACATCTGAACCTCAATTCTCGTATTTAAGTAGACTTTCATTTTACTTCATTAGTTTTGTAAATGTAGTGACATGTTACCGTGAACGGATTTTATGCCGTTTCGACCAATCAGCGCGTTTCACGTTGGTTTAACGTTCATAAAAACACCTTTTGAGAGTGTAAGCGTATCGGGACTTGATTGTAATTGTATTAATGCAGGTTTTATTTAGCAGAATTGCCCCCCAGGTCACCACTTTGGTAAAAACGTAACCAACCTCAAATTATACCCTTTACATCAAAAAACGAATTTTGAAAATCGGCCAACAGACGGCGGAGTTATCAATGAACATACAAAAAAAATACATACCTACAGCCGAACGTATAACCGCCTCCTTCTTTGGAAGTCGGTTAAAAAAAGAAGAAAATCAGTTGATCGTAACGAAATTCTTCGCATTTTTAATAACATGGCGAATCGTAGAATTCAGCTGTTTTATAGTAGATTATGCACCAAGGGGATAAAGCAGTGTCTTACGGCACGGGCAGCGTATTGAACCCTGAGCGTAACGAGGGACTCTAGAGTTAACAATCGGACATTGTCGAGCAGGTGGTATGAAAAATATTTTTCATACCACCTGCTCGACAATGTTCGATTATATATCACGCAATCTCAACGTAAAGCATGTCATTGACTCCCAAGGGAGATAATGTTGTATGAAACTCCCAAGGGATTAAAGTGATTTGAATTTGGAACGTTAAAATTCGTATGAAAATTCCTAATAGATACGTATCTATCATAGAGTTTTTCAATAATAATATGGTATTGCTGAGAGTTTATTCGAAAATCGAACTGGCCACCTATAATTTTAATATTCTCACGTGTCAAAATCGTCAGTCACAAGTTCCTGAATCTTTAAGTACTGCTCCACCACAACTTCCATAAATGTTCCTAATAAAAATATTACTCTGTCCCCTCCATAACTGGACAAATGTGTCGAATATCAATATTAATTTTTAACAAAATAAATGTTATATTTTTGTAGCCCTGGGTTTTTATTGCCTCGCAGTAGGTATGAAAAGTAGAGTATGCACCTCTGGGATAAAGCCTGTCTTCGTCTTGGGCAGCTTGAACCCCTCGCTTTACTCGGGACTCTACATAACTCCCTCGTTTCACTCGGGAGTTAAGTTTTAACTCCCTCGCTACGCTCGGGAGTTAACTCTAGAGTCCCTCGTTACGCTCAGGGTCCAATATGCTACCCGTGACGTAAGACACTGCTTTATCCCCTTGGTGCATAATCTACTATTCTATTATTATGTTAATTATTATAACTAATAAGTTTGCAGAAACAATAGTAATAGGTAATCTAAATGGTATTTTTAGGGATTCAAATTTAGTACCGACGCGCGACGTTTAGTTTTAGGCTATTCATATTTGTATTTTTCCGAATTACACAGTCTTTAGGGTTTAAAGCTTTAACAGGTAAAAGAGAAAAAAAAATAGTTAAAGACGGCCCTGGCCCTTATTTAACGTACTTCTTTTTAGTCCTTTTATTTTCTTTAACACCTCCCCCAGAAACTAAAACCTGGCTACGCCCGTGTCACTCTCACTCAGACGTGGATCTCTACATCCAAATCTGAAAATTCAACCATCTTGTTCGCTTGTTCTTTATCATTGAGGACATAATATTATACTCGTAGTTACAATCGACTCTCGCTAATTTGAAACTCGGGGGACTCTTAAAATATTACGAATAATCGAGTGTTCAAAATATGTCTCGAAAACGAAAAAAAATACAGAGAGGTTCGAATTAACGCAGGATTGAATTAATGAGGCTCGACTGTATTAGATCCATGCTCGTGCTCTCTCACAGAAATTATTTGTCTACGAATAGCTATTGAATGTACCTACATCACTGACCGTGATTGATTTCGGAGTCCGTGCTTCGAGGGAAGATCAATTATGATAAATTTTTGACTTTCGCCCTACCTGTAACCAATGCTGAAGAAGAAATTCGACTCTAGCTACAGCCCTGCTTACATGTATAGGTTTATCTACAACAAGGAAGCCCATATTTTGTTTGATCGATTTCATTGTTAATAAATTACATAATGTGCTAAAATTAAAAACCAGTGACAAAAATTAATTTTATTGTTTTACTACGAATGTTCGTAAGATTATCTCGCTTCCCATGTCTATACTAATTTTACTTACAAGTTCCTTGATACTAATAGAGATTTTTATTATAACATATCTAATATGTAAAATCAAAGTATAAACAGAATAAAATATTTATAATACAACAAACGTGTTTTGCTGTTTTGTACGAAACTCTTCGTGCTTGAATCCGACTCGCGCTTGACCGGTTTTATTTTAAACCGAAGCGTCGCGTCGTCGTCGCGTCGCTCGCGTGATGGATGTTTTTATATTGATTTGAAGATTTTATTATGATCTAATAATATTCAAGCGGCTTCGTATTGATCAAACAGTTTAAATATTATAAAGTTATCTATTAATTAACTAGATGTTGTTCGCGACGTCGTGCGTGCAAAAGTTAATGTCGGCGAAACCATACATTTTTCTGTGATAAATAGTAGCCTATGTCCCTCCCCATAGTCTACTCTATAGACTATAGGTAGGTACTAGGTAGGTATCATCAAAGTCGGTCAATTAGTTTCGGCACCTATTCAATGCAAACAAACAAACAAATTTTTCCTCTTTATAATATTAGTATAGGTATATATCGCCGAGGACAGTAATTCCAACTGGTTTGTAGTTTGGCCACGAAATCAAACGTCGGCGGTAGGCGGTGAACCGTGAACGTATGAGCCGCAGTCAAAGAATATAATATACTAGCTTTTGCCCGCGACTTCGTCCGCGTGGAACAATACTTTGGGATATCGCTGAAATTTACCCGCGACTTTATTTATGACTAACGAAAGCGGAATCCTATTTTTTTAAACGGAACCCTAAAATAAAAGTAGCCTATGTTAGACCCTATAACATCAGTTATCTGCTAGTGAAAGTCCCGTGAAAATCGTTCCAGCCGTTTCAGAGATTAGTCGGAACAAACAGACAGACAGACCGACTGACAGACAGACAGACGGACAGACAAAAATTAAAAAAAAATGTATTTTATTGTAAGTACCGAATATACTTTCAGATTCATTATGTAAAAAGCTGTTAATTTGAAGTTACAAACAGACATTTAAATTGTATTTAACTGTATAGATGTTTTTTTTGATAGTATCTTAAAATATAATACATTATAATATCTATTATAATGTATTATATTTTAAGATACTATCAATTTGATGTATATAAAATAACTAAACTATTTAACTAAACTAAACATTAACCCGCACGCGCACCCCGCCTTGGTGACGCCCACTTCGCAACGGGCCGTGCAGCAGAAATCGTAATATTTTAATTTCGCCATAACTTCAAAACCAAACGTCCAATTTTAATCATTCAAAGACCAAATATTATCTACATAAACTGTACTTAGTGATGAAATAATTTATTTTGATAAGGATTATAACATGAGTAAAATAAACGCGTTTAAATGTAGTCCAAAAAAAATTCAAGATTTCTAAAATCTAAATAAAAAAATGGTTGTTGTGCCTCACTCGACATAGATAGGTATAGTGTGTCGCGGACTTTTTTGTAGATATTTATAAGATCTACAATTAATTAGAACATTTTATGGTTCTATCTTTTATAGTTTAGGCAGCGTACGCAAAATAAGTAACTTTTCTGGTTGATTTTTTACACCTTGTGTCCGAAAAACCCAAATATCTTACGGAACCCTATTTTTTTCCAAAATAAAATTTAGCCTATGTTACTCGTGGATAATGTAGCTTTCGAACAAACGGTAAGTGCTAAAAAAAATAAAAATTTGCATGAATATATTGTGTAATTCGACGTGATAAATACGTATCCATGCCACGTTTCAATTCAAAGTGCTAAAATAAAATGACGAAAAATATTTTTCATACCACCTGCTCGACAATGTCCGATTATATATCACGCAATCTCAACGTAAAGCAAGCCATTGACTCCCAAGGGAGATAATGTTGTATGAAACTCCCAAGGGATTAAAGTGATTTGAATTTGGAACGTTAAAATTCGTATGAAAACTCCTAAATAGATACGTATCTATCATAGAGCTTTTCAATAATAGTATGGTATTGCTGAGAGTTTATTCGAAAATCGAACTGGCCACCTATAATTTTAACATTCTCACGTGTCAAAATAGTCAGTCACAAGTTCCTGAATCTTTAAGTACTGCTCAAATAAACTCCACCACAACTTTCATAAATGTTCCTAATAAAAATATTACTCTGTCCCTCCGTAACTGCACAAATGTGTCCAATATCAATATTGATTTTTATCAAAATAAATGTTATATTTTTGTAGCCCTGGGTTTTTATTGCCTCGCAGTAGGTATGAAAACGCTCGCTACGCTCGGGAGTTAACTCTAGAGTCCCTCGTTACGCTCAGGGTCCAATATGCTACCCGTGACGTAAGACACTGCTTTATCCCCTTGGTGCATAATCTACTATTCTATTATTATGTTAATTATTATAACTAATAAGTTTGCAGAAACAATAGTAATAGGTAATCTAAATGGTATTTTTAGGGATTCAAATTTAGTACCGACGCGCGACGTTTAGTTTTAGGCTATTCATATTTGTATTTTTCCGAATTACACAGTCTTTAGGGTTTAAAGCTTTAACAGGTAAAAGAGAAAAAAAAATAGTTAAAGACGGCCCTGGCCCTTATTTAACGTACTTCTTTTTAGTCCTTTTATTTTCTTTAACACCTCCCCCAGAAACTAAAACCTGGCTACGCCCGTGTCACTCTCACTCAGACGTGGATCTCTACATCCAAATCTGAAAATTCAACCATCTTGTTCGCTTGTTCTTTATCATTGAGGACATAATATTATACTCGTAGTTACAATCGACTCTCGCTAATTTGAAACTCGGGGGACTCTTAAAATATTACGAATAATCGAGTGTTCAAAATATGTCTCGAAAACGAAAAAAAATACAGAGAGGTTCGAATTAACGCAGGATTGAATTAATGAGGCTCGACTGTATTAGATCCATGCTCGTGCTCTCTCACAGAAATTATTTGTCTACGAATAGCTATTGAATGTACCTACATCACTGACCGTGATTGATTTCGGAGTCCGTGCTTCGAGGGAAGATCAATTATGATAAATTTTTGACTTTCGCCCTACCTGTAACCAATGCTGAAGAAGAAATTCGACTCTAGCTACAGCCCTGCTTACATGTATAGGTTTATCTACAACAAGGAAGCCCATATTTTGTTTGATCGATTTCATTGTTAATAAATTACATAATGTGCTAAAATTAAAAACCAGTGACAAAAATTAATTTTATTGTTTTACTACGAATGTTCGTAAGATTATCTCGCTTCCCATGTCTATACTAATTTTACTTACAAGTTCCTTGATACTAATAGAGATTTTTATTATAACATATCTAATATGTAAAATCAAAGTATAAACAGAATAAAATATTTATAATACAACAAACGTGTTTTGCTGTTTTGTACGAAACTCTTCGTGCTTGAATCCGACTCGCGCTTGACCGGTTTTATTTTAAACCGAAGCGTCGCGTCGTCGTCGCGTCGCTCGCGTGATGGATGTTTTTATATTGATTTGAAGATTTTATTATGATCTAATAATATTCAAGCGGCTTCGTATTGATCAAACAGTTTAAATATTATAAAGTTATCTATTAATTAACTAGATGTTGTTCGCGACGTCGTGCGTGCAAAAGTTAATGTCGGCGAAACCATACATTTTTCTGTGATAAATAGTAGCCTATGTCCCTCCCCATAGTCTACTCTATAGACTATAGGTAGGTACTAGGTAGGTATCATCAAAGTCGGTCAATTAGTTTCGGCACCTATTCAATGCAAACAAACAAACAAATTTTTCCTCTTTATAATATTAGTATAGGTATATATCGCCGAGGACAGTAATTCCAACTGGTTTGTAGTTTGGCCACGAAATCAAACGTCGGCGGTAGGCGGTGAACCGTGAACGTATGAGCCGCAGTCAAAGAATATAATATACTAGCTTTTGCCCGCGACTTCGTCCGCGTGGAACAATACTTTGGGATATCGCTGAAATTTACCCGCGACTTTATTTATGACTAACGAAAGCGGAATCCTATTTTTTTAAACGGAACCCTAAAATAAAAGTAGCCTATGTTAGACCCTATAACATCAGTTATCTGCTAGTGAAAGTCCCGTGAAAATCGTTCCAGCCGTTTCAGAGATTAGTCGGAACAAACAGACAGACAGACCGACTGACAGACAGACAGACGGACAGACAAAAATTAAAAAAAAATGTATTTTATTGTAAGTACCGAATATACTTTCAGATTCATTATGTAAAAAGCTGTTAATTTGAAGTTACAAACAGACATTTAAATTGTATTTAACTGTATAGATGTTTTTTTTGATAGTATCTTAAAATATAATACATTATAATATCTATTATAATGTATTATATTTTAAGATACTATCAATTTGATGTATATAAAATAACTAAACTATTTAACTAAACTAAACATTAACCCGCACGCGCACCCCGCCTTGGTGACGCCCACTTCGCAACGGGCCGTGCAGCAGAAATCGTAATATTTTAATTTCGCCATAACTTCAAAACCAAACGTCCAATTTTAATCATTCAAAGACCAAATATTATCTACATAAACTGTACTTAGTGATGAAATAATTTATTTTGATAAGGATTATAACATGAGTAAAATAAACGCGTTTAAATGTAGTCCAAAAAAAATTCAAGATTTCTAAAATCTAAATAAAAAAATGGTTGTTGTGCCTCACTCGACATAGATAGGTATAGTGTGTCGCGGACTTTTTTGTAGATATTTATAAGATCTACAATTAATTAGAACATTTTATGGTTCTATCTTTTATAGTTTAGGCAGCGTACGCAAAATAAGTAACTTTTCTGGTTGATTTTTTACACCTTGTGTCCGAAAAACCCAAATATCTTACGGAACCCTATTTTTTTCCAAAATAAAATTTAGCCTATGTTACTCGTGGATAATGTAGCTTTCGAACAAACGGTAAGTGCTAAAAAAAATAAAAATTTGCATGAATATATTGTGTAATTCGACGTGATAAATACGTATCCATGCCACGTTTCAATTCAAAGTGCTAAAATAAAATGACGAAAAATATTTTTCATACCACCTGCTCGACAATGTCCGATTATATATCACGCAATCTCAACGTAAAGCAAGCCATTGACTCCCAAGGGAGATAATGTTGTATGAAACTCCCAAGGGATTAAAGTGATTTGAATTTGGAACGTTAAAATTCGTATGAAAACTCCTAAATAGATACGTATCTATCATAGAGCTTTTCAATAATAGTATGGTATTGCTGAGAGTTTATTCGAAAATCGAACTGGCCACCTATAATTTTAACATTCTCACGTGTCAAAATAGTCAGTCACAAGTTCCTGAATCTTTAAGTACTGCTCAAATAAACTCCACCACAACTTTCATAAATGTTCCTAATAAAAATATTACTCTGTCCCTCCGTAACTGCACAAATGTGTCCAATATCAATATTGATTTTTATCAAAATAAATGTTATATTTTTGTAGCCCTGGGTTTTTATTGCCTCGCAGTAGGTATGAAAAGTAGAGTATGCACCTTTGGAATAAAGCCTGTCTTCGTCTTGGGCAGCTTGAACCCCTCGCTTCACTCAGGACTCTACATAACTCCCTCGCTTCACTCGGGAGTTAAGTTTTAACTCCCTCGCTACGCTCGGGAGTTAACTCTAGAGTCCCTCGTTACGCTCAGGGTTCAAGCTGCCCGTGACGTAAGACACTGCTTTATCCCCTTGGTGCATAATCTACTATTTTGGCGTATCTCCGACGCGAAAAAAAAATCATTTACAGCCTACCTATTTGCCAGGTGAATAAGTAAATTACTCGTGTATCTTTTGAGATGGATCGTACAGGTACAGTTGTTTGATACGATGTGTCCTACCTACATCGTTGTAGTTGAAATAATAATATCTATGGACGCTTCACACCACCTCAATCTGGTCCCGTGGTAAGTTCTACCAGACAACGGAAATATATTTAATACGTTTACTCACAGTCACAATACACATCCATGACCCAGGAACAAAGAAAAGCTTTTAGTTCCTTCGGCGGGATTCGAACCCGCGACTTCCATCTTGAGCACCAACACGCTCGATCACTGAGCCACAGAGGTCGTCAAATAACTAATAATTATAATTTATGTACATACTTACGTACAAACATTTTAAGAATATAATGAATTTTTAAAAAATGTGCAGTAAACAATGTAATAACTCAAATGTATTTTAATATGTTTTTGCCCAGATTTAAAATACAATAACCAAAACAATAATTAAAAATTTCACACGGGCTAATTAAAATTCGTTTTACCGCACCGTAGTATCCATATTTTTGCAGATTGATAATGAAAAAATAAAACTGTTTTCAAATCATTACCCTTCCTTTTGGCTTCGCCGTAGTCGGGTAACAAAAACTATAGATTACCTACAACTTTATTTTCATAATAGTTTTATGATTTATCAAGTCAAGATAACACTGTTAAGCCTATCCTGCCTCCGCCTTTCGAACAAGCGACCATTACTTCACATTATATTGTTAAGTATAGGGCGAAGAGTCTATGTCGTGCACAGTGGCGTAACTATACCATCTGAGGCCCGTGGCAAGTTCTATGATTTTAGGTATGGTGAAATCAAGATGGCGTAACTTTTTCTTGTATGAAGATTTATTCTGTGAAATGTAGGTACGTCAAAACTATATTAGCCCATTCTTAGTTTTCAAATTATCGGTGTCTTATACGCGTAAATCTAAATTACAAGTAAATCAATGTCGTACATATTCTTTATTTCTTTTGACTTATTGATTGTTGTTATTTTTTTAATTTAACTTATTTGTAGTATAATATTTAATTATTAACTAGAATATTATGTATATTTATTTTTATGTGATAGGAGTACTATTTATTATAATTAATTAATATATTAAAACTGTTATAGTTTCCTAAATGTTGTGTATAGTTGTTATAGGATGTCAGTGTTCAAATGTTTACAGCTGACATTTAAATATGTAACCTGAAATAATATTATGTATACTCTTATGTCTGTAACTGTACCTTATAGAATAAAATAAGTTTAAAAAAAAAGAATTTTGAAAATCGGGCCAAAGACAACGGAATTTTCGTTGTACATCCGAACGTATAACCGCCTCCTTTTTTTGGAAGTCGGTTAAAAAATAAAATATACATATAGGTACAAACACACATTATTCTCAGTCTACCGTAGATTTTAGTTCATATCCATCTTAATTTATTGTATACCTTGTAAACCTCCATAACATTATTTAGGTACTTTATGATTCTTGATACAACCAATGTAGGCCGTAGCATGCAAATGTAAGGCTTTAACTTATAATTATCCATATATCGTTTAGAGCTATTATTACATAATTATTACTGTCTAGTTGTATGCACATAATCCATAATTGTATCAGCAACTTTTTAATTTAATACATCTATGATTAGCAATAACTTATATGTAATGATTGTAAATATGTATATTCAACGGCGGATCCAGATCCCCTGAGCTGGTTCCAGGACTTAGGTGGACCTCTAATTGAATGTTTTTTACGCTTTAACCTGTTAAAATCTTAGCCCTGAAAGAATATTGTACTTTACTCTTTAGAAAAAAAACAATAAAATCACAGGGATCGCGAACCTATGGCACGCGTGCCATCGAATCCTCGAACTTATAGTATGCGACACAATATTTTGGGCACGTCACTTATCCTAAAATTTTGTAATTATGTACTACGAAAAAAGTGTGAAATAGGTATTATATGACAAACCCAACATAATAAGTTATTTGTCATATAATTTACAACATCGGAAATTACACTAATTTTACTTTAATTTATATTACAAATTGATACTATTTTCAGTCTTTGAGGGTGTAAAATTTGAGCAGATTTAACCTAATAGGAAAAAAAATTTGCTTGCTCGCTTCGCTCGCTCGCGTTTAACATAAAGAACATATTATATTATTTAGTAGCGATGTTCTGTTTTAGCCGGTTCATTTTATGATATTTTTCCGAAGTTCACCGTTATTCAGTGTTTAAGTTTAACGATTGAATAGATTTTAACCTATAGAATGGGAAAAAAATTATGCTCGCTCGCTTCGCTCACTCGTGTTTGGCTTATACAGAATTACAGACATATTACTACAAAATTTAGTACCGACGTTCAGTTTTAGGCTTTTGATATTTGTATTTTTCGAATTACAGAGTTTTTCAGGGTAAACAGTCTTTGAGGGTTTAAAATTTGAGCAGATTTAACCTATTAAATAGGAAAAAAATTTTGCTCGCTCGCTTCGCTCGTTCGCGTTTAACTTAAAGAACATATTATATTATTAAGTAGCGATGTTTTTCCGAAGTTCACCGTTATTCAGTGTTTAAGGGGAAACCCTGAAAGACTGTGCTTTAAAGCATAAACAGGTAAAACGAAAAAAAATGGGTGCCCATTATTCTAATGTATATTATAAAATGATCCTATTTCCACAGTATTTTAGGGTTTAAAGTTTGAACAGATTTAACCTATTAAATATGAAAAAAATTTGCTCGCTCGCGGTTAACATAAAGCCCATTACATTATTTATTACCGATGTTCTGTTTTAGCCGGTTGATTTTATGGTATTTTTCCGAAGTTTATATTTTAGTTTAACGTTTGAACAGAGTTGAACGTTTGAACCTGTAAAATAGGAAAATTTGCTCGCTCGCTTCGCTCGCTCGTTTTTGGCTTAAAGAACGTATTATAAAATTTTGTACTGACGTTTAGTTTTAGACTATAGATATTTGTATTTTTCTGAAACACACAGTCTTTCAGGGTTTAAAGTTTAAACAGGTAACGAAAAAAAAAATCTAATGTGCCCAAAGCCTCTAATAGGTAAAAGACGGCCCTGATTATTTAATGTACTTGTAGTCGTTTTATTTTCTAGACCCCCCCCCCCCCCCCAAACTAAAATCTGGCTACGCCCATGATGTGACCCCCTCCTGGCACCAAAGCTGGATCCGCCCTTGTGTATATTGTGCATTTATATAAACTAAAAAACCTGTGGCGCTAATTGGTCCACCAATCTATCCGCAAGTCCGGCAACAAAACCTATTTCATTATTTCGAAATTGAAGGTTATAATAATATAATATAATATCTATGGACGCTTCACACCACGTCAATCTGATCCCGTGGTAAGTTCTCGTAGAACTTGTGTTACGGGTACCAGACAACGGAAATATATTTAATACTTTTATACTATACACATATTTAAGATTTTTATTATATTATACATATATTTAATACACATCCATGACCCAGGAACACAGGAAAACTTTTTGTTCCTTCGGCGGGATTTGAACCCGCGACCCCCGGCTTGAGCACCAACACGCTCAACCAACTGAGCCACAGAGGTCGTCGAGGTTAAAATAGCTAGTTTAAGAAAACACAGTTAGCGAATATATTAGTTATATTTTAAGTTCAAATACACTGTAAAAATACAAAACAGTTAAAACTACTATACAAAATGAGGCAGATTAAAAATACTTTTCATGTGAAACTATTTTATGGTGCCTAATGACACCTTTTAACTTAAAAAATAAATTCGTTTTTTTTTATGTAATGAACCAGGAAACGAGCAGACGGATCGCCGCGATTACCGCCGCCCATGGACACTCGCAGCAACAGAGGAGTTACGCTTGTAACTCCTCTGGTGCTGCGACTTGCGTTCCTGATCCTTAAAATCCCCAATCCCCCCCATGGGCCTCCGGTAACCTCAATCACTCGGCGAAACACAATGCAAGCGTTATTTCACGCCGGTTTTCTGTGAGGTCGTGGTATTTACCCGGTCGAGCCGGCCCATTCATGCCGAAGCGTGGCTCTCCCACAGTATTTTAAAAGTACACAAGTACTATAGCTACCTAATTTTAAAAATGGATATGGTATTAATTTTAACTGGCAATATTAATGTTATAATAACATATTTACATATTAATAATACAGCAATTCAATTGTAAAATTAATAATTTGATAAAAAGTAAAAATAAATACTACTAAATGATAAACTAAATTCTGTGACTTCACTAAATCAAATCCGGTTAAGAGATTCATGAAGTCTTTTCTTAATCTATGAATAACTTAGCTGTTGGTGAAACTTATTTATTTATTTATTTATTTATTTATTTATTTTCCATAATTATTTCTATCATTACAGGTTTTCCCCAATGCGATAGAAACTACATACTAAACTTAAGAAAAATCCCAGTTACATAGGTACTTACTATTAATTATTACTAATCAATAAAAATATTAGAACCTTACAGACAGTAACTTATTTTAAACATAGCATTCCTTGTGAGTTCACTCTTAGCACAACAAAAAATGTCGGTATCCGATGCAATAAGATTAATGTGGCGAAGTGCCCGCGTCAGCGGCGCCTCCTTCAGGAGGTTGGTGCGGGCGCGCGGCTCCGCCAGCAGCTTAGGTGGTCGTCGCCGCCATACGTACTTGTCCGGCACGTTAAGGTCGATCCGCGCCAGAATATCCGGAATATATAGCAGACCCCTCATAATTTGAACCACGAACAAGACAAGTGACAGTTCCCTCCTGACCCGCAGTTCCGTATACCCTACCATGCCCAGCACGAATAGTGTCGGATAAGACAGAGGATAAAAGGGATATACACCGTATAACCTTAGGTACAGAAATCTAGCAAACTTGTTCTGTATTTTCTCTAACATCTTACAATATTTTATCTCGTAAGGCGACCAGATAACAGAACAAGTTTCCAGGTGACTTCTCACCAACGTATTATACAGTACCATTATGGCGTTAATATTTTTAAAACCACGCACCGTCCGCAATATGAAGCCCAGATTTCTATACGCCTTTGTGCATATATTACTAATATGTTCCTTAAAATTAAACGCTCCGTTCAGTCTAACACCCAAGTCTCTTACTTCCGATACTCTCTCTATATCTTTTCCGCCGATCCGGTAGTTATATACAACTGGAGATAGCCCCCGAGTAAAAGATATAGCCACACACTTCGTGATATTAAACTCCAAGCGATTTTGTGTGCTCCAACTCAACACCCTGTCTATATCTGCCTGAAGTCTAATACAGTCGACCCTATCTCTAACCAATAAATACAACTTAAAATCGTCAGCATACAACAAATGTTTCGCTTCTTTTACCTTCTCTGTTAAGTCGTTTATCATGATAATAAACTGAAGAGGACCTAAATTACTGCCTTGGCTTACTCCAGACCACGTAAAGTAACAGTCAGACATATAACCACCGTAATCTACGTATTGTCGTCTATCTTTTAAATAACTAGCGAAAAATTTAAGAAGATGCAACGAGAAACCGAATTTCGCTAATTTAATTAGTAATATGTCATTATCAACCAAATCGAAAGCTTTTTTATAATCGAAATACACAGCATCGATTTGCGCCCCACTATCGACCGCCGGTATTATGTCAGACATGTAAGACATAAGGTTAGTAGTGGTACTTCTGGTAGGCCGAAATCCATGCTGTGCGTCCGACAGTCGCGACTTCACCTGTGCAAATATCCGTGCATGTAATATTGCCTCGAATATCTTAGCCGGAGACGATAGAACTGCCACTGGTCTGTAGTTTTTGATTTCAGATCCCGTAGTGGTTTTGGGGACCGGAACTACTCTAGTAGTTTTCCATCTTTCTGGAAATGTGGCTGTGTTTAAGCACTGATTGTATATGTGTAGTAATGGCATTTCGAATACAGATCGACAATCTCTAAATATGTAAGGTGGAATTCCATCTGGGCCTGCGCTCTTTTTCGGTTTTAATTCTTTAAGCGCCTTACGCACATCGTCTAAACCCAACTGATTTATAAAAACCATATTAGCACTGTCATCCACCGCCTCCTGAATAACTTTATTTATATTTAACTCAGGCCGTTGAGTGCTGTAAACTGAATGAAAATAGTTTGCGAACTCCTTTGCACAGTCTTTTTCACACAATATAATTCCATTTTTTAATATATTATTTACGCGTTTACTTTGTTTTTTAGCCTTTACATATTTCCAGAAAGATTTAGGATCCTCTAACAATCTACTTTCTACTCTATATTTATACATTTCAAGCGCACTGTTCAACATTCTTTTTAACGCAGCCCTACTTGCAGAGAATTCATCATAATCCGACTTTAATTTACTCTTTTTATATTTCTTATGTAGATTATATTTAATTTTTATTGAACGAATTATTTCGGCTGTGTACCACTCAGGGTAATTATACTTAAAATTTTTACACCCTATGCATTTCTTGGGCACACACCGCTCTAAAATAGGATTAATTTTGTCGTAAAAGAAATCTAAGCTCTCGTCAATATTCAAATTATAAATAGGACTCCAATCTATTTCACCGAATTGGGCATACAACATAACTAGATTAGCTTTATTGAAATTCCAGCTATACGGTTTATTTAAGGGCTGGATATTTAGTGTTTGATAACTAGATGAACTTGAGCACAAGCTAAACTCCACCTCAAGAGGAGGATGGTATTCATCCACCGGTAATAAAGGCTCCGCTGCTGCGCGCACACTCACTTCATCGTAATCTGCCAGCGAGTGGAGCACCAAATCTAATTGCCGATTCATGCAATTACCTACTGTGTTAATCTGAGTGAACTCACAATAAGAAATAAAATACTCATAGTAATTACTCACATGAGATGAACAGGAATACAAATTAAAATCTCCTAACACAACCACTTTTCGGTACTTATCACATAATTTTTCTATAATTTTAAACAATAACAAATATTCGTTTTCAGAACAGTTGGGTGGTATGTAAACAACACACAATAAAAACATTAGCTTATTTCGCAAGTGAACTGTTGCACTCACAATTTCAAAGTTACAACTATCGATATCTTCGTCTATTAAAACCTGTTTTAGCACTAGTCGAGGTGTGGCCACTAAACAGACGCCACCTTGTTTACGCCCGTCCATTCTGTCGCAGCGAATTATTGTGTAGGGGAAGGTGGGGGAATTGGGAACACTTAACTTAAATGGCAAAAAAAACAGCTTTTACATATAAAAAATAATCAACTTTTATTTACACTTACACATTACTTATTTATCTTCTTATAACTGGCAGAAAATCTCTTAATAATCAACTTTTTCTTAGATATATTAACGAAAACAAAAAACATTGTCGTTCCTTTTTACCCGACACCCTATGGGGTAATTGAGATCAGCCCGCGGGGCAAATGAGGACGACATGGGGTAAATAGAAATGACGTAGGTAACAGGTATAATTAAATTATTACTTTCCGCGACACAAATCACAAACGTAACCTTTGCTGGTTTCGCCCGTAGTGCATTGTTCGTGTGCCCAAAGCTTACAAATGGAGCACATTATCCAGTCTTCTGCCGGTGGAGACTCATATTTCTCATTGCACATTATGCAAAAATACTCATCATTTTCATTTCCTCCAAAAACTTTCTTTAAATTTTTTACTCCTTTACCTTTGACTGAGACTTTCTTCTGTACTTTCTTTCTTTCTATCTTGTACATTCTTGTATTTTGCCTTTTTTGTTTTTCTTCTAATTGAGTCTTGATTGGTGTGCTGGACAAAACCTGAGCATGTTTCTTATTCTGTCGCCGAGAAGTAGTACGTACCTGAGGTATAACTGGCACATTAGTGACTTCAGAGAGTGGCACAGGGGTGGATGGAACAGGAGGAGTGCTAACAGTGGTAACACTCATATCATTGTCATTTTCAGGAATTGAAGTGATGGTGGCATCATGACTGATGTCAGCTTGGTCATTCAGTGAGCATTCAAAGCTGTCCTTAAACATGTCAGGGTCAATAGGATAAATTCCAGCAGCTCTGAAACCACTGATAGCCTTGCTTATGTTAGCTGTTTTATTGAAGGCCTTGGTGAAAAGTTCTCCAACTTCGTATTGGTCAATTTTTTTGCCAGGATTGTTGGCCATGTAGAGCTCGCATTCTTTATTGTAAGCCATTTTCAGTGAACTGAAGATCGTGAGGTCCAATGGCTGCATTTTGTGAGATACGTGGGGCGGCAAAGAAAGAACGTGCAATCCATGATCTCGGTACAGTTCGTATGCTCCCAGGCTGATATGGCTTTCATGATTGTCGAGGATTAATAGTACTGGGTCTTCTTTGGTAGGTTTAACAAAAGAAATAAAGTGTCGCAAGTAGTCGATAAATATTGACTCGTTGATCCAGCCAGAATCAGAAACCGTTGCGACCATGTCATTATTACAGCCTTTAATCAGCAGTGGGTTCATTCTTTTCCTTTTAAATATAAACATGGGAGGGACATATACGCCACTGGCGCTAACAGCGCACACTACTGTAGTCGTGACACCACGTTCTCCACTTGTTGCTTTTCCTATTTGTTTCACGCCTTTTGGAGCCAAAATCTTATAATTTTTTTGAACTGTGCTTATTCCAGTCTCGTCAACATTAAAAATGCGATGACCAGGTATATTGTGCTTAGCTTGGATCATTTTTAGTTGTTCAAAAAACAGGTTAACTTCAGTAGCGTTAAAAGCTGTTATTCTGTTAAGAGAGGTAGCTTCTGGCATACGTAAGCTGATAGATGGATGTCTAGCCATGAATCCGTAATACCAATCTTTCCCTGCTAGCTGCGTGGTTTTGTTGAAATTATGTTTCAACTTATTGGCCTCAGCAAAACGAAAAGCAATTCGGCGCAAAGAACTTGGTGTTATGCCATAAAAAGACTTGCAGCATTGAATAATGTATGTTTCAAGCTGTTGTTCTTGCTCATAATTAAACACTGCGTACCGACCTCTTTTTGGTGTCTTGACTATGGTTTCTTTTAGTTGTTTAAACAAAGTTGTTTTGGGTACTGAGAATTGAGTAGCTGCTTTGCCCAACGTGAGTCTTTTATTCTTAACTTCTTCAACTGCACGGCGAAGATCTTCGATTGAGTACCTTCTCTCGGTCTTCCGAATGTATTTTCGAGGCATCTAAAAAATATAACATTAAAAATATAAAAACGATTAGCAACACTAGATTAATTTAGAATGCGAGGGGTAATTGGGAACATTCCCAATTACACGCCACCTACTGTTCCTAATTACCCGCAGGCGACAGTTTAAATCAAAATAGTCGCCACCTTCGATAACCTCTTTAGTGAATTTAAAGACACGTGGCATTTGAAAAAGGATAATCTATACAATAAACTTACGAAATATAGAGCCATTGTACTCAGAAGTATGACATTTACATCCGTTGTATGAGAACACAAAAATTATAACAAAAATGCAAAAAAAAATGTTTGACTTACCGTGACAAGATGCGTGCGGCCTTCTGCTTCCACTGTCGCTCGCGCACTAAAGGGCGCGGGGAGCGTAACTTGAATAGGCGCGGGACGAAATAGTAGGAGTGGAAGTGTGACTTATTAACGTGTTCCTAATTACCCGCCGTTCCCAATTCCCCCACCTTCCCCTACGCTGCGGGAACTACCTCCGCGTCGCTTATAGATGAATTAAGACCTGTTTCCGTAATTGAGAATATGTCCGCGCTTGAACACTCGATCCCGATCCAAAACTCTTCGAGCTTTGTTCTTAATCCCCTTACATTTTGGTAAAAAATGTCTATTTTATCCCGTAACGATTTTTGGCCCGTAGGTTGGTTTACGAAACCAAATCCACTCACAAAACTCAACATTCACTGGCCAAACCTCTGGTGTACAAATTTTTTCGTAACTACTTTGGGGAACCCCAATGATAAATGACGCATAGTCCCTTTCCGTTTTGTGTTTTATTTTATCTATTTTTATCGGCATCTGATTTCCACATACTTTTTTAATATACGACTCTAACATTTCTTCTGTAGTATCTTTTTGAAGTCTCCAAACATGCAAATATTTCTTACGTTCTGTTCCTTTAATATTATCGACATTCTCACTCCCCCCTTTCTTTACTTCACTATTGGGATAGCGAGATTTCCTTTTCACAAGTGTCCACTTTTCTTCTTTGTTATCAATCTTGCATTCGTCGTCAATGATGTTCGAGCCGTTATTGGTACTATCTTGTGCACTGACCGAACTTGCTGGTTTCGTGGCCACACAGTCAATAGTTTGTTTGTTATGAGAATTTAAAACTACCTGCTTTTGATTTGACTTTACTACTTCGTTAAACTTTAATTGCGCCTTATCTGATTTACTCTGTAATGTTTTAGTGTGATCATCCGAACATGAATTCTTACACTTAGCCTCCAAAAAGAAATTCTTAGCTCTCAGTTCTTGTATTTCACATTCTAATATATCGATCTTATTTGCTTTTTGCTCCATACTTTTAAACATTTTTCTTAATTCTCGTAACTCTGTTTCTGTGTTAGTGAATCTTTTCTGAAGTTGCCAGTATTCTTCCATTTGCTTGTCCATTTTTTCCATTATTTGCTTCAAATAAACTTTAATTTCGTTAGGTTCCATGGCCATTTCCATTTTCGTATTGCTACCTCCGCGTTTGGTGTTAACATACGAGCTTGGTGTAAAATTTTTGGTTATGGATGTACCTCGAACCGGTGTTTCTAAATTATTCGTCTTTGGAGTACTACATACGCACTCTGGGCATCGCCAAGTGTCCTTGAAGTCTTCAGTAAAATCCTTGTATTGTTCCTTGGTCAGTGCCAGACACTTCAGATGGTATATCTTCAGACACAGCGAACATTTCATTCGAAAACTATCGTTGACAGCAGTGTTACAGCCGTTACAATTAGTTTCCATTAGTTTTTATCCGTGTAAGTAACTAATATTAATTTTAATAAGCAGAGACACATTAAATACGTCCGCACTTAAATAATGTCAACTACCCACTATTCTATATATAGACGTATATATTAAATAAGAGGCATATCGAGGCAAATACTGTACCTACTTCAATGGCCCCACTTTTGGGGTTTTTGTGGCCATTTTGACATTTGAGGTATAGTGAAATCAAGATGGCGTAACTTTTTCTTGTATGAAGATTTGTTCTGTTAAATGTACGACATAACCCATCCTTAATTTTGAAATCTTTGATTCTATAACTTATAATAAAAACAAAAAACTAAATGCCTTAGAATCTATCGAGGTTGTCGTGTGGTATAAACAATAATAATACTTAGGTTCATGGTAACCATTTCATAAAATATTAAATTGAATATAAGTCTACATGACTATATAAACATTTTACTTACTGCTATAACAGTTATAATATAAAAATGTAAATATAAAAATTGAAAATATGTAACATATTTTCAGATTGTACAAAATATGTGCGTATTTTATTTGTTTAGTTACACTTTGTAGTGTAACTAATAATAATTATTGTTTGCTACAACTTGAAATTAAAAAATGCATAACGTGCAATGGTAAATTAAGTTCGATCTTTCACTTATAAAACTTTGTAGACACATAAAAACGAATGAGATTCAGATCTAAAAATATATAGGTTATTTAAGAATCTAATTTACCGCTCTTAGATACAAATTGTTGATGACATTTTTAACACAAATTAGATATATTATACATATAAGGTTTGGTAAAATCAATTACGGATATTTTGAGTAATTATGATCTACCGCTTATTATTTTACATTACACGTTCAGGCAAAAAATATTGTCATTCTCAAAGTAAAAAAAATATCTCATGTATGGGTGACTCTCCGCTCAGTACAAACTCGCCCATATAAAGGGCGCAAATATTTTTTTTTCCGAGTATGACAATTATTTTTCTGCCCATCTCTAAATAAAAAAAATATAAATGCCCAAAATATCCGTCATCGATTTTACCGGACCTTATATATTGACCAGCAAACAACTACGTAACACCAGGCGAGTTCATTAGTATCTGTAGCGGCAGCCTGAGGAAGGCGTCCTTCATGTTGCCGCAGTAGGACTCCGGGGCCTCCGTCAGGTACTTGTCCATGTTCAGCACCACCTGCCTCGGATCGCCGCCTATCTCATACTCGTCTATCGCCCTGTAGATTGCCTGAAATAAAAAAAAAAATATATTTAATTAGCCATTCCATAGAATATTGATATTTTAGAAATACTTTTTGACAACATATTTTTCATATTATTCAAAGGTTTTGTTGCAATAAATTAGGCGAATTATCGTCATCATGACGATTAGTGACGCGAGCGAGATCGCATTATCAAATACACTTGTACGACTACAAGGATCTTTTGGCACTTGGATGGGGGCGTGAGTGTCGCAAATAAGAACAATACTTATTACTAAAAGTGAAATTTTACAAGACGGCGATGTTAGTACTGATTTTGTCGACGTGCCAAAAGGTAAGTGTCGCAACTACAAAACAATACATAATACTAAAAGTGACATTTTACAAGACGGCGATGTTAGTACTGATTTTGTCCACGTGCCAAAAGGTAAGTGTCGCAACTACAAAACAATACATAATACTAAAAGTGACATTTTACAAGACGGCGATGTTAGTACTGATTTTGTCGACGTGCCAAAAGGTAAGTGTCGCAACTACAAAACAATACATAATACTAAAAGTGACATTTTACAAGACGGCGATGTTAGTACTGATTTTGTCGACGTGCCAAAAGGTAAGTGTCGCAACTACAAAACAATACATAATACTAAAAGTGACATTTTACAAGACGGCGATGTTAGTACTGATTTTGTCCACGAGCCAAAAGGTAAGTGTCGCAACTACAAAACAATACGTATTACTAAAAGTGACATTTTACAAGACGGCGATGTTAGTACTGATTTTGTCCATGTGCCAAAAGATCCTTGTACGACTGTATTTATTTATTAAGGGCGTTCATCACACTTACCTAATAACTTCTGGGAAAATGGATCATCTTTCTTGTCAGACAAACTGTGATCAGTCTGCATTGTCCTAACCAAACTTGGAAACAACAGTTTTTGTTGTTCCAACATGGGAATTGAACCCACGACCTTCGAGTCGAGACCCAAGCTCTAACCAATTATAGACCACGGAGGCTTTCGACAGACTTATGGTAGAAATCGGTATGGGGAGCTATTATTATGTACAAAATCGGTTAACATGTTAATGAATTAAATTCTCTGAAGTACCTTCAAAAAATCATGTATTACTAATCTATACCTCTCTGCCCCCGATACCTAATTAAAAAGACGCATGATGAACGAGAAATGAACGGAACGGGAAATCAGATGGATACAGAAGCGACCTATTTCGTCAAGCTAAAATCGCAATAACACAAGATAGAAAAAAAGTAAAAATACAGAAAGACGCGTCTTTTCTTTGTGATTCCGGCAGTATAAATAACTCAATTTCGAAAAAAACTGTTAGATCAACATCATCATCAGCCTATCACTGCTGCTGAACGTAGGCCTCCCCCAATGAGCGCCAACCATCCCGATCTTGGGCAGCGCTCATCCATCCGCTGCCAGCCACCTTCTTCAAATCGTCGGTCCATCGTGCCGCAGGGCGTCCTACACTACGTTTGCCTAAGCGTGGTCTCCACTCTAATACTTGTCTGCTCCATTGACTGTCTGTCCGTCTGCAGACATGGTCAGCCCACTTCCACTTCAGCATGCTAATTCGTTGAGCAATGTCGGTGACTTTAGTTCTCTGGCGAATAACGTCGTTACGTATTTTATCGACCAGAGATACCACAACATTGCTCTTTCCATCGCACGCTGAGCAACCTTGAACTTTTGAGCCTTACGGTGAGTGTCCACATTTCGGCTCCGTATGTCATTAACGGGACCCTGGTCTTAAGGGATCCCACACGATTCAAAGATATTAGATGCGCCATTTTAACTATCGGGGGTAGTTCTGTAGTAGTGGGTAGTGACCTGGAAAGCGGGCTGCTTGTCGTTGTGCGCGGCGCGGCGGCTGGCGTGCAGCACGCTCACGCCGGCGGCGGCGCGCGCGCACGCGTCCCCGTACATGCACTGGTCGGGCCGGTAGTTGTGCCGGCACGACAGCACGTGCACCGCGCCCCCGTGGTAGTGGAATATTATGTTGATTATGTCCTGGAACACGAGATTTGCGTTCTTATATCCTATTTATTACATACTAGCTGATGAACGCAACTTCGTTTGCATAGATTATCGGAAACGTAACCCTAATTTTTAAACGGAACAATAAATAAAAGTAGCCTATGTTAGACCCTATAATATTAGCTATCTGCCAATGAAAGTTCCGTGAAAATCGGTACAGCCGTTTCAGAGATTAGACAGACAAACAGATGGACAGACAGAAATAAAATAAAAAATATTTTATTGTAAGTACCGAATATTAAATGTTTTGTGCCACGACTTTGTGCGCGAAAAGTTAATTTCGCTGTAAACCTAAATTTTTTCGAGATAAAAAGTAGCTTACGTCCTTCACCGTGGACCAGTAGTTTCGGAGCCTATTAGATGCAAACAAACTTATCCTCTTTATATTATATTAGAATAGAAGTATAGATATAACCCCTTACTAATAAACGCTGTATAAGCTTTGAATAGATAAACAGTGTTTTGTCCCTGTCACACAAGTGACATTTTTAATTCGATAGGAGACAACTGTATAACTATTCAAAGCTTATACAGCGATTATTAGTAAGGGGGTAAGTGAAAAGCTGTTAATTTTGAATTACAAACAGACAACTCAATTTTTTAAATCTGTATGTATATGTCACCATAAAATTGTAAAAACCGTTAGATTGTAATAAAACTAGTGAAATTGTAAAATGTTGATAGACTTCCGACGCGAATATGCTGCCTATAATTTAACACATTATTTTTCGTTAGATTATAAATATATAGTTTTTAATCTTTCGACATATTTTTACAATCTCGTTAGTTTTTACAATCTAACGGTTTTTTCAATTTTACGGTGACATATAATATATAGCTAGATTCTGTTTATTTGCTGAAACTGAACCAACATACCATTCATCTAAGCTTTGACATGGATAGACATGGTATGACGTCAGCTGGCAGTGCGACGTGTACGCTTGGCAAAAGCCAGTTAGATATTGCTATTGCTTAATTGCCTGTGATGCGGTGCGTCCTTTGGGCGACATAATGATAACTCATGCCAGTGCACAGTGCAAAGATCAGATTTGACTTCGGAGACTGTACCATATTAAAAAAAAGATCAACTGATTTTAATATTTCTAGTTGTATTAACTAGATAGCATTCTATGATAAATCAAAATGAAACTTCATTTTCAGTCAGAAAACGTCAACATGTTTGGCTTTATTTAAAAAAAATACCTGATCTCCCCAAGGTATGTAAAGTTTCCACTTCAGCATTATGGGGGTCACATAGTCCACCCAACCAAAGTTTCTCATCCTTGTTAAATTCATCAGCATCACACCCGAGTTTAAACCTGTAAATTATTTCCAAGAAGACTGTTAATAAAATAAAATATATTATAGTTAAGAGGGTGACAAAAGTTACATACAAAAATATTACTTTTTACACCATAAAAAGTAGCCTTTGTCCTTCCCTGTGGTTTACTCTACATCTGTGCCAAATTTCATCAAAATCGGTCCAGTAGTTTCGGAGCCTATTCAATGCAAACAAACAAACTTTTCCTCTTTATTATATTAGTATAGAAACTGATTGCAATTCCAATGCCTTGTTAAAACTCGAGAACGGCTGGACTGATTTGGCTAATTTTGATTGTGAAATAATTGTGGAAGTTCAGGGAAGGCTGAAATGGTGAGAAATTTCAGTTCATAGTTAAGGTAGAATGAGATGTTTCGAGACAGCTTGTTAATAATATTTTTTAAACAAGTTATGTGATAAGGATTTAAAATACATGCACAATTAGAATAACATGGACCGCACCATATTTTCCATAAAAAGGATGTTTTGCAAAGCGAGGATACCATGACACATTAGGATTGTCATCTTCAAGAGCCATGGCAGATATTTGTGAACTATTGAACTCGGAAAACTTCTGCCACAGCACCTCAGCAGGCCCCAGAAACAGTGTGTCAGTGTCAACATATATCATGGCGTCTATGTGAGGGACTAGATCCTGAAAGTATACAAGTCTTTTATAACACATTTTTATGATTTTCATATTGTGAGGAATTGTTGCCACATTTTACGGCAAGTGTATAGACACTATACATGTATAGACAGCACTTGTGATATCTTATGTAATTAGTGGTATAAACAGCACTTTTCATATCTTATGTAATTACAGGTATAGACAGCACCTGTGATATATTATGGACTTACTGGTATAGACTGCAATTGTGATATCTTAAGTACTTAGTGGTATAAACAGCACTTTTGATTTATGTACTTACTGGTATAAACAGCACTTTTGATTTATTATGTACTTACTGGTATAAACAAGCGCTGTGCAGCACATTTGCTGAATAAATTCAACCAATCTTTTTCATGAGCTTTAGGAAATTTTATGTCATGTAATTCGTAACTGAAACGATATCTTGCAAGTTTCTGCCATGCCTTCAAAGTGTCTTCAAACTTATTTTTGAGGTTTACATCAGTGAATATGACAAAACGGACTGGTGTTTTGGTGAATAGTAAAACAGACTTAACGACATTGAGGGATTCATTGAATCTTGAATCACAAACAACGAATGATATAATAATTGTTTTGTCGGCGGTTTTCTGCGGTAGAGGTTGTATTGGTAGCGGTGTTAAATTTCTGAAATATAAGTATGTAAAGTAGTACCTTTTTGAAGTGTTACAATCGAGATATTCAAAGCAAATTCATGATAAGTAATATTTTCTTGGTTTACTTACGATTTTTGTTCAACTTTTGATACTTTAGATGTCCTATTAACTGCAAAAATATACACAACCACAAAAATAAAGGTTATTATTGTGAGAGTTTTTAACAAACTTGGCCTCCTCATACTGGATAAGTAAGTAACTGGTAACGGCAAAAATATTTAAAGATTTGGATATTTCATAATATTTTGTTAGTTTACATGATAAGACAGAAATATTTTTTTTATTTTAGCGGCGTTTTAGCTAATGAGCACTTCGTGCTTTTAGTTATATTTGATGTTCATATTTATCTTAGTGCATGTAGTTTATTTAATTGCTATAATTACATTCCGATACAATAATATAAAAGAAAATTTAATATTTGGCTCACGAATCTTGCACAAAATAAATACAATTATTTACAAATAAGTTTTTTTTTATTTATTGATAGCGTTAAAACTATTTGCCAGTGTCAATTAGCTTTCTTTTTTTTTTTTTGCTTCATAATAACTTGACACTGGCAAATGAGCATTTCTCAAATTTTTTGACCATAATTTTAATAATCTTCATAAAATACAATAAGTATATTTTGGACATATTATGTTAAATACAGCTAGCTAAAAGTAGACAGATTCTGAATTTATGGTTGTTTTTTTGTTTTAATAGAGTTTTTATACAAAAAACCTGTAAATTATTAGTTAAGGGCGAAATAAAAGTTCTTATTTTGTTACTTGGAAATTAATGAAAACCATAAAGAAACATGCAGACTGTATTATAAATTTATGTTTTTCTATGTAGATCATAAATTAAACAACATCTGATAAAAGTAAAAATTGTGAAAAAAATTATTTAAATTGTTTTTAGCAGTACTGACTATTTTTTGTTACCTTTTTTAAACTTTCTAATCAAAATGTTTAGTTTTCCTCTAAAATAGAAAAAGGGATGTTATATTTACTATTTATAATTATAATAATATTTATCATAAAATTGTTTTAAATTATTGATTATAGCATTTCAATTTAAAGAAAAAGAAATATCTACCATTATTATCAGAAAAAATTTGGGACAGTATCAAAACAAGAAACTTGGGTAACAAAATCGGAAATGTAAGGCTAAGCATACACACACTTGACACTCCATTATGTGATCGTTATTATTTAGTTTTATCCTGTGTTATAATCTTCAAATTTTGTAATATATACATAACAAAAGATATATATAACATTATGGGGATTAAACGAATATAGATACCTACCTACCAGTATGGCAATTTTACGAAATGTGTACTTAGGTTTAAAAACTCCTTTTTTGTTACCCCTCGTTCTGGTTATACGTTACCACGCGAAAGTAACAAAAACAGAAGTAACGAAATGACGGGTACAGATTTTGAATAAAATACATATTCTTTAAAACTCAATACTTAAAACAGTATTTTACATCAAATTGTAGCCCATTAAAAGAACTATTTATCAATTTCAACAAGAGTATTAAGTATCTTGAACTTACCTTCACACAGTATAACAAAATCCAGATCGAATTAGTCGCAGTGCAGAGCACAACGTCAAGCCGCGGCTGTTGTCGACACCGAAATGACATCACAACAAAATGGCAATGTGAAATGTCGTCAATAGTGTTGCCAAAGGAAAAAAAATCAATTAACTTTGTAGTTTAAAAAATCTTTCGACACAAACATCGGTAACAAAATCTGAATTCCGTTTTGGAATTTTTTATGGGACAATATTATTTTCCTGAAACTGATTAACTTACGACGTATTTCACTATTATACTAAATAAAATATGTATTCAAATACTCTAAGTAGTGTTTTAAGACTATAACATATATTCCGTTTCTTAGAATTTAATGAAATAAATGAGTTCAAAATCACCGCGGTCGCAATAGGACAACCTATTTTCCATACTACGAAAATTTTGGTATTTTAGATTATTAATTATTTACTGTAGTGAGAGTGTTTTATTTATAGCTTTGATATTTTCTCTGATAATTAAATAATATCAACGAAGTTACGACAGTCATGTAAGTTATTTAAGTTATCATAGTAAAAAAATAATCAAAGACCAAAACATGGGACATCGACGTTGCGGCTATGGTCAAAAAATTTGAGAAATGCTCAAATAAATACCTTCCGTCATAAATAAATAACTCTATTGCTATTGTCAAAGTGAATTTTGAAGTGCCATTGCAGTTTAGAGTTTTCCTCTGAGGTTTTCTTATTTTCCCAATTTTTCTCATGAAGAATATAATTATTTTAATCTAGGACGATTCTAAAATAAAGGACAACCTAAAAGGCCAAAATTGCTAACATATTTTACAATGGTCGTTGGAGCTTTTCCAATTGCAAAATTATCAGTTTTGTTAATAAAACAAATCAGTAAACCCATCGCAAATGTCTGTAAAGAACGAGCCAAAAATAGTCCTTTTTTTAGGACTTACGTGTGTATGCCTCCAGCTCAATGTAAGACAAGAGTAACTGTAATATTCTATTATGTAATAACCTGCGAGTAAACAAACTAAATAAACTTGTCTTTTAGTTTACAACTGGTGCGAAGTGAAGGCAAAAATGTGGATATTGAATCTAGGAAAGCCAGTAAACATTCCAGTGCTCAGTCAAGAGATGGCTATTGAACTAGGAGCCAATTTACTTGGCGAAAGTGTTATATTCATAATTGGTGCTGGTTTACTCATTGTAGAATATAACAGGTGATGTCACCATTTCTTTTATATTTTACTAGCTTTTTCCCGCGGCTCCGCCCGCTTAAATACAGTATCCCACGGGAGCGGTACATTTTCCCGCGATAAAAAGTAGCCTAAGCTATGTCTCCGTGGTCTTCTTTATATCTGTGCCAAATTTCATGATGATCGGTACAGTAGTTTTTATGTGAACGCGTAACAAACAAACAAATAACTTACGTTCACAGCTGTTATAGTAAGGTGTTTTCCTCAATGTTTTATTCTTGCTTACAAACACAAAAAAAAATTCAACTTTTTATGTATATTTTAATTAAAGTGAAGTGTAAAAATTAAAAATATACCTCAATAAATATGTGGTATCTCTAAGTGTGTACTTTTGTCATGATATTAGGTAGTTTTTTCTATGTTTCAGACAAAGCAAAAAGGAGAGTGCAAAGGAAGCAAAGCGTGCAGAAGAAATGCAACACATAACCACAACAATAACAGACCTTTACTTCACTGTTCAACAGCAGCAGACCCAGCTCAGAGAAATGGAAAGATTAGTCCATTCTATAAGTAGGTTTACCTTTGTAAATTATAACTAAAACACACACACACACACATAGACAATACCTTGGTGTCAAATTTAAAATTCTTGAATATTGTTGTAGATGTGTAAAAGGCTCTGTAAATATTCATCAATAATTGAGAGGTGATTAACATAGAGCAAACCATTGTCTGACCTTATCTGTGTAAAGTCCTTTATGTGGAACTGGACAAAACTGAAGTATTATTGTAGGGATGGTTGGTTCCCTACAGGAAAGTTGATGTTGGATGTTCTTAAAGCCAAAAGAAATCTGAACTCAAGGCATGATAACATCAATGACTCATTCAGTGTTTATTGTCAATAAAATATAATTATGATTACGCAATAGGCTAGACGACTGATTTTTTTTATTGCATAAATGAATAGTACTCTTAAATATGAGTAACTTCTCAGAAGAAACCGTATATCAAAAGTCAATATTTTTAAAGGTACAGCGATTTGTTTACAAAATTTTCGCAAGTCCCGTGAAAACGCTCCTTACTAAAGTCGTACGTAGCTATGACGTCACGTCCATGTTAAAGTGTATAAAGTATACGGCCGCGGGAACATATTTGTAAATATCTCCGATATTTGTGCGTTTAAGTTCATACTTACCATAATAAAAGTTTTTGTATATTATGATGTAAGTAAACTGATGATGTAGATTTTGTTTACTAATTTAGCAAAAAAATAATTAAATTTTTTGTACTTTTTAGATGTATCTAATTACTAAACTATAAATAAAATATTATAATTTTCTACATTTACGAAGTAGTAATGCCTCAAATTTTCTGAGTACATTAATGAAACTAAATATTTTAGATGTAGTCGTGTAGCCTATTTTTAAAGTGTACAGTCAGCATTACATCAATGTACAACTCAACTCCACATTTATTCAATTATACATTTATGTTTTAGGTGGTCAGAAACCTGTTGCTTCACCGACTAACTCTCCAAGTAAAACTGATGCACCTGCTAAAGGCAACACACCATTGTCTCCCGAGCTGGGTAACAAGCCACAGAATATAACTTACATAAGGGAGTACATTCCTGATGGCCCAACACCCTACCCGAACAAGGGTCTCATTCTACAGTCTCTAAACTATATACAGATGGACGTTTTCAGCTCATTTTTTACCAAATCTAGTCACACCGAAACAAGTCATAATGAAAAACCCCCGAATAAAAATGATTATAAACGAGAACCTGCTGTCCTCTCCAATGCCCTACGTGACATTGAAAATAATTTGAGAAGTTTATTTTAACGTGTTTAGGAACTGTTAACGCTTAGAATTATTAAGTTATTAAATATACTTTTAAGTTCACTTTCATTTGTAAATTTTTACATGTATTCTACTAGCTTTAAAATCAGTGGCAATGATATTTTTAATATCATGAAATTGTAATTTTTGGTGTTAGTCATTGAGAATAAAATGTACAGTTAATTTTATATTTTTTATTCGTCTAACCATTCACTCATGTATTTACAAGTCTGCGGAGTGATGAGTCCGATGGAACCACACTTTTGTATCAGAGGGCAGACTCCGCACGGCACTTGCACTAAGCCTGGAGGTGGAATAAGGGAGTCGATTGCTCTGAATACTTTATTACCATCGGGGTAAACACTGCTTTCAGCTTTACCATCATATACTAATGTATTCAAAATTGTTATTACGTCTTCTACTTCAAGTTTTACCTAAAACATGGAACTTCCATTGATAAAAGTGCAAAAATATTTTTGTTTGTAATTTATAAATTGTTTCCCAGCCCATTTGTTTAAATACAAATAATGTAAAAAAAAATTTAAAAAAATTGATTATATTTGCATGTAACTTCCAGAAGGATTTACACTACGTTATGATTATCTTTGTTTTTATAAATAAGCTAATTTTGTGTAATATCCAGTTTAGTGAATCAATAAAAAAAAAAATAATAATAAAAAATGAAACACTCACTTTACTTATTCCTAAATCTGTGATATACTTCTGCACCTCAGCTGCAGTAGCATAAGATTGTGTTCTGCCTACTATTGGACCCCGTGGGTTATTTTTTATTTTATCGGCCCGCTGTTGTAGAAACCTCAGGCATTGTCTGTTGAGTATGTCTACAAATTCTGACTCAAAATCCTGATCCTGATACCAAGCCCCACCAGATATTGAGCGGTCAGGTTCTAGGTTAAACAGCATGTACACCTTCTTTTTTGATGCCTAGAATAAACAAATACATTAGTAACATGATTTAATATTTTTTAAGGTTTATTCCTTATATATTCTGTCCAGACAATGCAATACTTACATTTACACATTTTACTGCTTTGATTAGTTTTTTACTCTCTAAGCTTTTTAACACCTTTGTAAGTTGAGTATTAGCAAGGTTGGATCGCACTCTTATGTCTCTTATCCAAATCCCCTTATTTCCAGCTTCTTCTATTAGATTGTAGACAACTTTTTCCTCATTATCTGCACCCTTTGCTAATGTCTGTTTAGTGCTCTGATTTTTTAACCTAAAAAAAACAATCTTTAAAACTTAAGTGAAAGAAAAAATGTTAAATATAAATTAATATTTTCATACGTTACTTGTAAATCAGTTTTCCACCCTGGTTGTATAAATCAAACAGTCCTTGCTGTAGCAGCTTATTGATAGCAGCAACAAGTTCAGCAGAAGAAAGTTCAGGTACAGCACTGGCCATATCTTTATCCGAAACTCCTTTTGGATTTTTTCTTGCGGCATTTAATATTTTCTCTAATATCACGTCGTCGGATTTATTTTCACTCATTTTCGGAGTAATTTATTAAATTTAAATTATAGTTAGAAAAATTATAGGTACCTAGTAGGTAAACACTTTTATTTATCTTCATCGCTTCATCTTCATTTTATTTCACATTTGACAGCAGTGTTTTTTTTCTATGTTTTTTTTTATGCCCCGTCCAGACCGTAGAAATATTAATACATAGAAGGTAAACTAAAATCGAAGTCGTAGGCAGCTATTTGTCTCACAAAACATCAAAGGCAAAACCAATAAGAGTGAAAGAGAAAGCCATCTTTTTTTTTTTTTTTTTTATAAAGGCCATACATCTTAAGATTAAGCCGGCCTAAGAAAGCCATCTTCATGTATTTAATTTTTTTTCTCAGATTGGCTGGACTCCAGTCCGGCTATAAGTTTCAGTAAAGCGTCTATCACTTAACACTTTACTGAATCGACTGACTTGACTCATTGACTACCGACTAATGACTATTTACGTGGACTTTGACTAAACTTTGGACTTGACTATTGAGGAATACAGTGATGAAAATTTGAACGAATATTCTATTTCCCGGCTTTTTTACTTGACACTGGCAAATGATTATAAGCCGACGCCATATATAAATATATAAAAAGAATTTCAATAATTATCATTTCGGTTTTCTAGATTTTCGAATGTCATGGATTTTCGTAAACAAGAGTTTGAATCTATTGAATATTTTCTTTTATTTACTTTGGAAAAACAACTAATTTGATAGGTACCGTACTGATGTAAACTTTTTAGGTAGGTAGGTACACGAAGAATAGATACCAGGAGTCCGAACGGTATTGGCTTTTCCATAGTAACAATAATAGGACCAGGATCTAGTTCTCTTTTCTGCCGCTAGCTGTGCGAGACCGACGAGTACCGAGTGTTGCCAATACTATTATACCGAGTGTTGCCAATACTATTATTTATTCCAATTATTTTTAAATTACCGTTAGGCATTTACCGTGTTCTACGGCATCTATTTTTCGAGAACAGTTCCTAAGAATTTCCTAAAACGTTTATATACCTAATTAGATTTAAATCCACGTTTCTCTTAATATTTTCTTCCAGAGCTGTCAATAGCAACATTGAAACTTCCCGCGTAATTTCAAACGAGTGCTTGTCGGACTGTCGCGCGCTCTACCGGCAAAAATCTGTCCCCGTAATTGAGACCATTATTTTAACATTACGTTCGGACTCCTGGTATCTAACCTGGTATCTATGCTTCATGATATGGGTAGGTACCTACCACGATAAAAACTATCTGCCATATTATGTTAATGTCATTTTAAATCTGTTTTGTTATTGTCACATTGTAACCAAAACATTGTTAAGTTAATTTTTAACTTAATAAAACCTTATATTCAGTAAAGGTTTTGTCTTATTTCAGGTACATTTACTTGGACTGAAAATAATATTCACATCAAGTGCCGCTGTGGCAACGTTCGCGTTAGTATGTCGTCGAAGGACATTAAACCTATGTCAATAAAAACATACAACAGTATAGTGAGAGATTTTCATAAAACTACTTTATTTAGCAGAAAAACGGAAAATGAACTTAAAATGAAGTACAAAGAGTAAGTACTTTGCCAAATCTTTGCTCGGTAAATTATTTCAATAAATAAATAAAAATATTTAGTTGCCGCCACTACTTCCCTCAGACGTATAAGTAATTATTTCACTCCTATGATTATTATCCCAACTAAAAACTTTAGCATAGATGTAGAGTAGACCATAGGGAAGGACATAGGCTACTTTTGTAAATTGTTTCTGCGAAATTAACTTTTGCACGCACAAAGACACGGGCAGCATCTAGTTTATTATAAATGTATGTATTTACTATTTATCTAATAGGTATCCAATATTATATTTGTGTACACAATGTTTATAACATAGTTAATGTAAAATAATTAATATTTGTAATATATTAAATGTGTAACATAATATTATACGTATGTAGGTTGTCGTTGTTGTTGTTCTATTCCATAATTTTGCACATTTAAAAAAATTATCCTGTATCAATGTTTGTAGTGTTCCAACGTTTACAATGGGGAGTATTATTTCGTTGTTGGTGCAAAGATCAATGAAGCAGAGTTACCGAAAGTCTCCCTCCATATCCAGTAAATATATGGACTTGTACAAAGAATTAATGAAAGACAATAAAAAAGCTGATGTTATTTTATGGTAAGAGGATTCTTCCATATGTTTTCTTTGTTAAATGTTTTTAGATACATTTGCTTGCTACTACAGTTGCAATATTCATATTTCAGTTTGGCTGAGAGTCAAGGTATAAGCCCAGCACTGTTTGTTAGATCTTTACTTCAAAATGTTTCATCCGACTCCCTCATGGTTAAAAAGTATGTAAAGGATACAACTTTAATTGAAAATAAAGATTTGGCTTATCAAGTGTTTGTGGTAAGATAATTTTTATAGCCACTTACACAATAATTATTAAGGAATTAAAATCTTAGTTTTAATTTTAATATTTCCTAATTTGTTTACAGGCAATCGTTAATGACAATCAGTATGGACCCCACGCTGATATAATTAAACAGTAAGTACGATAAATAATTCATATTTAACATTATGAATAAATCAGACTATGAATAAGTTATGGAAAATAATACTAAGACCAACAATAATTTAGATATTTAAATAGTTTTTTTTATTTCAATAACTTAGAATTACAACATTGTTTTTATAATTTCAGGTCTATTGGTTTAGAATATGAACTGCGTCTGGAAAGGGAACTGAGGCTTCTCAACATATCATTCTCCGATGAGAAAGTTTTGCGGTTGCGTGGATATGATAAAACTCCTGATTTTAAACTCGACGTTCCAATAGCCATTGATGGATTTATTGTGAACTGGATAGAAAGTAAAGCCCTTTTTGGTGATGAAGAAAATCATATGGGCTATTTGAAAGAGCAACTCATTTGTTATTGGAACAGATTTGGTCCTGGGCTGGTTATTTACTGGTTTGGCTACTTGGAGACTTTGGAATTGACATCAGAAGTTAATAATATGTTTATATTGCGCACAAGACTTCCTAGTAAAGAGCATATAACTCAATACAAACTTGATCTGTAACATTATTAAAGCTTATATAATTGATTGTGTATAAAATTAAGATATTAATTAATAATGTGCTTGTTTGCTACAATTAATAAATGACTGCCACATACTATCAAATAAGCTGCCACTCTGCCAGGTCATAAAATGAGAATCGTACCCACGCACTCATACTCATGTGTAAATAAATATTTCAACCACCTCTGCAGTTGTTGCGGTCACTTTTTATTTAAATGTTTTGAGTTGTACTAGTGCAAAGAAAATTGTTTAGGAACTGCTTGAGCAGGAAATTTGTCTATATTGTACATACATAGCTTACTTAGAAGCCTCCTTGTGGACATTTGTAAAAACTTGCTGAAACAACTAGCCTTTTATTGCTTGTTTCTTTATTTGCTGTTAAAAGGTTTGAATAAAATAAAATATACCTACGAATTATTGCAGTATCTTAATTTAATTTTTTATACAAATGTAGTGGTCTCCAAACACACGATCCAGCTCGGAGGCCACGTATACACACACTTTTTCACAGTCCACGTTTGCAGTATCCAGCACGGCAGCCAGGCACTGTCCGGGGGCCACTATCTGGCCTAATACAGCACACCCTCCGTTCCAGGTGCGCCGTATATTACGTTCGTGGACCGCCTCGATAGCTCTGGGGAAATTTCGATTGAAACGACCATTACACGATTGAAACCCGTTCGTTTATTTTCCCCATACAATTTTCCCGTAGCACAGTATTCACTATTCACTATACTAGCACTACTTTCACTATTACTATTTCTTCCAGGGTTTCTTCGGGAGTCTTCTTCTTCCAGACTCGTGACTGCTTTTCCACACAGTGAAGAACCCGGAATCCGGCTCTATATTTATAGCCAGAATCAAAGAGGCCCCGCGGGGTTACGAGTTCGTGACCCCCCGCGCCGCGGATCATGCTATCCCTCACCGCGAGGTGCGTCTCTTTTTCGCGCACACATATTCGCCCGCGGTGATCGGATAGGCCCCTTTGATCCTTAACAGTACAAAAAAGTGACCTAGGACCTATCGACTCGATACAATGCAAATTATATTCAATATTTACATGAAGTATCGAACTTAATCTGTCGATATTATGCAAAATAATTTACATACACTTATCCTAGCCTATTCTAATACATTTCAGTGATTCTTATCCTACTAAAAATGTACTATTTACAAAACAAATTATACAAATTAAGCCTATTTACATATAACTTAATTCTATCCACAACATCCTCCCCCCGGCGCAGCTTGCGTAGCCTCCTTCTTCACCAGGGTCACGAGCTTGCTCACGGGCCTCTTGAAGGTTCCTGTTCGTGTCCGCACCTCCGCGATGCGAACTCCTCCGTCGGGACCGGCGAACGTCTTCTCGATGACTCCCAGCGGCCACACGTTGCGGGGTAGCGTGTTGTCGACGACCAGCACGACGTCTCCAGGGGATACTGCCGTCGTGTCCCGCCGCGGCTCTCCTCGAGGTACCAGCGTTGGCAGGTACTCGCGGAGCCAGCGTCGCCAGAAGTGGTCGGCGAGCGCTTGGCTGGCGCGCCATGTGCGCCTGTCGTCTTCGTGCGTCGTTCTTGATCCAGTGGACCACCGTTGTCGAGTCTGACCAGAAGCACGTTCTTCTCAGGTGTAGGCGATGTTCTTTCTTGACACTATCGGCTAACCTAGCTCCTAGTACAGCTGCTTGCAACTCAAGCCTCGGTATGGTTTGAGTGCGACGTGGTGCCACTTTTGCCTTAGCCGCTACCAGGACCACGTCCGTTTTGTCCCCGTACATGATCCGCCAGTATACCACTGCAGCGTAGGCCTGTTTACTCGCATCGCAGAAGACATGTTGTTCCACTTCGAAGTCCTTGCTGTCGAAGTAGCACCTTCTGATCTGTAAATTCTTTACATTTTCCAGTTGTCCAATCCAGTTGTTGAACATGTTACTTTCCTCCTCGGGAATACATTCGTCCCAAGGAATCTGCAGCCTCCATAAACTCTGCAGAATTATTTTGGCCCTGATCGTATAGTACGACAGGAGCCCCAATGGGTCAAAGACCGACATGACTGCACTAAGTGCCTGTCTTTTCGTAGGTGCGCAGCTTCCTGTAGCCACGTCCCTTGGTACTCGGCTCATCCTGGTGTTGAAACCTAGTACGTCCTTACCTGCATCCCAGTAGATTCCCAGGATCTTGTTGTCCGGCTGCTTGCCCCCTAAGCCCGAGCTCGCAGCTTCCCGTAGTTCCGCAGGCACGTCGCGTAGCACATATTCCTTGTTCGAGCTCCATCCTCGTAGTGTGAAGCCTGCTACAGCATGTACCTTGCGAATTTCCTCCACGGCCATTCTGGCTTCTTGTTCGTCTTCGTAGCTCATCACCAGGTCATCTACGTAGTGCCCCTTGGTGATTGCCTCCAGAGCTCTAGGGTACTCCTCCGCATGCTTTTCCGCGTTGTAGTCCCTTACGAAGTGCGCCATGAATGGTGAACTGGCCGCCCCGAAGATCATGCTTTTCATCTTGAACTTCTGAGGTGGTCGGTCCCGTGCTGTTCCTCTCCACAGGAACTGCTGTGCTGCCTGATCCTCCTTGATAATTTTTATCCTGAGGAACATTTCCTGGATGTCCGCTGTTACTGCCACCTGCTTCTCTCGGAACCTGAAAAGAATACCGAGCAGCGATACTAACCTGTCGGGTCCCTCCAGCAGACCGCCGTTCAGGCAGGTGCCTCCCGCTTTGGCTGCGGCGTCGAACACCAAGCGAAGTTTCCCCGGCTTGTTGGGATTCTCCACTGCGAAGTGTGGCAGGAACCAGCTCCTCCTGTTATGTTCTTCTGAACCGTCACATGGAACAGCATAGCCTTTTTCAAACAGATTACTTACCTGAGCTGTGTAAGCCTCTGCAAATTTTGGATCTGCATCCATTTTTGCCTCCATCTTCCTGAGGCGTCTGCAAGCTGCCTCGTAGCTGCAGTTACCTGGAAATTCAATATTGTCGTCTTTCCATGGTAGACCTACCTCGTATCCTCCATCGGTGGGTCCGATGGTAGCCGCCACGATGTCCACTGCACGTTGGTCCTCTGGCCTTACCCGTGCCTTGGCTGCTACTCCCAAAGACTCGATCGCGAAGTGCTCCTCCACCAGTTCGTGAAGTCCTTCGTCCGTCCTCGCGTGGAACACCTTTTCTGCATTCCCTTGTCGAGGCATCGATCTGCGCGGTATTGTCCTATGGATGACCCATCCCAGTTGGGTCCTGGACGCTGCCGGCTCATTTCGTTTTCCAGTCCGTATTTCCTGACTGATTATATACTGCCAGTGGTCGCTCCCCACCAGTAGCATCGGTTTTGCTGCTGCGTAGCAAATTTCTTCTTTCCGAAGATCCCTTAAGTGTTGACACGATGCGACGTTCAACGGTACTGCTTGCTGGTGCAAGTCCAAGTTTTTGACTGTCCGCGCTCGGAGTGCGAGCGGTTTTCCTGCGAACAATCCACGAATATGTAAGTGAACCTCTCTGCTGGCATTGTCGCTCTTCTGCATGTTCACTCCACGTAACCTTAGCGGTTTTGCATCACCCTGTGCACCGACGGCTCGCGCCAACTCTTCATCGATGAGTGTGACGGTAGCTCCTTCGTCCAGGAATGCATGTGTGGTGTACTCCCCCCGTGGTCCGGACACGATCACAGGGCACATCTTCAGGAGTACCTTCTCAGCTGAAGCTGATTGTGTCGACATCGCAACCTCTTCCTGCGATTGTCGCTGCCACTGCTGCTGCGGTTGCTGCTGTGGCTCCGTTGGCTGCTGCTGCTGTTGCTGCTCCCCCCGTTCTACATGAAGCGACGGATGATGAGGCCTGTTGCAGCCGTTCACGTTGCAGCCCTTTGCCTTGCATTTATCTCTTCGGTGCTTCTCATCGATGCACTTGAAGCAAAGCTTTTCCTTTTTCACGAACTCCCACCTGGCACTTACACTCATGCCTTTATACTTCTGGCAGGTGCTCAGTTTGTGTGGTCCCTTCTTATAGCAAGGACAGGTACTTGCGGCCTCGGTAGTGCTGTAGACCACGTTCTTTTTCTTCGGTCCGGCTGCTCCAACTGGCTGCCTCACTTCTTTCCTGGCAGACGCTGCACTGGTTTGCGGTGCATAGGAGTATCGGAGCGCTCGGTCCGCTTCCTTCATCAGAAATCGTGACAGGAGTACTATTTCGGGTTGCACACTTCCCTCTTGTTCGTGTGCATAGTCGCACCACCTTGACTTGAGGTGTGGACTCAACTTTTCCAGGACCTCCCTGGTTAACATGGGGTTGTAGAGGTAACCTCGTCGATTGTCAACACTCTGCAACACACAAACAATATTTTGCACCTTTATGGCAAAATTATTCAACTCACCGGCCGCCGACGTGGGCCGTTGCAACCTCTTGAGGTCTTCCATTGCCTTATCGATTATCACTTCTGGACGTCCGAAGCATTGTTCCAGTGTCTTCATGATCACCTCCGGATCCGTCGCAGTACTCAGAAGTGCCGATACGGCTTCCCTTGCGTCGCCTTTCAGGCAGGTTCGTAATCGTTGCAAGTTTTCTGCTGTTGGGACTTGGTACATGTTGGTACTTTCATTGTAGGCCGCCTTAAATGGAAGCCACTCCGTGATTAGTCCCGAAAAGGTAGGTAGATCCATCCTATGAGTTCGCGGCCGTGCCATTTTCTCGATGGCCTCTGCCAGCCGTTGAATGTCTCCCTTATCCGTTGGGCTTTGCTGCACTGGTTGGGGCTGCTCCACTTGAACAGCTTCCTCCCTTGGCTCTGCCTCGGTAGACTTCAACCATTCTGTCACCCTTGTGTGACTGTTGCGATCCTCATCGTGGATGCTAACCTCGTCTTGAATGGCAGATACTTCGGCCTCCAATCGCTTCTGCACCAATTGTTTCTCTAGCTCGAGTTCCTTCTTCTTAATCTCGGCTAGTTTTTCTGCAGCTTTCAGTTCAGCCATCTTTACACGAGTGACGGCGCTCATTGTGGACACATGTGATCCCGTTGTCGAACGAACCCTCGGCCGTTCTTGCATGAGCAGCTGCGATGTGCCTGCTTCCGTAGGCTCCGTGGTGTATGCCCTTGTGCGTACAGACGGGGATGCTGGCGGATCATGAAACCGTAGACGTTCCATTTCGGTACGGTTCCTTTCAACTATCTCTGGTGCGTCAGCTTGGCTTCTGGTTACTACCATTGTCAAGACTTAACCTAATATTTACACAACAAAAACAAAAAACAAAAAACAAGCAACAATATGTACAGAATAAATTTAAAATTAAAATTTAAAATGTAAAACAATTCAACAAATATTTACGAAAAACAATTCGAAATTTAAATTTAAATTAAATTTAAACTTAAATTTTTGTTCCCTCAACAGTTGGGAACGCCTTCCCTATTGTGAAGGCAAAAATGCACAAATGAGAAATTGCTATTATCAGGAGTACAAATAAGTTTCCGCCGTTTTTTAACACAAATTAAATATTTATTATAGAAGAACGGTAATATAAATTTATTTAAAATATTGCCCATTACTTGCAACCACGTTTTCCCATCTCTCAGGCAGCATTCGAATCCCACGTCTGAAGAACTCCTTGTCTTTGAGGCTATCCACGAATCAACCCAATTTTTGGTATCCTCATAAGATGTGAACCGCTGCGCCGTCAGAGCATGTGCCATGGACCGGAACAGGTGATAATCGGACGGTGCAATGTCTGGTGAATACGGCGGGTGGGGTAACACTTCCCAATCAAGTGTTTCCAAGTACTTTTTCACGGGAGCCGCAACATGTGGACAAGCATTGTCATGCAGAAGAATAATTTTTTCGTGTCTAGAATAGTATTGAGGGCGTTTTTCCTTCAGAGCTCGGCTCTTCTAACGTTAGAGCAAGTTTTTTTTGTGTTTGAGATGAATCTTCCTCCAATAATTCCTCCAATTCTGCATCCTCGTAAATTTTTGGCCTTCCACTGCGATCTTTGTCTTCTACGTCTAAATCACCGTTTTTAAACTTTTGAAACCACTCTCGACACGTTCTCTCACTCAAAGCACCCTCACCATATGCTTCTACGAGCAACTGATGCGCCTCAGCAGCAGATTTCTTTAAATTAAAGAAGTAAACTAATATTTCCCGCAAATGACGCTTACTTGGCTCAAATTTTGACATTTTCAACTTATAAAAATTATATTTTACCAATATAAAATCAATAATATTAATAGGTTATGTTGTTCTTGAATGTCCAAACTATTTTTAACCGACTTCCCAAAAAAGGAGGCGGTTATACGTTCGGCTGTATATATTTTTTTTATTTTTTTTGTATGTTCAACGATTACTCCGCCGCCTGTGGACCGATTTTCAAATTTTTTTCTGTGATGTATAGGGTGTAATCCCAAATTGGTCCTTTTGATATCAAAGTGGTGACCTGATGATGGGATCCATGAGGAATCGAGGGAACTCCTCGAAATTTATATGGACACATATGGTGATTTTGACTTTTTCTGAAGTAGTTTAAGCATATGCTACCAAAAAGTAAGATTTTGCTCCAAGGTATACCCTGGATCCAAAAGTACAGAATAGAACTCCTGACTCCTTATAGATACATGTTTGGGGATTTCGGCGTTGTTTAAAGAACTGCAAGCATATGCCACCTTGTCAGTTAGAGTAATCATCATCATCATCACCACTATCACACCATACATCATCAGATTATGATGATATAAAAGGTATTTCTCATAGTATTTTACACTAACACGGAGATCATTGAACATACTCTGCCGTTTATGAACCTATTTGCAAAATTCTTTTGTTGTTGTAAAGGGCTTAATTCGAAATTAGTCCTTTAGTCACTAAAGTGGAAACCTGATGATGCGAGCCATGAGGAATCGAGGGAACTCCTCAAAATTTATATCCACACATATAGTGATTTTGACTTTTACTGAAGTAACACAAGCATATACTACAAAAAAAATAAGATATTGTACCTAGGTATACCCTGGATCCAAAAGCACTGTACAGAACTCCTCAGTCTTTAAAGATGTGCGTTTGGAAATTTCGGCATTGTTTAAAGAACTGCAAGCATATGCCACTTTATAACTTACAGTAATCATCATCATCATCTTAATAGCAATACCTAATGGAAGCTTGGCGAGTATTTAATTATACATTCGATCGTTTAGTTTAGACGTTCTTAAGACGTAACTTAACAAAATATATCACTAAAAAGGGTGAAATTATTATTTTTAAACAAAAAATTAAACCGACTTCCAAAGTAAAAATACACAAAAAAGTATGAAATAAAACTTAATCTCTAAATAATTCCCCTTTCAAATTCGGCTAAAATTTTTACTATTTCTCTACTCAATCTTATTAATTTTGAAGTCGGTACCAGCAAATATGAACGTAAGTTGTATAAAATATTGTAGAATATTGTTTGGGCTGGTGCCGATTTCAAAATTAAGAAGATTGAGTAGAGAAATAGTAAAAATTTTAGCCGAATTTGAAAGGGGAATTATTTAGAGATTAAGTTTTATTTCATACTTTTTTGTGTATTTTTACTTTGGAAGTCGGTTTAATTTTTTGTTTAATTTAAGCCGGTTATCATATCTGCGAAAGCTAACCGAAACTCCGTGCCGCGCCATCTACAATAAAACGGCGGAAACTTATTTGTACTCCTAATAATTTTTCACAGGCATTTAACGACCCCTGTCTTTGCTCGAAGGCAAAAACACAAAATGAAATATTGCTATTAAATTTTTCGCAGGCACTTAATTGGCCTGACCTTACACTAATATACAGGGGTTTACTAAAAACTAACTTAAAAGTCTTTAACACTTAAAGTTCACAAATTAAACACAAAACACTTCACTGAGTATGAAAATGTTCAGTGACTCACGGTACTGTCCGTACGTAGCGACGACGTGCGCGCGACGTACTTGTCCGACGTGAAGACACGACGACCCGATGATACGACCTTCCCCGGTGACTTGATGCACGCGGCGGAAGCTTGCAGACCCACTTGGCCCACCTGGAGACGATTCCTCCCGACGTACCACGGCGAAGGTTCACGACGAACACGTAGACGTAGGCTCCTCCACTTCCCGAGTTCGTTGGACCCGATACCCCTTCTGGGCCGAGACTCCAACACGTACTGAACCGGGAGCCGATCGGGCAGGGCAGGAACACACAGCACTTTCACCCACACGGCACTCGTATTCCGACCGTGGGGCCTTTACGATGGACCAGAATACTGTCACTGGCAAGACAGCGTATCCGGCTCGAAGGACCAGAAATGTAGTGGTCTCCAAACACACGATCCAGCTCGGAGGCCACGTATACACACACTTTTTCACAGTCCACGTTTGCAGTATCCAGCACGGCAGCCAGGCACTGTCCGGGGGCCACTATCTGGCCTAATACAGCACACCCTCCGTTCCAGGTGCGCCGTATATTACGTTCGTGGACCGCCTCGATAGCTCTGGGGAAATTTCGATTGAAACGACCATTACACGATTGAAACCCGTTCGTTTATTTTCCCCATACAATTTTCCCGTAGCACAGTATTCACTATTCACTATACTAGCACTACTTTCACTATTACTATTTCTTCCAGGGTTTCTTCGGGAGTCTTCTTCTTCCAGACTCGTGACTGCTTTTCCACACAGTGAAGAACCCGGAATCCGGCTCTATATTTATAGCCAGAATCAAAGAGGCCCCGCGGGGTTACGAGTTCGTGACCCCCCGCGCCGCGGATCATGCTATCCCTCACCGCGAGGTGCGTCTCTTTTTCGCGCACACATATTCGCCCGCGGTGATCGGATAGGCCCCTTTGATCCTTAACAGTACAAAAAAGTGACCTAGGACCTATCGACTCGATACAATGCAAATTATATTCAATATTTACATGAAGTATCGAACTTAATCTGTCGATATTATGCAAAATAATTTACATACACTTATCCTAGCCTATTCTAATACATTTCAGTGATTCTTATCCTACTACATGTATCTATACTTAAAGTACCAAATATGTAAAAGCTTTTTTAACTGTCTTTTTTGTTTATTTTGTATGTTTTCTACAAATTTGTGTTATTTTGGTTAAGAACCTGGTGTAATATTTTTAGAATTATTCGTAAGCGTGCTTAAATAAGTATGGTACAACTTCAAAAAGCGTGCTTTTTTGTTTTCTTCAAATCTCCCTAGGTACTTTCAGTAAAGGTTCTACCACTTCACTGAATCGACTCATTGACTGCAGTGACTATTTATTTGGACATTTGAATAGACTTTAGACTTGACGATTTCGAAATACGGTGTTGAAAACTTAACGAGAATTCTATTTCCCGCCTTTTTAACTTCACACTGGCAATGGTTTTAAACCGTAACGCTGATAAATAATATAAATTTAAAAAAAAATTGACAGCTCACAGCTGTTAGTTGTCAGATGTCAAAAAAAACTGAAACAAACCCATTTTTATAAAATAAATAAAATAATTGAGTTAAAATGATAATAAATGTGTAATCTTTAGGTAAATTGTAATCACGCCTAAGATCTTGTAGACACAATGACAGAAGAGAAAGATATTTCTACTAGAACATGGACAAGAAATGTTAATAATATTTTAAAGGTAAAGAAACTAGTAAATTCCATGTGTTCTATGCTATTTTTTATATTTAATCTTTATTTTAACGATAAAGATCACGTCAAAGCTGCTTTTTACAAAAAAAAAAATAGTAAAGGTATATTAAAATACTTTGTAGGATGGATATTCAGATGGTGTTATAGATGGGCAAAATGCTACTTATCAATCCAGTTTTGATATGGGCTACTCACAAGGACTACAATTTGGATTTGAATTGGGCATGAAAGAGGCTAGGTACGTGAACAAAAATCTAATTTGCTATTAGGTAAATCAAATGTGGATTTATTGTATCCGAGTTTTAGAATTTTAAAGTATTAATTTATTTTCAGAACACGACAAAATGAAGTAGCCATCTCACAATTAAGTGATTCTAGAAGAATAAATTGCCATATATGTATTGCTGGGGACATTGATAGTAAAAATATTTCAGATTTATTCAATACACAAAAGGAAAAAAATGATGAGTATTTGAGAAAATCAACAGGTTTATAACAAAAGGAATGACAGATTAACTAATTTTTATTAAAAAATCATCTAGATTCTAGACAATTTCTGACAAAATACAAGTTATATGTTAAACTTAAATACTAAATTAATATTGGAATCTTTAGATTAAGTGAATATATGTACATTAGGATCTTAATTTAAAAAATCTTACATAAATAAAGTGAACCTAATACAAGTAACTATTTTTATTTGTACAGTAATTAGTTTGTTAAGAAATAGTACTTTTCATAAGTAATAACTGTTTGTTAAGATCTATTTTCAAAATGAAAGTGTTTTAATAGTGATCTTAAGATTAAAGCCTTTACAATCTCGGTTTCTTTTCTGGAGGGGGTTTCATGTTTTCCTGCTTGATTTCAGTTTTAATTTCCATGTGACCTGGCAGATGGCCGTTTGACATATCCGAGGTGACGGGATCCATGGGCTCCTGTTTGATGGTAACATTGTTCAGGTTGCCCGCATCAGCCGGCTTCTCGGGGACTTTGTCACTTCCAATCTCAGTCTTAACAGTAACACCATTTGTCTGCAACATTTAATACCAAATATTCTACACTAATTTTTTTTGCATTGAGTAGCCTCTGAAACTACTGGATCAATTTTAACCAAATTTGGCACAGATATTATCTAATAGTAGACTATTATGCCTTTCTAATAATCTACATAATAATAATACCAAAAAATTGTCTCGAGTCTTTACTTTTGACTATTTTTTTAATTCAACATACTATTATATTATGATAACAGCATGAGATCCTTTTGCAATTTGTAGTGGCGTAACTATACCATCTGAGGCCTGTGGTAAATTCCTTGTAAATTGATGGGTTAATTCTGAGCTTGCGTCCCCTTGGGCCGTGGCCCTATCGGGTCAGGGGACTGTGGCATTTTGCCAGCCCAGCCACCCTATAGTTACGCCACTGGCAATTTGCATGAACAAAGACAACATCAGCTGTTCTTTCTAATTCCATAAACAACAGCTACTTCCTTTATGTCCTTATGAATTATTGCTAATTTTTGTGTTTCTATGTATACGCTGTATAAGCTTTGAATAGTTATACAGTGTTTAGTTCACATCACACAAGTGACATTTTTAATTCAATAGAAGGTGACAAAACACTGTGTAACTATTCAAAGCTTATACAGCGTTTATTAGTAAAGGGGACAATGTATAGAATACAATGTTTCCCGAAATAAATTCAAAATGAAGTTGTACTGTAATCAATATTAAATACCTGATTTGTTTGTGTCAATGATGGTAAAGGGAATTGCCTCACTAACTCTGCCAATAGCATGTCCACTCTGGAGCGTTGGAACATGGTGGCCGGTTCCTCCTTTGGAGTATTTGAAACTTCTTTGGGGGCAGAAGGTCCCGGACCCAGACCTTAAAAAAGTAAATAAAAGCTTGTAAAATAGATTCAGTTTTTATGAATTGCTTCCATTACTTTGCTAAAGTAAGTTTTATTTCTTAACATTTTTTTTTACTACTTATTACTTTTTTTTTTTTAATCTTTTTAATCTTGCCATCAGTCCACAAACTATGAGCAGATTTGTTGGGTGTACTGTGTCAGGTAGAGTTAGTTTCCCAGTAGAGACTACTCTTTAGGAACCTGGTCGCCTATATTAATTAGGCAGATCCAGGTCTAGTATTTGGCGTCGTTTTAGACGTCTAAATGTCTCAGGAACAGTAAGCTGTACAGCCAAGTGGTTGGGGTGTTTTAATAGGCGATTTTTGTAATTTTTAGTGGCAGATGTAATTTCGTCCTTCACTGTTTTGATATTTAGGTAGTTATGGACCTCTTCGTTTTTAATGAACCAGGGTGCATTTGATATTTGCTTTAATATTGAGTCTTCAGCTCTTTGTATAATTTTAATATTTGAGTCACTGGCTGATCCCCACAATTGAACTCCATACATCCATACAGGTTTTAAGATGGTTTTGTAAATTAGTAATTTATTATCCACCGATAATCTACTATTTCTTCCAAGCATCCGGTACAGATCTCGGAACTTGATGTCCAGTTCATTTCTTCTGGTTTGTATATGGTTTCTCCAAGTCATCCGACGGTCTAAGTGCATTCCAAGGTATTTGACTGAGTCATTGTGGGGCAGTTGTTGGTCACAAAGCCAGATTGGTGGGCAATTTTCTTTTCTCAGCGTAAATATAACGTGGACTGATTTTAGTGCGCTTGCTTTAATTCTCCTCTTTTTGAGCCATTTCTCTATTTCGTTTAGACTCTTTTGTAGTGTGCTTGATGCTTCATCTTTATTTTTATTGGTCGAAAGTATGGCTGTGTCGTCTGCAAACGTTGCTACAGTGACTTCAGGTATCTGAGGTAGGTCGTAAGTGTTAATTAGGTACAGGTATGGCCCCAGGACAGAGCCCTGAGGGACTCCTGCAAGTATCTCATAGATGGCTGAAGTGCAATCTTCTTCTCGGACTTGGAAGAGCCGTGTGGACAAGTAAGATTTAAGTATCAGGTAGTATCTGTGTGGTAATATTGTTTTTATTTTGTACAGTAGTCCGTCGTGCCATACCTTGTCAAACGCCTGTTGGATATCTAAAAAGGCTGCTGAGCAGTATTCTTTCTTTTCCAGGGATGTTCTTATTACTTTGCATACTCTATGGATTTGCTCTACAGTAGCATGCTCTCGTCTAAATCCAAATTGATGGTCAGGTATGACAGACGTGTCAATCATAAGTCTTGCAAGAAGGATCTTTTCAAATATTTTAGACATTATAGGCAGAAGACTAATCGGTCTATAAGAGGTCCGCTCGTTTGGCGGTTTGCCGGGTTTGTGTATCATTATGATCTGGGAGACTTTCCACAGACTAGGAAAGTGGCTGGTTCTAAGTATACAATTAAAGAGCATTGTCATGTATAAAATTGCTTCCCGTGGGAGCTCTCTAAGTACCTTTTTGTCAATTAAATCAAAACCTGGGGATTTGTTGTTTTCCAGATTATTTATATATTTGAGGACTTCTCTTGGTGACGTAGGTTTGATTGGTAGATCTGCTTGAAGGTCTTGATGGAGAACATCTTTTATATCACTTTCGTCAGTTTGTGGATCAGGATCATTGGGGGTGAATATTGTTTTTAAGTGATTAGCAAATAACTCTACTTTTTCTTCTGTTGTTCTTGCCCACTGGCCATTGTTGGTCCTAATTGGAGCCTTAGGTGGTGTCGGTCCTTTAAGAGTCTTGCACGCTTTCCAAAGAGAGGTGGTAATTAGTGGTGCTAGTTGGCGTTAATGTTTCTAGGTAGGATGCTGTTAATTCATTTGAATATTCATTTATTTCAGCTCTGAGTTCTTTTATTGCTTTATTGTAGGCTTTTTTTATCTGCTGGGTGGCGACTGTTGTGCCACACACGCCGCAATCTTCTCTTTTCTAGGATTTTCGTTTTCAGGTGGTCTGGCGTGACTTTTCTTTTTTCTCTCGCTTGGGTGTTTTCTGGAGTGCACTTCCAATAGCAATTTTGTATCACAGTTGTAATTTCTTTCGTGGCACTTTCAACGTCCTCATCTGTTTTTAATGCTGTTTTAAGTTTTATGTTTTTAATTACTAGCTCTCTAAACGCTTCCCAGTCCGTTCTTTTGTTATAAAGCGTTAAACGTTTTTCTAGGTGTTGGACTGTCGTGCCAATCGAGAGCATAACGGGGGTATGATCAGATGATCCATCTAGGCATGGTTTAAGGTTGTAAAGTTGTTCTTTAAGCCCTTTAGTTATGAAGAAATCTAGCACATCAGGTAGCCGATTTACGTCTGTCGGCCAGTACGTTGGCTCGGCTGTAGCGAGGGGTATAAGATGTAGATTATCAATGGTCTTTTTAAGTTCCCTGCAGCGAGTTGTGATGAGTCGGGACCCCCAATGGACATGCTTAGCATTCCAGTCTCCTCCTGACACAAACCGTTCACCAAGACTGCAAAGGTACAGACTAAAGTGTGCCTCCGTAACTACATGTTTTGGGGGACAGTATACCGATGAGATCTTAAATGGACAATGTTTATCCTCAATCAGGATATTTGTTGCTTGTATGTGGGTGGTACGGAAACTTGGTAGTTCGTGATGCTTTATTGATTTTCTTATGACTATAGCTGTACCACCATGGGCTTTGCCGTCCGGGTGGTCAGTTCTATATGTGCAGTAGTTTTTAAAATTTATTTGACTTTTAGTTGTACAATGTGTTTCTGATACCACGAGTACATCAATATTATGAAGGTTGATAATTTTTTCCACTTCATCTTTATTAGGAGCTAGTCCATTTGTGTTCCAAGTAGCTATATTAATGTTAGTTATAATACCCATTTATGGCAACTTGCTAAGGAGTGTTGTTATGAGGCTCATTTGTTGTAGGAGTATGTCGAATTTTTCCGATTGTTTAATTATTAGTTTTTCTAGTTGTAAGTATTGGATGGGGGGTTCTGCTTCTGTCTTATTATTTATGTTGCTTGTAGGATGCCTGGTTACTTCTGCATATGTCTGTTGTTTGTCAGCTTGTCTGTAGTCACATTGACGTATTGTTTTATTGTCAGTATTTTGTACAATTACTTGCTCACTGCTTTTTTCTACTCTGCGGTGTATCTGTCGTGTTGTCTTTCTAGTAATTATTTCTTTATATATTTCACATCCCTTGTAGTTTGCCGGATGAGGACCTAGGCATAGAGCGCAAAGTGCTGCTGTGTTGCGGTCTGCTTTCGGGCATTCAGATGTCTTATGTGGCTGTGCACATTTGACGCAGCGATATAGTCGCATGCAGTAGTTCTTAGTGTGTCCATATTGCTGGCATCTCTGGCATTGCACAATGGTAGATTTTTTCTTGGGATCTTCGATGATTACTGTTTGGTGGTAGATTACTTTTATGTCCTTAACTGATTTGTTGTTTGGTCCTTGAGTCATATTAACAAAGAAGGTAGATGTTGGCTTCTTTTCTGGTCCATATCGGGCATTGATATTGATATTGTTGACAATATCAGTCGTAACATTGGCCTAGAGCTAAATACTACCAAAACCAAAGTTATGACAAACAGAAGTGAACAACCAATAAAAATTGATGACAACACATTAGAATATATACAAGAATACATATACCTTGGCAAACAAATATCTTTCAAAAAAACCAGACATATAGATGAATTAAACCGGCGTATAAATTTAACATGGAAAAAATTTTGGAGTTACAAAGATATATCAAATTTACCTATCAAGCTAAAATCTATAATCCTAGATTCCGGACTACTGCCATGCCTATCATATGCGTGACAAACATGGATCTACAATAAAATAACTGAAAGAAAAATTCAAACATGTCAGAGAGCCATGGAGCGTAGCATTCTAAATCTAAAACGCATAGATAAACAAAGAAACACACACATAAGAAGACGAACAAAAGTAATAGACGCTCTAACCTACTGCAAAAGATTAAAATGGAAATGGTCAGGTCATGTCGCTCGTATGAGCACAGATAGATGGTCAAACAAAGTAATGCACTGGTCTGGTCCAATCGGGAAAAGAAAGCAAGGTAGACCCCCTGAAAGATGGCTTGATAATATCAAAAAAATAGCAGGAACCAACTGGGCAGAAAAAGCCAAAGATAGAATACTTTGGAAAAAAATGGAGGAGGCCTTTACTCAATAAGAGGTCCTTTAATCAAAACATATTGTACTTTGTGAAATCTATTTATTAAGGACAAATAAAGGCTTATTATTATTATCGGGCATTGATGATTTCTCCTACTATGGAGTTTCCAGTCTTCTCAATAGCTGCTTTTATTTCTTCATGAGGAGTAGTGTGATGTAGTTTTTTGATAACAACTCTGTAGAACCTCTCGTCTTTCCTTTTAAATGTGTGTCCAATTAGTCCATTCTCTCGGACAAGGGTCATGAGTTTTTTGTATACATCAACATTGGTGCTGAGAATTCTTAGTTGATTTTTATTTACCATTTTGTATGTAAACTCGGATTTGTCAGTAGCTGTTTCGAGAAGTTTTGTTAGTTTATGGACATCTTCAATTTCATAAAGGACTATTGGTGGTGGACGGATGACTTTTTTTTCAAAGCTTTCAGTGTCAGTTAAATGTCTATGGTTAAGAGTTTTTGCCGGGAAAGTCAATCAGCAATGTTGTGTTTCTGTATTATTTTTCTAAATTCGTGTTAATTCGGTTTTTAATGTGTTATAGTGGTGGAATATTAACCATTAATTATTCGTTGAGGTGCATTAGTGTGGAAAAGTGATACATTCTACAAAATGCGTGCTAAATTGGGTTTCCCGCCAAAACTCCCTAGGAAGTTTCAGTAAAGCGTCTACCACTTTACTGAATCGACTGACTTGACTAATTGACTATCCTGACTACTTATTTTGACTTTGACTAGACTTTGGACTTGACGATTTAGAAATAAGACAAAGAAATACCTCAAATGACAGACGAGGCAGTATGGTCTAAGACCTTAGCCTGTTCCATTTCGGGACGAATTAAACAAAAAAAAAAAATGTCTATGGTTAATTGACTGAAGCTGTTTGATGTCTGTAACTACTTACTACTAAAACACAAATTTAGTATAGGTACCTGTTTTGCTTTTGAAATCCCACCAGTATCCTTTGCTGGGATAATATTTGGAGTAAGACATAGTTTCTTCAAATGAACATTGCAAATGGTGAACAGCAGACAGCTAAAACATTTGTATAAATATTTATTAAAATATCAAATATTATTAATTTTAATAACAATAATATCTATGGACACTTCACACCATGTCAATCTGATCCCGTGGTAATTTCTCAAAGAACTTATTACGTGTACCTACCAGAAAACCGAAATATGTTAAATACTTTTATATTATACACATATTTAATACACATCCATGACCCATGAACTTTTTGTTCATTTTTTTCGGGATTTGAATCCACGACCCCCGGCTTGATAACCAACACGCCCAACCACTGAGCCACAGAGGTCATCAAATAAAGGTATGAACATAACACTCTTTATTACTATTTAACTACAGGATATCCAGCATATCAACGTATTGTGGACATGTGAGCAGTTGAGGAACAATATAACAAAAAAAAGAAACTCACTAATCTAGAGTTAAGTACACTTGCTAAATCAGGAGCTTGGTACACAATGCCAGCAATAATGTAATAGTCTGCTAGAGGTATGGTCTGCACAGGACTGTGCCGGTGTTGCTTTCTTATTACGTACAAAATTGGCTCTTGAACATGTAACAAGATGTATTCCAAACCGGTCATATTCCTAATAATAAAAACAACAGTTAAGTAATCATAGCTGTATCAACAGCTGAAAGACAAGACATGCAATAGGGGATCGGATTTTTTTTTAAATTGCATAAATAAATAGTCAACTTAAATTAATATGAGTAACTTCTTAGAAGTAACAGTATATCAAAAGTCAATATTTTCACTCCATACTAAAGTCAAAACACGAGTGATGTCACTCGTGGTTCCATTCCAGGTAAGCCATGGGTTAAAGTGTATGAAGTATATGGCCGCAGGAACATATTTATCTCCGATATATTTTGTGCGTTGAAGTTCATACTTACCATAATAAATGTTTTTGTAAATTAATGATGTAGGTTTTGTTTACTAATTTAGCATAAAAACAAAATTATTTTTTTTGGACTTTTTAGATGTATTTAATTAATAAACTAAACATATATTTATTTATTTTTCACATTTACCAAGTATTACCTCAATATTTCTAAGTATACTAATGAAGCTAAATATTTTAGATTTAGTCCGATCCCCAATTCAAATACTTACTGTAATTGATCCATACTAAGACGCTGCATTTTAACAACTTCATTATTACAAGTTCGATCGAAAAATGGATTTGATCTTTCGGAGAAGTAATCCATTATGTTGGATGGGTTCAGCGAAGGAATCCAAGCGGAATCGTGCCAAGAAACTGTAAGTGGATTCTCCGCGGGCATTGGTAGGTGGTTTATTCTACCAGGCATCATTTTGGAAGGCTTTTTGATTTAAAATGTCAAAGTTATATTAATTAATTTTGAAAAACTATAGTTGTAATAAAGTAATAACTTGAAATAAATTGGTATATTTTGGTAAATTCTTTGGGTAAATTGGTAGTTTGACAAATCCAAAAATGATTGAAAAAAATGTGTGACAACTGACAGTGACATTTGACAAGTAAAAATTTTTTTTTTATAATGGCGTCGGCTTATAACCATTTGCCAGTGTCACGCTTAAAAGGCGGGAAATAGAATTATATTCGTTAAAATTTTCAACACCGTATTTCTACATCGTCAAGTCCAAAGTCTAGTCAAAGTTCAAAAAAATAGTCAGGGTAGTCAATGAGTCAAGTTAGTCGATTTAGAGAAACTTCCTACTGGGAGTTTTGGCTGTATCCCAAAAAAGCACGCATTTTGCAGTTGTATCACTAGCCTACACTTGCGCACGTCTACCAATGTATTATATTATATATTATTACACACTTTTGGACGACTTCCAAAAACATTGTAAGTAACAAGTATTGATATTTGTATTGGGCTATTGATATTTGTAGTTTTTCGCATTACACTATAGTTAGATACTCAAAGCATTACACAGTCTTTCAGGGTTTAAAGTTTAAAAAGATTTTATCAGGCAAAGGAGCAAAAAACATTTGCTCGGTTTCTCGGTTTGAACAAATTTAACATAAACACATACATAAAGTACAAATTAGTATCAAAGTTCTGATTGACGCTGGTGATTATTTTTCTAAAATAACTTCAAAAAATCATCTTTCAGATAGGGTTAATGGGGCGGCAAAACATGTTAATCTGCCTGGGACGCAAAATTTCTAAATACGCCTGTGTATATTGGTCAGATCTCTGTATTATATATACAAGCTGGCCCATTTCGGGGGGGGGGGGGGGGGGGGTTGAACCCCCTAAACCACCCCCTAGCTACGCCCATGTCCCTAGGAACTTTCAATAGGTGTTAAAGCTTTCTACTACTTTACTGAATCGACTGACTTGACTCATTGACTGCACTGACTATTTATATAAATTTTAACCTTTATCCAAAGTCTTTACCAAAGACTTGACGATTCAGAAATACTTTCGGTATTGAAAACTTTAATGAAAAACGAGAAAGGCGCTCTTTTATATTGACGCTGGCAAAAAGTTTAAAACCGAAGCCGCCGTATAAAATATTAAAAAAAAACTTGACAGTTGACAGATATAGATTTTTTCGGTTTATACCTATTTTTAATTTTTTAGTAGGTACATACTTTTTACTCATTCACAAAATGAATATTATTATTTATTTTGTGCAAAAACATTGCATTTTTACAAGATTGTATTGATACGAGATTATCTATTTACTAACTGTAAGTTGTCATGAACGGGTCTAACAGCACCAATAGCATTTTTGGTCCTAAGTCTTTGGTGAAACTCACTGACGATGAACAAAACACAAGTTCATTACAGGTGTCGAGTATTGCAAAACCCGCAACATCCCGAGAAAATGCACGCGACAGCACGGAAGACCTATTGGACCTTAAAGGAAAGGTAGAATCGAGATTGATGTCCATGTGGAACAATGTGAAGTTTGGATGGACAGTGAAGATAAAGACAAGCTTTTCCAAAGAATCGCCAGTGTGGCTTCTCGGTCGATGTTATCATCGTAAACTTAGCCCCACGGGCTCGCTGGAGTCTTCCACAGAAATGGGCACTGAGGCAACTGCTCAGGATGCAGTGGATCAAATATACGGCGAAGGAATCGAAGGCTTCAAATCAGATTTTATTAGTAGAATATGGATGACATATAGAAGAGAGTTCCCGACAATATCCGGTTCATCTTTCACAACCGATTGTGGATGGGGATGTATGCTGCGCAGTGGCCAGATGATGCTAGCCCAGGCACTAGTGTGCCATTTTCTGGGTCGATCGTGGCGATGGTCACCAGATAAACCCATACAGAATGCTACAGAATTTCAAGAAGACTGCCTTCACCGCATGATTATAAAATGGTTTGGTGACAAGTCATCAGTAAATAGTCCTCTATCTCTGCATCAGATGGTGGGCTTAGGTGAGGCATTAGGGAAGAAACCGGGTGATTGGTACGGACCAGCATCAGTAGCTCACTGTTTGAAGTCTGTAGTCGCTGCTGCCTCCAAAGAAAATTATGAGTTTGATAATTTAGAAGTTTATGTTGCTCAAGAATCAACTATATACATACAAGACGTATATTCACAGTGCCGACTGCCAGATAGCCGATGGAAGTCTTTGATATTGTTAGTTCCTGTGAAGTTAGGCAGTGATAAGTTTAATCCTATCTATGGTCCATGTCTCACTTCGCTCTTGACACTGGATTATTGTATAGGAATAATCGGAGGGAGACCAAAGCATTCCTTATATTTTGTTGGATATCAGGAGGACAGACTCATACACCTGGACCCTCATTACTGCCAAGAAATGGTTGACGTTTGGCAACCCAACTTCTCACTGCAAACATTTCATTGTCATTCACCAAGAAAGATGATCATAACTAAAATGGATCCTTCGTGCTGCATAGGTTTCTATATTGCCACACATCATGAATTTGAAACATTTGTTAATATTGTAAGTGCATTTCTCGTGCCTCAGGGAGTCACGGCTAACAACGAATATCCAATATTTACATTACACAATGGATCTCGCTCCTCTGTGATGAACCCACCAAACATTAGGTATTCTATATATGAGGCTGAACAGCACTGGATTGCTCCGAACTTATTGGACAGCGATACAGATATTGAGTCTGAAGAGTTTGTTCTCATTTAGATGTCCTTTCTTATGTGTCACAATATCAAAGATGTAAATGTACATAGTTTAAAACTTATAGGAAAAATATGAATTAATATTTAAAACACAGTAGATTATAATGTACTCATTAAAAAGAATTGCAATAAAAAGAAGTCAAATAATAATACTTTTTATTGTTAGATAACTTATCTATATGTTACCGACCAAACCCGATTTCAGGAAAAACTAGTTTTGCCTAGGCTAAACTGGTTCTTCCTATACGCGATAGGATTAACTAGTATATCCTAGTCCAAACTAATTCGTCCTAAGACCGATAGGATAAACCAGTTTAGCCTAGGCCAAACTAGTTGATCCTGATATTAATACCCACACTCTAGGACAAATCACTATAGGAATAATGTTTAGGACTGCAGCTACGAAACATTCAGTTGGATCAGGCCAAGGTTTCGTGAGATGCAGCTGCATCAAAAACTATTCCACAAACAGATGCAAGTGCAAGAAGGCAATGATACTCTGCAATTCTAAGTGCCACCAAAGCACACCATGTAAAAATAAATAACAATTTTAATTATTGATAAACACTTATTATTAGTTATTGTTTGTATAACCAATAAATATCCATAGCTTTTAACGACGAATCATTATCGTTTTAATAACTAAATTTTTCCAATTACGGAGTATTTTATTCAGTTTATATATTTATTTAGACTTTCTAGATATACCATAATGTTAAGACTAGGCCGTACTAGTTTATCCTGGAGTGTGCGTATTAATATCAGGATCAACTAGTTTGGCCTAGGCTAAACTGGTTTATCCTATCGGGCTTAGGACGAATTAGTTTGGACTAGGATATACTAGTTAATCCTATCGCGTATAGGAAGAACCAGTTTAGCCTAGGCAAAACTAGTTTGTCCTAAAATCGGGTTTGGCCGGTAACGTATATAACCAGAATAATAAAAATCTGAAATATTCCATGTAGCAAATTTAAACCTTAACAAATAAGTGAATTAAGTAAAAGCCAATGTTAATTTATATCTTCTTCGATTTAGGTTGCCTAACCTAACATGAGTTTTTATTTTTGTAGTTGATTTTTATTTGATTTGATTTTTTAAAGCTTTAAGCACTTTGTTAGCTTTATTATTTAAGATAGGCATTTAATATAATGTGTATAATGCTTGATACAGTTTATTGCATTAAATTTTACACACTTAGATTAAACATAACACATTTAACATTACACAGTAGTACAAAATGTCTATAAACTAGTGCAGAATGCATGTGGTCATGGAAGAAACGATGAATTGCGAGGGCACAAAATGACGCGTGACGCGGGCGAGTGTGAGCTCTGTAAACTCTTCACTGCTACTCGAGGCATTGGTCACTACTCTATCGAGACGCGGATGAATGCTGTAAGTATATGATTTAGGGTTCGCTGCTTCGCGCCTAAACCCACGGATGCGCGCCTTACAACCTCCCCCTCTAACCCAGGCGTTACGTCCTCGAAGCCAGGTTAGCCTTACGAGGTCTCCCCCTCCTACGCTTCTCCTGAATAGGAGCTTGGATGGGGCCTACGAACGGTGTTAACAACGAGACATGATACCTTCCGAGCGAGACGCCATCACTTATACGCTCCAAAACGTATGTCGTACTACCGACCACCTCTTGAATACGATACGGCCCATCTCGACGAGGGATGAACTTCGGAGTCTGCCCTTTGCTCGTATCGTTTGAACCCTGGGTCTTAAGTAGTACGGGATCCCCTACCTTATAGTCCGGCGCGGGGCGACGATTCTCATCGGCATACTTCTTCTGGGCTTCCTGGGCTTTCTCGTGCACATCCCGTGCATCGATCAGCACGGCAGAAAGCTTCTTAAGGAGCGGGGTAATCGATAAGACTACGTTTTCGTTTTCTATTATGGTGCGCATGTCAGACAACACGTCGGCGGGCGCGCGTATTTCGCGCCCGAAATTTAGGTAAGCAGGGGAATGGCCCGTGCTTGCAGTGACCGCGGAGTTCATGGCGAACCGGATTGCGGGAAGGTGACTATCCCAGGAGTCATGTTCCTTACCTACCAGAATCGCAAGCTGCGGTTTAAGATCGCGGTTCTTGCGTTCGACGGGATTGGACTCAGGATGGTAAAACGATGTCAGAGCCTGTTTAATGCCCATGGCGTGACATGTCTGCTGCATTACTTCGCTCACAAACTGTACGCCGTTGTCACTGATGAGTCTTCTGGGTGCTCCATAACGCAGGTACACCTCATTCACCAGTGTTTTGGCGCACTCTTCGCTGGTGGCGGATGAAAGAGCGAATAATTCAACCCACCTGGTACAGGTGTCTTCCAATATGAGGATCCACTTATTGCCAGAAGGTGTCTCGGGTAGTGGCCCAAACAGATCTACTGCGAGCACCTCGAAACGGCGAGACATAGCTGGAACTTGCAGCAGGCCGGCGGGTTTTCGCGTGTCTACCTTGTACCGTTGACACGCTGCGCAATTTTTAATGTATTGAGTAACATAGGCCCTCATTCCAGGCCAGTAATATTTACCTGCGAGACGCTGCAGAGTTCGCTCCACACCGAAATGGCCAGCTGTGGGAGCGTCATGGTACTCGGCTAGCACGTCCTTGCGCTCATGCTCCGGTACCATCAAACTGGCGTCATCGTCTTCTTCATTGTCGGGACCATAACGGTACAATACACCGTCTACCAATACGTACCCCTTATCTGCCCAGGACCTCCCCCTGAAGGGATCGTCGGATTCCAACGCCTCGACGATCTTACGAATCTCTGGGTCCTTGAGCTGGCCGTCTCTGACCTCCCTAGGGTTGCGTGTGGGCAGGTTAACCACGGCGAGGCACAAGTCGCAATCGGTCCCCTCCGTGGAGCATGCAGGACGTGACAGCGTATCCGCGATCACGTTTGCCTTACCAGGTGTGTACTCGATCTTCAGGTTATATTCCTGAAGACTAAGCGCCCATCTGGCCAGGCGGCCGCTTGGTGACTTCAAGCTCATGAGCCACCTGAGCGGCTGGTGATCAGACTTTACTGTCACATCCGCACCATCGATATACCCCCTAAACTTTGACACAGCCCACACGACGGCCAGAGCCTCTCTCTCCGTCGTATTGTAGTTTTTCTCAGCAGCCGTGAGGAGGCGACTGGCGTATTCAACTGGTCGCTCATTGGTCCCCTCCCCCTGGAGCAGAGCCGCTCCAAGTGCGTACCCACTACTATCAGTCCTGAGGACGAACGGCTTCGTCACGTCAGCCTGGCGGAGGATCGGCGCTGTAATCAGGAGAGACTTGATAGTTTCAAAAGCGCTCTGTTGCTCGGGGCCCCAGTTCCAGGTGCTCACCTTCTTAAGCAACGACGTTAAAGGTCTACTTACTTCTGCGTAACCAGGTATGAAGCGTCTGAACCAGCTGGAGGTTTGCAGAAAACACTTCAGGTGCTTCACGTTCTGAGGAGGCAGCATGTCGGCTATGGCGGACGTTTTGTCCGGGTCCACGTGAATACCACCTGGCACGATGACATGGCCAAGAAACTTGACAGACTCCCTCGCGAAGTGACTCTTCTCACGATTCACCCGCAAGTTAAACATTGCTAGGCGATCGAACACAGCCTCCAAATCTGCGAGGTGTTTCTCGAACGACTCTGACAGCAGCAGTAGGTCGTCTAAGTATGCGACTAAGGTTATACCTGGTAAGTTGGACTTGAACCGATCGATCAGTCTCTGGAATGTGGCGCCAGAGTTACGAAGGCCCATGGGCATGCGCTTAAACCTAAAGGTGCCCAGTGGTGTGATGAAGGAGGTGAGGTCCCTATGAGCAGGGTCAACACTCACCTGAAAGTATCCAGATCGCAGGTCCAACGTAGTCATGTACTTCGAGGTCTTTGCGGTGTGGAGTATATCTTCGATCCTGGGGAGCGGGTAGCGATCAGGCTCTGTAACCGCGTTGAGCTTGCGGTAGTCAACGCAGAGCCGAAAGCTATCGTCCTTCTTCTTCACCAGGACGACGTTAGAAGCCCACGGGGATTCGCATTCCTCAATGATATCGGCGCTGAGCAGCTTCTGCAACTCCTTCTCCAAAGCCTCTTTCTTCGACGGCGACAACCTGTACGGTGACGAAGCGAGGGGCTCCTGATCATCACTCACCTTGATTTTATGGGTGGCGAAGTCCGTAGGGGGTCCCTCAGGAGCAAACTGGTTCACTCTGCCACGCAGAAATGCGTTGAGCGCGGCCCTGTGCTCTGGTGACAGCTTCGTCCCTTCGTCACTGCGCAAGGAGACGTCGGAGACGTCCGCGCGCATCAGCTCTGTGCTGTTGAGGATGACATATCGCACGAACGGAAATATCTGTTCGGGACTGTCTGAAAAATACCATGACTCCTGGGCTAAGTCCAGTGTGACCTTTGCCTTAGAAATAAAGTCACGGCCTAGCAATGTTCGGGTGTTTTCCCCGGGGAACACTACGAATTCGGTATCCACCTGCCTACTTTCCAAGAATACTGGTACTGATGCAATCAGCACTGATTTTACTTGGCGGGAGCCGTCCGCAAGCCCAATGGTGCGGTTCACCTCTTGGAACTGTATTCCGTCCGCTCGTAAAATAGAATATAACAGGGAACCAGCAATACTACAAGTAGCCCCCGTATCGAGGATCGCAACGCCTTCCCTATTCGCAATAGTGACGGATACCGTAGGGTGCGATGCCTCTGTCGCGTAAGGCGTGCGTGTGATGTCATCACCGATCACGACATTAAAATCAGCCGACTTCGCGGGTACGTTTTTGCTACCACAATTCTCGCATTTCGATCTCACCATACCGGGTTGACCGCACCCATAACATCGTATCGGGTTAGGCCCGGTATTATCACTTATACTACTAGAAACCGTATTTACATTTCGCGGTTTATTAGTCTTATGTTGTAAATTACGACATTCGGTTACTGCATGACCATAAAACTTGCAAAAAGTACAACGAACGCGTTTCGAAGTTTCGTTCGAGTTCGAAGCGAGTTTCGCGACAATGGTACCGCTCGGACCCGTAGTAACGCTGCGCTCGGCCGATTCCGAGAATTCACGCGGCTGTGGTGCGAGTGATCGACGCGCGGTCGCGTTTGAACTTGTAGAAGTCATAACAACGCTCGGGTTCGCTGAGTAGGTACTTACATTAATTTCAACTATCGCGTCCTCTATGACCCTCGCCTTCTCTACAAAACTATCAACATCATGAATACTGTCTCTAGATAACCGTTTTCTTACTCGACGATGTAATAAACCGTAAATAATATCAATCTGCATACAAATAGGTACTGCGTATGGCAATTTAACGATTAAAGAACGCACTGTACTAATGAACACTTCCGCTCTTTCGGAGTCTTTTTGTTCCGTAGCGAAGATTTCACGCAGAACCTTGTGGGCCGGTTGCTGTACTCCATACATGGCGCGCAGGCGCGCCAGCGCGTCGGGCCAGGTGCCAGCGGCGGCGCGCGCGCCGCGCCACCACACGGCGGCGTCGCCCTCCAGCAGCATGGGCAAGCCGCGCAGTGCGTGCTCGTCGCTCACGTCTGTGCACTCCTTGTACACCTGCACAGCATCGATGAACGCCTCCAGGACTTCCGCGTCGCGTGACCTCCCGTCGAAACGTGCGGTGCACTTGGCGAAGTTGCCTCCGGTGACCGCGGACGAGTGTTTACTGGGCGGATGCGTCTCGGGCGTTGCCGTCGATGTTGGTGTGTTCCCGGAGCCGTTGAAAGGGAGCGCTTTCAGGGTTTCCACTAGGGTTCTGTTACTTTCCGCTTGCATCTTGATGAAGGACTGCATCACGCCGGCCAGGAAAGTCTCGGTGTCCACATAAGTAGATGCGCCGGTGCGGCCGGGTGCAGGGACGGTGGCGGCGGGGGCGCCCTCGGCGCGCAGCTCTCGCGCTTCGTCGCTCTGCTCTGGTGCTTCGTCCAGGACGTCCACGCGGTCTTCGTGCATGTTGTCGTGTTGAGGTCGACTTCTCGTATTCATCGACATGACCTGCTTTTTGTATTGTCCGAATAGGTAAACGTTTTACAACACTCGCGACGAAAACTTGTTTCTTAGTTAAAGTTCGTAATTCGAAGCCACTAGTTGGGCAGCCCCACGTTGGGCGCCACTATAATGCTTGATACAGTTTATTGCATTAAATTTTACACACTTAGATTAAACATAACACATTTAACATTACACAGTAGTACAAAATGTCTATAAACTAGTGCAGAATGCATGTGGTCATGGAAGAAACGATGAATTGCGAGGGCACAAAATGACGCGTGACGCGGGCGAGTGTGAGCTCTGTAAACTCTTCACTGCTACTCGAGGCATTGGTCACTACTCTATCGAGACGCGGATGAATGCTGTAAGTATATGATTTAGGGTTCGCTGCTTCGCGCCTAAACCCACGGATGCGCGCCTTACATGTGTAATTAAAGAAACTGTGTTTTCATTTCGTATTGCAATAGGAAATAAATTGTTTTACCAATATATTATTTTTGTTGTTAGTGGCTAAACAAGTAAGGAAGAATGTCTTGCTTTTAGTATAATAAAAAAAAAAATAACCTAACCAAGAGCATGTCAGGACATGTCTAAGGAGGGTTCCGTAACTATAAACGCGTAATATGCTTTTTTTTTAATAACTCCAAAAGTTACTGTCCGATTTGGTTCACAATAGTTTTCCTAAAGAGTTTTTAGCATGATCTTTCAGCATGGAAATTTGCAAGTTTCTATCTCCTATAGTTTAAAAATGCTAGGGGGGGGACCAACTTACAAACCACTTTGGAGGCCGATTACTCGAAAATGGTTAACTTTATAAAAAAGTAACGTATGAAACCTTGCCTTTATTTTAAAAGACCTATTCTACGATACCCCACACGATGGGGTAGAGTGAAAAAATATTTTTCATCCCCACTTCACATGTATGGAGAGCCACCCCTAAAATATAAAATTATTATTTTTTTATAATCCCGAAACCGTGATCTATACACATTCTATAACTGTACCAAATTTCATCAATTTATATTCATAATTACAGGAGCTAGAGGCGCGGACAGACAGACAGACAGACAGACAGACAGACAGACAGACAGACAGACAGACAGACAGACGGACAGAGCGAAACTATAAGGGTTCCTTAAGTATTACGGAACCCTAAAAATGGCCAGGGTAGTATAAATGTAACGGAATAAATAACATTTAAATCAGAGCTCATACATATACATATATTTATTTAAGTTTTCAATTTTCATCTTCCACTGGAGGGGCCTGTCTCTTGAAGTAATTCATGGCATTATACGCAAGGTGAGGTCCAATGTTATGCAGCGGATGGACTCTGTTTAGCTCGTTCCGTGGTGTACCAACAATGTACGGGTCTCCAGTACAAGTACCGTGTTGTGCAATTGACAGACCACTCAGAGTATAGCAGGTGTGGTATAAATCGTGAGGTCTGTTAAGGAAAAATGGTATTTTAGTTATACAAAAAGATACAAGCCTAATAAATATGTTATTATTGTTGTTATCATAAGCATTTTCCCCATTCATGGCCCATTGTCAAGTATTTCAGTGCTCATATGTAAGCACCATTTTAAAATAACTTTGATAGTATAATTCAAAACTGAGCACTGATTGGTCCACCTTATCACTGCCCCCCCCTATAGACTGGACTGGAGTTCGAATCAACTGATGTGTCTTGTGCTTTAATATATTATTCTTTATTTTACAATTTTGCCCGAGCACCCCTTTGTACCCTCGCACCACTAGGCACATGCCTAGTTTGCCTTTAGGATAATCCACCACTGAGTAGAGAAGTCCAAGTGAGTTGCAGTAACTGTAGCCTGACCATGCATACCGCCCTGGCTGCCACTCAAGCATAATAAATACAATAATAAAAATAACTTACTTCCCTGGTTTGTCTATAAGGCCTCCTTGTGGTGACTGGCAACATATTATAATATATTCTTGTAAGACACCTTGATTAAATAGTACTGTTTCCATCACTTCTCCACCATCTAAAAAATACCGGTTTAAGTTTTAATTATACTATAATCAGATCTAATGTATTCCAAATGACATAAATAAGAAAAATTCAACCAAACCAGTTAATGTGTCATTCATTGTATTTCTTAGTTACATGGTAATTTGGTAAATAGGTGCAATTGACATTGGTAGTATTATGTGTTATCTCTGTTCATACATCTATATTAAATTAAGATTAAATAAAAAAAAACAACAGGTTGCACTCATAGTTGGAAAAACTGCCATCTAGGTTAAAAGATACAAAATAAAATACTTTCATGCTTGCGTAAGGGCACTACGAGGGAAGGGACAGCAAACAATTGCAAGTTGCATCTTATGAATTTTTGATCAGGTCACGTGTCCTGACATTTTTATTTAACATTTTTTACCCATCCCAAGAAAAGTGCACAACACCGCTAAAAAGTTTTCACTTCAAAAATCTGAACATAATTTTCACATACATTTTGCAAAATAAAAATAAATTTATGCAATAAATATAAAAGTTAAAGTAATGTCTTAACAAACCTTGTGATAATATTGCACTTATAATAGGGAATACAGCTCCTTGCCAAAATGAGTAACACCCGTCAACTAATTTGTTTGTTCTACCTTGGAATCCACCTTCCACACTCATCTGACGATTCACACTCCACCTCAGGAGTGCATCCATATCGCATAGTGCCGTTCTGTTCAGCAGTGCCAGGGCTGCTATACCACAAAATGTGTAGCCTCCATGTGCCTCCATCCCCGGACAACCACCAAATCCACCCTCGTAGGTCTGGCAACTGACTACCCATTCGCCAGTATTATCAAATAAAGAATCTGTGAAAGTGTTTGTCAATTTTGCTACACTTAAGGCACAGTAAACTCCTCTGATGTCTTGTTCTCCCCCTCTGTGCAGAGAAAATGCTCCGTCTGGACTTCTCAGTGACCACAGGAAGTTTTGCAAAGTATGTCGGTTGATAGAGTTATACGCTTTATCCGTGCCAATAATACACAATGCATTTACAGCGGCGTATGTGGCACCGAGATGAGCATGTTGCAACGGCCCCCCACCGTACCCTCCATCTTTGTGCTGACATTGAGCTAAGAAGTTGACAATGTGATCTAATGTTTCTTTGTCTGGTAGATCTTTTAAAGTCCAAAGAGCATTGAGATTCCAATAAACTAGCCACGGCCTACTGGCTTCCAAGGACATGTAACTTCTGGGCAAATTTATTAAATAATTCCTTAAAAACTTTTGGTGTAAATTTTTCTTCAGCTTCGGTAAATCTGGATCAATAGATGCTTTCTGTTCAAATTGTTTATAATACCTCAGAATAGATTGTTCAACTTCAATCTGGAAAATAACACAGATATTGTTACAAAATCTTACGAATATAAGAAAATATCATTCTAGAGGAATAAAGTGAATTTACTTGTTCGGTTGAAGTATTGGTTTCGATCCCCTCCTCATCGAAAACCTTAGATATAATATCGTCATAGCATCGTATTTGGTTGTCCATCCTAAATAATTAGATTTCTTAATTAAAGTAATGAATCCACGATAGCATCACCAAAATAGACGAGAAGAAGAAGCATAATCAGTTTGAAAATATTTGTTTTCTTAGGCGCCTGAAAATAAATTTAAGAAATTTAGAGGGTTTAGGGTTATGACTTGTCTGGGCTAAAATTTACTTTATGGACCGTAGAGTAGGGGGCTGGTGATTTTTTAGGTGATAGATATCATTATTAGGAGTATTCCTGCAAAGTTTCTAATTGCGCAAACGCGTAGTTTTTTAGGAAAAAATTAAACAAGTTTCGATTATTTATATGCAAAAAAAAAAAAAAAAAAACTGAAATCAGGCTATAGCAGTAGGTCATACAGCCAGGTAGCATGCTGCCGGTCAAATTATGCCAAATTTAAAGTAAACTAGAGACGATTTTGGCGTTATTTACTATAAATTTGCAAACTAAAATGGTAGGATCGTCGTTTAATGCTCAATTTATCAATAATAATATCCTTTTAACACTCTTTATAAAAAAAAATTAAAAGGTTTTGAAACTAGTTGAAACGAAACGCAAAGATCTTTATTTAACTAATAGATATATTATGTTTTTAAAATAATGTAAAAATTAGTTTAATAGAAAAATAAATTATGATAAATAATCTTGTTAGCGACGGTGCTGAAAGTAAAAAGTGATTCAAAAATCAATTTATAACTCAGAAATGAATCGATCAACCCCGACTCCACGTAGTACTTGTCTGTCAACCCCTAGAGTGTTATATTTAAGCCCGGAGGCGCGGAGGGAGGGTAGCCCCCGCCCGCCGTAACGAAAGGAGAAACCAGGACTCGCCGTGGCGGCGGAGGCTGGTCGCCGAAGGCGACCAAAAAGCCGGAGCTGCCTAAGGCGAGTGTTGGTTTTTGCGTTTTGTTACGCTAGGGCGAAGGGGCTGCATTTCCCGCAGCGCCGGAGACGTGACAGACTGACATTGACCCAAAAACCGTCCCAAACAGTAAATATCAAGTAGGGACAATTCTTTAAGCATTACTTTGTAACCAAATATGGAAATAAAACTTTTTTGATTTTGATTTTTTGATTTTTATTTCATATTCCCTTAACAGACTAATCTAGTCAATAACAACAGGAAATTACTAGCTTTAATTTATTTTGTACAATAAATAAGTTTTTGGTTAGGTTAATTTGGTATTTTTTAAAAAACAAGATGGGATCCTAACATTAACTTAATATACTGCATGTTACAAAATAGCTCAATAATATTTAAAAATAAATATAATAAAATTTGAATCATGCCCCACATTTATCCTATTAAGTAGTAGGTTTATGGTAATTTTACGGTTGAAAGTATAAGTATAATAATAAGTAGTAATAATTTTTTGAATCAGAAATATTTTTATGATACATTTTTGAAAATATTTTAAATTATTAAAATTATAAGTGTTTTAATTTACCTTTATTTAACTAATAGATATATTATGTTTTTAAAATAATGTAAAAATTAGTTTAATAGAAAAATAAATTATGATAAATAATCTTGTTAGCGACGGTGCTGAAAGTAAAAAGTAATTCAAAAATCAATTTATAACTCAGAAATGAATCGATCAACCCCGACTCCACGTAGTACTTGTCTGTCAACCCCTAGAGTGTTATATTTAAGCCCGGAGGCGCGGAGGGAGGGTAGCCCCCGCCCGCCGTAACGAAAGGAGAAACCAGGACTCGCCGTGGCGGCGGAGGCTGGTCGCCGAAGGCGACCAAAAAGCCGGAGCTGCCTAAGGCGAGTGTTGGTTTCTGCGTTTTGTTACGCTAGGGCGAAGGGGCTGCATTTCCCGCAGCGCCGGAGACGTGACAGACTGACATTGACCCAAAAACCGTCCCAAACAGTAAATATCATCTAAGAGAGAGTGAGGAGGGGGAGTGGTAAGGAGTCCGAAAAACCCCCACCCTCCTTTCACCACACCTCTGACATAAGTCTCGTAAACATCCTATAAACACAGTCATAACCTCAAAATTTTAATCATTAACAACTTATAAACCGGTGGTTTCCTAGCCCTCTAGGGAGTGGTACGGGGGGGGGGGCAGGCTCCCACCAAAATAGGTCAGAGCATAAACCCCCCCCTCCTCGTATCGAAAACACAGCTTTTGTAACAGTCCTAACCAAACATAAACTCAAAACTTCAACTGTAAATATCTTGGAAACTATGGGTTTGCGCGGGGGGGGAGTGGTATGGGGGGACTTACCCCTCCCCCCTCCTTCCCCCTCCCCCTCCCTCCTTCCTTAAATCGACGGTCCATAATGTAAATTTTTACCCTTACATTATTAGTTTATTAATTACAGTACATAAGTATGTACTTTATTTTAAATTAGTTTATTTTTTCTGTCGAAAATTCGAAATACCTAGGTATCACAAAAATGATCCACTTTACATTGAATGTCACTGTCAGTGTCAAAACTTAAACGTCCCGAATTGTTTTTTTTATATACATTTCGAGGCGAAGATTGGAACCTACATAAATTTCAAAAAATCAAATGTTTAATTTTTTCCACGAAGGCTCTAAATGTATCGTTTGTGAACGTTTGTGACACAAACAAGAAGCTTATATGAAAGGTGGAGTGCGAACTTCTAATAATGAAGTGAAGACAAAAAAATTGAACCCGGTTGAACCCACGTGTGTATGCCATCTCTTTCTATGGATACCCTCCTAGAATGAAAAACAACCAGTAATAAATAAAAATCAAAAATAATATATTAATAATGTACATTAGAACCGTCTCTCGTTTAGTAATCTTATTTCAATCTCATGAAAAAACAAAACTGTATTTTTACACTTTACATTTAGGCAATATATTATGTATTTTTTAAATTTTGTAATTATAGGTCTACCAGAATCTGATGGCATTTAAAAAAAAATAAAAAATGTGATTTTCATATGGCAATGTCAAGTATGACCCGTCAAATCAAAGTACGTGATCTGTCAACCGCTGCTAAAATTTTGTGATTATGTTCTTGGAATTTGTTGTTTTTGTGAAAATATCCAAAAAGGCAATTCGATCTCAAGCGAGAAATATTGTTTTCTATGTCTATAGTAAAATACAGAAAGAAGAAGGTGTAAATCGAACTCAATCTTATAATTTAAAGTTCGTGGTAGAGTTGACCGGTAAGTTAGAGTGAGTTGTTTTGATACTTTTAGTTTTTTTATATTTTCTTAGGTAATTATTGTGACTTCTTTAAATGTGTTTCCAGTACTACTATAAGGTGAATCGTAGCTGATGGCACATCGAATGATGGTTTGTTTTCCATGCCTGGTAAAAGGAGGAGAGAAGGAAAAAAGAAAATCAACATAAGACAGTTTCGATTTATAGTTGATTAGGAATAAAGTAAACGAGTTCTATACAGTTCGGAAGGAAATTCCAACATTAAATAAACTGTTGCCAATTTAATTGTATGTTATTCGTAATAAATAAGTATATAAAGTAATTCACGATTGATTTATTTTTCATGAAATATCATTATATTACATAGTATAAAACAAAGTCCCTTTTTTGTCTGTCCTCTATAATATGCTTAAATCTTTAAAACTACGCAACGGATTTTGATGCGAGTTTTTAAAATAATAGTCTTTAAGTATTTAATAGTCTTTAAGATATTATAAGATTATGGTAAAATTTATATTCAAGTACTTATTATGTAAGTATATTATCAAGTGGTCGCGCATGTCGTATCGAGGTGATAGGGTCCCATTTTTAACAATTTGCATTGGGCAAACCTAAAAACATGTTCAATATTGTATCAGTAGTATATTGCTGTAAGTAGGTAGAGAATTATTCGCCGAAGTAGTTTTTTCTCCAAGAACACTATTCCACGCGGGCGAAGCCGCGGGCAAAAGCTAGTTTTCTATATTATACACCGAACATTCTTCACACAGCCTTATTATAATAATTCATGTTCAATAATACTAAAGACATAATTAAAAATTAACCAGTATCAAGAGCGTTTAATCCAATTTCCCCAGTATTGCACACTACAAAAATTTTTTTCCCTATTTGCCATGAGATTCTGGTACACCTATAGTGCTCTCCATAGAGTATAAAGAGTAAAGGCTATTAGCAAGAGGAAAATTATACATCGTTCCTTATCCCCCTATATGACACATGCCAATGAGAAAGAAAGAGATATCTAGTTGTTCGTTAGTTTCGTTTTTTGTAGACGGTTACAGGTTTTGAACATATGTAACCAACTTCAGACAGATCAGCTGTCTGAAGTTGGTTACAAGTTGCCATACTCGTATTTATCAGCAACTTCATGTGTCCGTACTTCCCGTCCGCCAGTGAAGTCCCTAGTGTAGTGTACGTAAAGGCGTGACTCCTGTTCGAAACATTACACAGAAAACACGAAACATTGGGGCGTGGCTATACACATTTGTCTAGGAATAGACAATGTTTTTGTTTTCGGAGACGGACGGAAAACATTCCCGCGCGGGTAGAGAGGGGAAGAAATGTTTCATTTCTTACCTAGTGTTCACATCGTTCACATGACAGCTAGGTACAGGTTTTTTAGGGTTATAGTTTTGCTTGTTGTGTTTTTTGTGTTTGTTTTTGTGATCGCTCATAATATATGGCTGACTTAATTAAAAAACACCAATTTTGTCAGTTTTCAATAGAAATGCGTAAAATGGCGCACATATTTATGAGTTAAAAAAATACTTTTATGAAACACCTAAAGTGGCCTTTTCAGAACCCCTCTTTTCTCCTAGATTCTACACCTACAATCACTAAAACTGCGAGCGCTAATACGTCTTCCTCGTCGGAACTTAGATCGTGTCTGGACAAAATGTTTTGTTTCGATCAAAAACATTTTCTGTAGCTGGAGACAGCTTGTGTATGAAAACAAATGTTTTTGTTTCATGTTTTCTGTGTAATGTTTCGAACAGGAGTCACGCCTTAAGAAATCTGCAATGGTCTCATCCGATTTTTGTGTAGATTTTAGAAGTATGTATCTGCCGTGAACCTTATTCTTTTCTTTGAGATAAATTTTATCTAATAATTGAATGGTCGAGACATAATCTTTTGCTTCACGGATATGCGTATACACATTGTAATAACCTTAGTTGATTTTCCTCTGAAATCGTTTCTTTTCCTATCCCTTCACTGAGATAATTTGAGAACGTTGTTTTCCAGTATTCGTACTTTAATTCGGCTGCCGGTGACCCAGGTTCGACGTCGATTTTTTCTGGCTTTAGTAGTTGCGCAATAGTAGACATCGAGGTTTGTAATGGTATTTATTGTTATTTGGAATAAATTGTTATGTAATAAAAAGGGTAAAAATTTAGTATAATATCCCATGATTTGGGGGGAGGGGGGGGAGGGGAGGGGGGAGGGTGAACCCCCCTTTGGCACTCCCCCCCTCCGGAAACCCAGTTACTGAGATATTAATAGTTGAAGTTTTGAGGTTATAGGTGCCAATTTCCACATTCTTTAATATAAGTGGCACCAAAACCTCAGCAGAGCGAATATTGTCTGGACACACTTCCAACCTCAAATCTTCAGATCCATCCTCAACCATACCTAGAACCCAATGGTCCTCAATAACAACTGGCTTCAATTATGAATCGACGGAGCCCCGCTACGCGGGGCTCCTACTTCTGGGTGGTTTACAAAGAAATAACCACGATGGCTAAGGCGGTAGCTTCGCTGCGCTACGCTCCCGCCTTAGCCATCTAACCTAACCCAATGAAGTCGTATTGGGCCAACTCGGAGTAATACATTGCTATTAATTACCTAAGAATTATATACTGTTCTCATACATTTCCTATATCACATTATAATATATAAATGTACAGGCAATGAAAAAAGGAACATCAAAGAAACGTCAACATGGCCGAATTTCTATAGAATTTATCGAATTTTAAATATTTTTTATCTCGAAAACTACGGATCTTATCTTTTTGAGAAGTTGCAGAATTAATTCGTAATTAGAAGACCTTTCAGCCGTAAAATTACCATTAAACAACTAATAGGGCAAATGTGGGATATTATACTAAAGTTTAGCCATAAAAAGACAAAACCAAGGAATATTTGGTTTTATTCCAAATAAAATGCTACTTAAATTAGTAATACATGTCAAGCTATGACAACAACATGAGATCAATATAAGAGACATCTAAAGATATAAAAGAGGTCTAAATGTACACTACACCTAGTCGGCATTTTGTGTCGATAAAAATCACAATGTGAATGAAAATGTTAATCTTTTCATAGCATAAAATGAAGTATTTTATTCCGCTTTATGTTTGCTTAGATCTTTTAAACTATTAAATGAATTTAAAATGCAGATTGCAGCCAATAGATAGAATGATTAGTGGAAGATTTATGCGTAATGATCTATGCACCTTTGTGATTTATAAATTATTATCAGTCGATCAAAAACGAATTTATGCAGTATTGTCTACAACAAACCGAAATATGTTGGGGAAGCTAGTCTCTTGAACTATATATTGGTATCTACAAAACTCCAATTAATAAAACCTCTGTATTGTTAACAGTTTAAAAAGTGAATTAATACTTTGACATATAATTGTCAATAATTTTATCTTGATATATTGGAATACATATTCTAATTCGAGCTACACGTATTTTTATTTCTCGTCCTTACTACAGGTTATGTGCCCTACGTTTCTGTAAAACGTATCTCGAAATTCAGTAAAAGGAAAATTTTCAGACCCGAAATCGGGAAACCATTTTTCAGCCCAAGATCTTTCAGCACCATTTTCAGTTTGTGGCTTAAAAAACAGTATCTACCCATATCCAAAATAACAAGCAGAGAGAATAACGTGGAAAAGCAACCGAAAATTTGGAGTTACCATTACAAGGATACTTTGTGAGCATTGGGATCGAAAGGAATCACGTTAGAAAGGATTAACACAAGAGTTGAATTTTTGCAACGAGAAGCTTAAAGCTCTACTGCTCATCAGAATCACTCGTTTCGAGTCAACAACAACAATCAGGAGAGTACCGTGTGATGTTCTAGCAATGTTAGTTGCGCAGTCAAATTAACACTAATATTCAGAAATTCTGTTTTAGATCCCGGAGCAACCAATAATATTGTCAATGTGAAGGACGTCTGTTAATCTTCTGTTGATACATTTGCTCCCAAGTATAACTAAAACAATTTTTACCCTAATCTGGATCATCGGTATCTACTATCTACATGGAAAAGTACAAATCCCTATTAGTGCATCCAGCCAACTGAGGAGCGCAGGGCCACAAAAGGATTTTATAATATTATGTGCACCGAGGTATCACATAGGTATATACTATACTATATTGTATATATTTTTAGTATATACAATATAGTATAGTAGAATGCAATAAGCAGGAAGGGATCCTCTTCTTTCGCATAATTTTATTTGTCATAATTTCATTTGGCATACCTCACTTGGCATAATTTTACTACGCATAATAATACTTTGGCCTAATGGTTTCTTGGCATACTACATCATTAGGCATAAATATCATTAAGACTAATATTGTTTGTCCTAATTTAATGAGGCATAACTCGTAAGGCATAATTTTTTTTGTCATAATAATACTTTGGCATAATTGTTTTTCGGCATAAACTCGTTAGGCATATTTTTTTGTCATAATAAATTCAAGGCATTCTGTCACAAGGCACAAATATGCATAAAATAGAACGACATGATGAAAACACGGTTAAGGTAATTAAACGCATATTTATGAAACATTAAAAGCAGGTATTACACTCATATACCTAGTGTAACATGTGTAACATGTGTAACAGTAGGTTAAGTGGCGGCGGGGTGGCCCTTGGGCCACCCGTAAGCCGCTAACATGTTTAAAATAATTAGCTCGGCATGTTCTTAGTTCGTGTTTTTTGTCCGAGTTTAATTTCGTAATCAGTCGAAAATTACAATTATAATTGTTATTTCGTCTTAACTCGCACACCCAGTAGAATTTATCATTCATTAGTATGTGAAAAAAATGCTACAAAGATGTATGCGTAAATATAATAGTATGCTTAAATATCATTATGCGTAATTATATTTATGCTTTTTAATATTATGCGTAAAAATATTATTCTTAATGAATATTATGCGTAAAAAAATATATGCCTCACAATAAGTATGCCTAACAATTATTATGCTTTTAGTAATTATGCGAAAAAAAATTATGCTAAGAATGTTATGACAAATGAATATTATGCGAAACTACTATTAGGTCAAATGAAATTATGCCAAGTAAAATTATGACATATGATTTTATGCGAAAAAATAGGGAACCAAGCAGGAATATACTAATTGTTTTTAATACACAATAGAAAATACAATATTTATAATGAATTTTAAATAATATAACCCAACAAGCAAAAATGCTATATAAAGGATGATTAATTATAGGGTTAAAATTCTTGTTTATATTTTATAAAAGCAATAGCTTAATATTTTCCCTTTATAATTGCATGCTATAAGTATTCTTTTGCTAATAATAGTATTATGGGTCTTAAAATTTATATTAATAGTGTATTTAAAAGCATAATATTATGGCTATTATGGTTGAAGCAAACATTTCAAAACTAAGTTGAAGTCTCATAAGATCAGAAATATTACCTTATATGACAATTAAAAACTATTATAAACCTTTACCTTTGCAATGTTTGATAAAATGCACATAATGCAAAAAGCAAGATATGTCATAGCTTTTATAATCAATATTTTTTTTTGGCTGGTTCTGTGGTTGTGCACTACAAAAACCAGTATTGTTATACATTTGTTTAATTGTGCCATTATGTAACTTCCTCAGCCAGAAATGGATTTAAAAACATGTGATATTAAACGGTGAAAACCAATTTTGATACAAATCCATCTATAAACATTATGTTTACTTGTTAATGATGCAAGAAAAAAGGGGTTTTAAGCAATAGATTGTGGAGACTGAACCCTAATTTCTTCAATATGGCTGAATAGGCATCTTATAGTCTCAACTATAAGAGAAAATTACTTTTATATAAAATCATTGTACCTACCAGATAATTCTTATTATAATATAAATTATCAGACGCCTAAAAATGAAATAAGAACTGAAATGCTTAATATAAAGATATCAAGTAAAATAACGGTCAGAGTATGAATTACTGAGATCATAATTTTTTAATTGTCGGTAAACGCTGAAAGCCATACATTTAATAGCCATAACATTCCTTGTCCATAGAAAGATTATCCGTTTTTATTTTTACATGGCAAGATGAAAGATTGCTTATCATAATATGATAAATTGGTAACAACAAAACGTCTACTACGATTTAACACATAATTTGTGCCCATAATACGTTTAATGACTGTTAATTAAAGAACTACTGTAAAGCAAAGAAATATTGTTTTCATAGCAATTATAAAGTAAGTTTTTGCTAGTTGGGAATATCGCTTTCAAATGAGATGTACAAAATATGTTGTATTACAAAATACAAGCAGATGTCTTTGTGGTGTAGTCTGGTAGCCCCGACTACTACTTACAAATAATAATAATCTGTTACTTAATAATTGTTGTTTCTAAAGCTGATTTTTACTTTTTTTTTTGTCAGCTACTAAGTACATGAATGTTTTATTTTTAATGGTCGATTACAATAATGAAATTCTGTAAAAAATGAGCAGTGATGTTTGTAAGGGAATAACATAATTAGTTTAATCGCTGAAGTTCCCCGATAAAATGCGGTGGCCAAACGCATAATTCATACGTTTACCTAATTCACTATGGCGTCAAGTATGAAATTAAATAAAAATCGAGGCAACAGCATATGGAAATCAATTAATTTATTATTTTATTTAAGTAATAAAAGAAAAGAAAAAGCTAATAAGCGATGTGACATGGTATAAACCCGAAAAATATTTAATATGTACCTATTATAATAATTATTCCTGCAGAAGTTTTACTGCAGAAGATTTGTAATTGAAAATATTCCAGCCGAAATCAACAAACCAAAGATGGTCAACAGGCGAAGTTGATAGGCAATAAATTAGAAACACAATAAGCCAAAATCAACAAACCGGATGTCAAACCGGCGGAGTTGAAAGGGAAGAATATTACAATAGGTATACATACTTCCTAAGATTTTAAGCAACTGATTCAATATAGATTATTCAAATGTCTAATTAAATAATACTAAGCTGTGAATAACTATAATTATTATCATTGATAATAATAATAATTTCAATTAGGTACGTTAATGAATTGGCTAGATAGAGAAAAATGGTCAAACACTCTAAACGAAATTGGTTCGTTACAAAGTAGACCATCTACACTAATATTATAAAGAGGAAAACTTTGTTTGTATGTTTGTTTGTTTGTTTGTTTGTTTGTTTGTAATGAATAGGCTCAAAAAGTACTGGACCGATTTCAAAAATTCTTTCACCATTCGAAAGCTACATTATCCACGAGTAACATAGGCTAAATTTTATTTTGGAAAAAAATAGGGTTCCGTAAGATATTTGGGTTTTTCGGACACAAGGTGTAAAAAATCAACCAGAAAAGTTACTTATTTTGCGTACGCTGCCTAAACTATAAAAGATAGAACCATAAAATGTTCTAATTAATTGTAGATCTTATAAATATCTACAAAAAAGTCCGCGACACACTATACCTATCTATGTCGAGTGAGGCACAACAACCATTTTTTTATTTAGAAATCTTGAATTTTTTTGGACTACATTTAAACGCGTTTATTTTACTCATGTTATTAATCCTTATTAAAATAAATTATTTCATCACTAAGTACAGTTTATGTAGATAATATTTGGTCTTTGAATCATTAAAATTGGACGTTTGGTTTTGAAGTTATGGCGAAATTAAAATATTACGATTTCTGCTGCACGGCCCGTTGCGAAGTGAGCGTCACCAAGGCGGGGTGCGCGTGCGGGTTAATGTTTAGTTTAGTTAAATAGTTTAGTTATTTTATAAACATCAAATTGATAATATCTTAAAATATAATACATTATAATATCTATACATCTATACATCTATACAGTTAAATACAATTTAAGTGTCTGTTTGTAACTTCAAATTAACAGATTTTTACATAATGAATCTGAAAGTATATTCGGTACTTACAATAAAATACATTTTTTTTTAATTTTTGTCTGTCCGTCTGTCTGTCTGTCAGTCGGTCTGTCTGTCTGTTTGTTCCGACTAATCTCTGAAACGGCTGGACCGATTTTCACGGGACTTTCACTAGCAGATAGCTGATGTTATAGGGTCTAACATAGGCTACTTTTATTTTAGGGTTCCGTTTAAAAAAAATAGGATTCCGCTTTCGTTAGTCATAAATAAAGTCGCGGGTAAATTTCAGCGATATCCCAAAGTATTGTTCCACGCGGACGAAGTCGCGGGCAAAAGCTAGTATGTAATAAAACAAATAAGTACCTAGGTATTTAGTTGATAATTCTAGTAATGTAAATATCGATTCTGGAAAATGGATCTTTATATTTTATAATAAATATATTAAATTTTAAAATGTTAATTTATATATATTTTTTATTATTTGTTACTAAGTGTACAATGGCATTGAATACACGGAAACAAAGTGTATATTTTTGTCTAAGAAACATAAGCCATAACACAGTTTTGTGAAGCTATAAAAGAGCATAAATGTTTATATTATTATGTATAATAGCTAGAAACTAAAAGCTCATATTTTAGCAGCATAATTAATATTATTTATATGAATGAACCATGACAACAGTTGTTGCACATTGGTATAGAAGGAAACAAAGAAATTAATAATTAAGATATATTTAGGTACCTACAATAATATAAAGTAACTAATTACATGAAGTTCTATCAAATCCCATTCAGCATTATGTTGCAAACAGATTTGCGATGCTGGTTTTTAAATAGGCATGAAACAAAATTGTATTATTAGTGCATATCTGCTTATAGCAACCATTATTTTTATATGTAATTTTTAATATGTAAGATAATTTAATGATTGGATAAAAATCCTAAACAGCTGATAATATAGGTAGGTACTAAAATTAATGTAATATTTTCCACAGAATAATTACTTTTAGATATCTTCAGAAAATACCATGGAGGAATTATATAAAGACATTGTAGTTCCTTAATTTCAAGGAACAACATGGAAAATATAAATTAATATCATCGTGTTAAAAGATGAAATATTATCAGTTACTTATTTAAATGTTTGCCTATACTGTTAAAGCATTATTTACTTTTTTGAGGGGGTGTATTGGTATCTACAAAACTCCAATTAATAAAACCTCTGTATTGTTAACAGTTTAAAAAGTGAATTAATACTTTGACATATAATTGTCAATAATTTTATCTTGATATATTGGAATACATATTCTAATTCGAGCTACACGTATTTTTATTTCTCGTCCTTACTACACTATACACCCACACACTATGCAGGCTATCGTCCAATCGACTTGTCAGTTCTATATCCTACTACTATTATAAACATGAAAGTTCGTGAGGATGTATGGATGGATGTTTGTTACTCCTTCACGCAAAAATTATTGACCAGATTTCAATGAAATTTGGTATGGTAGTAGTTTAAGCTCTGGATTAAAACATAGGATACTTTTCCCTTGGATACAGCTGGTAAATATATATACAGTAAACGTATAGACTTTTTATGCATTTCTCCCTTTAGTTGGGGTACCTACGTGGAAAGATAAATGAAAACAGGAAATTTTAATAGATATATTTATTATTTATTAACAATTGGACATCATTTATTAGCTTACACATTACGACAACACCAAAAAGCTCTCAGATTGTCAGTATGGAGCTAAATATGTGAAGTAAACAGTGCACAGCAGTCCGTTTACGTGGGAGAGCCATGCTTTGGCACGAACGGTCCACCTGGACCAGATAAATACCACGGCCTCCGGGTACTCAAGGAGTAGTTGCGGATTTTAAGACCGGGATCGTACTTGTGACTCCTCCTATTATGGTATGGCGAGTATGTATAGGTGGCGATAATCGCTCTCCATCTGGCGATCAGTCTGCCCGTTTTCTGGTCAATTAAAAAAGTACAAAGAAGTATTTTTGCAAAAGGCCACCTAATTCCCTGCAAAACCAAAAAGCAAAGTTAAATTTGAAAATTTGTGACATGTTTTTGTGATGATGTACAACCGTAACTCCATTATAATATACAGGAATTATTAATTAATAATTATAATTAATAAAAAATACACCACACTATTTTATATTATATATTATCACTTAGTTTATATTTTAGATCTTACTAATTTGTATAATTGTATGGTGTTTGGTAAATATGAAGTAGGCAAAACATTTTTCTTTCAGATTAACATATTTTCTCTTTCGAAGGTTTATCGATATCCAAAACATCACTATGTTAATAAACAACCTCTGAAATTTATACAAAATTTCTATTATATTATATTGTTGAAATCCGCATATAATGGACAATAAACACATTTATCTACAAGAATATAATAACTTCAGTGTAATTGCTTGTATTTATATAACCTGAAACAATTCTCAACATACTGGTGAAAAGTTAACACTTCTTCACGATTTTCTTTCCTCGCAGAGTGTGATTTACAGCCCTCCACCAAACGGGCCATATTAACTTGAGCACAGCTTTGTTTTCTAATAAGACTTTTTAATATAAACTGAGATTTTTACCAAATAACACACTATAAATTCATGATTTGCTTCTTCTTCTTCTTGTATCATAATGCACACGTAAACAAATGGCATTAGCTGTCAGTGGCTAACTTCAGGCCACATCTACTGCTACTAATTCAAAATGTCACTTATTGTTAAAGCAATAAAGTCGTAATTCCAACGTCTAAAATTGGACTCCAATTTGGACTCCAAATTGGAGCAACCTTCGAAAAAAACGTATAGACATATAGATGGCGTTCTCTTTCACTCTTATTGGTTTTGCCTTTGATGTTTTGTGAGACAAATAGCTGTCTACGGCTTCGATTTTTGTTTTAGTTCTATTATACTCCTATTTCTTTGGTGCTCTCCGTGTAATTTTACCCTAATTCTTGATATCTTGCAGAGTGATTTTACTGGCAACATTAAATAGAAACGTCATTCCACGTGACGCGGATAATGGCGGATGTTTGTGCCGGTTCAGGTTTTCATACGGCTTTTTTTGTGAAAGTTTTAAAGGAAGAATAAAAAATGGTGCATGTATGTGTTGTACATGGATGTAGAAGTGAGTGGTATCCAGGCTGTGCCGTAAAATTTCACGCGTAAGTTCACAAATTGCAATTATTGTTGTTGATTCTTCATTTGCTTAATTTCGATGTTTTCAGTCACTTCTTAAACTAATATTGTAAGTTTTGCTATGTAAATACCAGAAATAATTCACTGGTTTTATGTTCCGTAAGCTATTAACGTGATAAATATGAATAATTTTAATTTATTTCCATAATTAGTTATTATTGTGAAAAGTGCTAGGGTAACCATAATGTTGCAAAAGGTAGTACATATCCGATGGCTTTTATACATACGTAAGAAATTATCGACTGTAGAAAGTTTTATGAACATTAAAGCCAGTTAAGAACTTTATTGTTTTAGATTTCCGGAAGAAATAACACGTAGAAACATGTGGTTGTCCATTGTGCCTTTGAAAAGTCAATTTTATGACATGGCAAAAATTTGCAGTCTACATTTTAAAACGAGTGATTATGACCACACTGGCAGACCCTTAAATCAAAATGCAATACCTTTTTTTGAAGACAAAAATTTGGTGATGGTAAGTGAATATGCATGAATTTATATTCAAATTTTATACTGACATTTACAGAGTAAGTGGAAGGAGGTTTACTGTTCTGGATAATCTCTTATCAGATGAACTAATAATTACTCAAAGCTGGTAATGAAATGGCAAATAATATCTTGTGGCATAGATCCGGCTATAGACTTCAATGGGCTGATATGATGAGATGCATAATGTAAATTGTGCATTACCAATTTATTTTTTAGAGTTATATGTATGTATGTTGTATTGCATAATAAGTATTTAAATGTTGAATGTGATATTTTCAGGAGCAAGATGAATAAATTAATACATCTGCCCTAACAATGTCTTCGCCTGGCCCTAGCACTGATATGTCTGTGAGTAGCCGTCATCAATAATTTATTATTCATGATTTCATCACTACTTAGGCTAGCTACACCAAAGCCAATATTTAGTGACATGCAAATTTCAATTCTGTAAATCCTTCTTTTTTGGGAAATTTTAAGCATTTTTATATTCATTGACACACAAATGCCTTTAGCAACATCACAAATGAATTTAAATTTTCAGGTGCAGCAAAAGTTACTTGAAGAACCATCTGAGAATTTGACCTTATCCATGCCTAGTACTAGCTCTGGATTTCCTGTAAGTATCATAAACCATTAAAAAATATATTTTTTGGAAAATTAGGGTATGTATAATTATGTTTATATAATTCTATTTTTTTTATTTACAGAATGACAGTCAACGGTTATATAAAAGATTATGTGGACCTTCTGATTCATTTTAAATCACAAAAAGACCATGTATTTTACAAAATATAGAGAACCAAAGAAGCATTAGCCAGGTGAATTCATCTTTGATTGCATTCTCATGATAAATCATTTTAAAGACCTACTTTATTCCGAATGTGTGATTCTGAATGTCGTGTCCTTCAAGGCCCCTGTATATAAACATCCTGCTTCTAAGATCTGGCATCTGGGAATTTCTGATCAATTCTGTTGTATTCTCGTTGTGATTGGCTTTTATATAGGTTCTCGCCTGTACCTACACAAAAGTCAATCTACTAGATGATGGTGGCATAGTAGTAATTGCTTAATTTTGTCTTTTTAGGTTGTTAAGGAAAATATTGAAACCATGAAGCCTACGTACATAGACAATAGCATACAGGTAAAAAGAAGATCTGTTCGAGAAAATTTGTTAGTAGAAAGAAATAAGGTATTATGTCAAGCTGTCAAACGAAAAACTGAATACATGAATAACATGAAATCTTTGGTCGCTGTGATAAAGAAATATACATCTCAATCAGAAATAGAAAATATTATAAACGGAAACTTCGCTGATATTTGTAAGAAATTAAAAAAAGCCAAAACTCCCCGCAAGGTATGCAATATAGCGAAGAAGTAAAAGCATTCGCTCTTACATTGCATATATTTGCCTCATGTTTCAACATTGCGAAGATCGCTGTCTTCATTCAAATGTGACGTAGGTTTCTTAACAGAGGTTTTTGAATATTTGAAACAAGAGGTGAACGATCCACAAAAAGTGTATTTGAATCTGCCACTTGTTCTATACATTTACATGAGACAAAAATTATCAAAGATATAGCGAATTCATTTTTTAATTTGCGGATACGATCATAATTAAAACCAATTTCTGATCACTAAGCCATTTAAGGGGCAAGCGTCAAAAACTACATAAGACTGTACTTTTCAGCCATGTTTAAAAAACCTTGTAAATTTTAAGAGTTTTAAGAGAAATTCTGTTTCTTTTGTTAGATTACAATATCAATAATATATTAAATAGTAAGTATGTAAATAGTAAGTATATGTGTACCTAATGTAAAATAATGTTAATAGTAAGTGTATGTGACATGTAAAATAATGTAAAAAGTGCGCATGGATCTTTGATCGATCACTATTACCCTTTATTTTACTATTAAGCCAACATCTTGTTTTATTTGTTTGATGATGATGTTTTACGATTTTTAATACTAAAGGGTTACACAAATACGTAAGGGTTGGATATTGTTTTTAAATAAATAAAAATACTTCATAGTTACCTAAATGGCGTTTTATTTTGTTTCACTGGTAAAAGTCAGTCACGACATCGATATGTATATATCGACACGACATCAATATCTATATATCAATATCCGATCCCATATCATGATCTCTCGTGATGTTTTGGAATGGTTCTCTTCATTTGATCAGGGGCGACAACATTCAATCCACGACGATGAATCTTCATCGTGTCGTAGTTTGTTACGTTCCCAGCACAGTCTACTCCTTTTAAGACTCACCTTCTCCTTCTTCATAATTAGAATCATAATTTCAATACTTATGTTCTATCCACGACAGAAACCTTCGTTCTTCCAATAAACTGCTCGCTGTTTATATTCCTTCAAAGAACTACATTTATTCACTTGCCTTTCCCAGTCCATACACTGTTCCTTTCAGGTCAAGACAGGATAGCCGCTAAACGTTTTGAAAAAAATGCTGGATCATCATCATGTATTTTCCGTATAGGTACATAATATATATTCGGTAAGTCGCCATCCAGATTTTGAGACAGACCTTCTATGTAGGTACCACCGAAGAAATTGATTCATAGGCAGTTGACAGACCTACATAATTTGGTCGGATTATGTCAATTCAATGCTATTCTAAATCTTTCGGCTGGGTTTGAGTTTTGACAAAACGCCACCAAATTATTAAGGTACGCTATCTGATAATGAATCAACTTCTGAATAGTACATAAAGTTTAATTAATAAATAAAAGCCATTCATTAAACTATAACATATAACCACAGTATAAAGAGATATAACTATATCTATTATATTATTACGGTTAATCCGAAGATAGTCCAGTAAAACCAAAAACTTACATGAGTCTGTGAATTTGTGAAAATTTACATGAATCTTTTATTTCGCACAAATAGCATGGTATTTGTTGAAGAAGACATGGTGATCAGTTCAAGGAAAAAATGCATTATTTCCATAAAAATAATGCAATCGTATACAGATAGATCGTGTTATTTTCAATATTTTTTTTCTTTCCCTATATTATGTAAAACCATCAAACTAATTTGTAAAAAACCCATTAACTGATACAGTTTCTAACATAAAGAAAAATGTCCATTAAACAATAGTCATTATAGATACCCTATGTTAGAGAAAGAAGGCATTCACACCAAGAGTGAGACAGCGTTTTCAAGGTCAAATTATTTGTCTTCACTATTTTATTACAAGTCAGCGCTCCACCTTTCATTTATGCTTCTAGGACACAAATGAGTTTTTTTTGTTACAAATTAAATAATAGTACCGGTGCTGGATTTGCTGGATGCGCCGCGCGCCGTGCTAGATAACGCTGCATAATCACGGACCATCTAGCAAATCCAGCACCGGTACTAATATAAGTCAATAGTGTCAATCATTAACCCCCGACGCAAAAAGTGTTATAAGTTTGACGTGTCTGTCGGTCTGTCTGTCTGTCTGTCTGTCTGTGGCATCATAGCTCCCGAACCGATGAAGCGATTTCAATTTAGTTTTTTTTGTATTAAAGGTGACTTATCTGTGAGTGTTTTTAGACATGTTTGATGAAAATCGGTAGAGCCGTTTAAAAGTTATGGGGGGTGAAAGTGGGGAAGAATAATTGAATGTCTGCAAATATACTCGAGTGGGGTCTCAAATGAAAGCGCACTGTAAGAGAATATTGATGACTTAATCGTGAGAGTTCGTAGCTTCGTTTGATGAGAAAATTGGTGGTGGGAAGATCAGCCGTTTGAAGATCATCGGCTCTTTTCTAGTTGATGAGGGGAACTGACTAACTATCTTATGTCCGATCGATTCGAAATTTGGTACCGTGTTACTTCAACGATATTTAAAGAATATGGTAGGGTAACCATTATTTACACCTACTTTAAAAAGGACAAAATAAAAGTAAAATTAAAAATTTAAAAAACCCCCCGACACAAAAAATAAACTTTAAAAACGAATAAATTATATTTTTAACCTAATATAATTATTATCGTCACATATAATAATTATGTAAGTTGAAATATTTTTATTTTTCAATCGTCGTCTCGTCGGGGGACCGCTATGTGAGAAAAAGAGGTGTAGTCGCAGATTGCAACAAAAGAATTTACTGCGGGAAAAAATTCGCTCGTACCTAAATATAATTCGTAATAATTAATTACATCTGTTGTTGGACAAACACTTTATATAAACTTTAGCGTTCATTAATGTCAATAGTGTCAATCATTTTAAATTTTTGCCTACAAATCCGCGGGCTTGGGCTTGCAGGTTGGATGGTCAGTATGGCCCTATAGGCCCTTAATGTTTAATAAAAGTAGGTATTATAGTCCGAAAAACGTTAAAAAAGTGAAAATTTCATTTGGCAATAGTTTTACGCTATATTACCAAATTAAAAAAGTAGCTGTCAAGTTGCACTGTCAAAACTCAAATGTCAATCTCATGTGGTCGAAAATCAAAATAAAAATATTTCCACAATTTTTTTCAATAAGTTACCTTTATAAAAATATTTTGGCTGGAAGATATGTATATACAGAGAAATACTAAAAAAGCTGAGTTCTATTTTCGTACAAAGTAGATTCTTATTTTGTAAAAATTATAATTTGGTTCCGAACCACCATGGGCAATGGAAAACGCTTTTTGGGCAAGAAAAGAAAGGGTAATTTCAAGGCGAAAGTAAAGAAAAACAAAAAATCCCATAAAGACCATGAGACTGTAAATAAGAAAGCTTTGTTCAATCGTTACAAAGACAAGCAAAAGGTAGAGGAAGAGCTATTAAAGAAGAAGCAAATGGAGGATCGGTTTATGAAGCAAAACGTTATTTACTCTGAAAGTGAATCAGAGGAGGACACCTACGAGCAGCTGGTATCTTGCTTTAAGGACCCGAAAAAGTCAAATAAAGTTATAGAAAGTGAGGACGAAGAGTCCGGAAGTGATTTAGATATGGGTGAGGTTATGGGAGGAAATGAGGCGACAGAGGTCCAAGAGGAACCTGTAGATGAAGAAACTGTAGATAGTAATAGTGAAGAGGACAGTGAAGATGAACAAACCATGGTAACTGAATATAAAAAAACTTTATTTTTGTATTCTAGGGGGCATTAATTGTTATTACCTGTTACTTTATAATAATGTTAATAAAATATTTACTTCAGTAAACCTACTATAATAAATGACTAAAGTAAACTCTTACTTTGCATTGTTTTGAAAAATATTGGCTTAAAATGTTTGTATGTTAAAAAATTGGTCTAGGTCCTGTTTGACAATATGAGACACATGACTCAGATTGCGAAACAGAAAATTTGTATCAAACAGAAACAGATAGGTTATTTGCATGTGTTGTCTCTGTTGCTCAATATAAAGCGGAAAAAATAAGCGGAGACAAAACTTCCGAATAAGCTATCCAACATCAACATGTATCAGTAGATTATGTAACCCCTTAAAAATGTTTGTTGCTGTTTGTTACAGATACCAAATGGAGACACACAGAATGATGTTGATGCAGAGGATGATCCGTTTACCAAACATTTTCAGTATGACATAGGAGACGACCTTTTGGTCTCCTTGTCAAATACTCCCCCAACTGAAAAGGAAACCAACAAATCATGGCCCACACTCGGTAAGATAACAATCACAATACCGCAACCAATACAAACCCTGAGAAAATGTAAGCCAAAAGTGTCACTAATGGAAGAAAAAACATATGCTCCAATAGCCACAGTACCTAACTTAATACACCAGGTTGAATTCAACAGCCTCCATATAAAATCCCAAATTCACGGGAACATAGTGCTAGCCAACAAGAAAAACTTGGTCAAGCGTGATTTAGAATTGGAAGCTGTATTCACACCTCTACAAAAAGAATTATTCTCCATCATAAATAATTATCAGGATCTGTACTACCCAGAAAGGACATTCTCCAACGCCGAGGAGATCCGTTACACCTACTGTCTGCATGTCGTAAATCATATGTTAAAAACTAGAACGAAGATTATACATCATAATGCCAAATTGGCGAAGAAATCGAACAGTGCAGACGCAGGAGAAGAGTACCGAGATCAAGGATTAGTTAGACCTAAGGTAAAATCGTCACATATTCGTTACTAGCAGTAATTGCCCTCGACTTCGCCTGAATGTAATAAGGTTTTTTTTATCCCCTTTTTTACCTACCTAGGGGCTGAATTTTACAAAATCCTTCCTTATTGGATGCCTAAATTATATGAAAAATATGGGTGCAAAATTTGGCCTGTGCATTATTATTATTATAGTTCCAGATATATTTATAAAATTGTGACAACTCATGGCAGCTAATCTACACTAATATTATAAAGAGGAAAACTTTGTTTGTATGTTTGTTTGTTTGTTTGTTTGTTTGTAATGAATAGGCTCAAAAAGTACTGGACCGATTTCAAAAATTCTTTCACCATTCAAAAGCTACATTATCCAGGAGTAACATAGGCTAAATTTTATTTTGGAAAAAAATAGGGTTCCGTAAGATATTTGGGGTTTTCGGGCACAAGGTGTAAAAAATCAACCAGAAAAGTTACTTATTTTGCATACGCTGCCTAAACTATAAAAGATAGAACCATATTATAATGTTCTAATTAATTGTAGATCTTATAAATATCTACAAAAAAGTCCGCGACACACTATACCTATCTATATCGAGTGAAGCACAACAACCATTTTTTTATTTAGAAATCTTGATTTTTTTGGTCTACATTTAAACGCGTTTATTTTACTCATGCTATTAATCCTTATCATAATAAATTATTTCGTCACTAAGTACAGCTTATGTAGATAATATTTGGTCTTTAAATGATTAAAATTGGACGATTGGTTTTGATGTTATGGCGAAATTAAAATATTACGATTTCTGCTGCACGGCCCGTTGCGAAGTGGGCGACATTCTGTAGTATTAGTATCAGTATAATGTACCCGTGCGAAGCCGGGGCGGGTCGCTAGTGTAATTTATAATTAGATTATTTATATTACACCTAAAGTGTATTATTCTGAGTTTTAATGTACCCTGCAATTATAATAGTGTCAAGTATATCACGCCTATTTCTCGTAGGGATAGGCAGAGACCACTTCTTTCCACTTGCTACAATCCTTACATACTTGTTTCGCTTAGTTCACTTTCATTCTTACCATCCATTCCTCCTTTTACATTCAACGTAGCTTAGAGGCTCTCCATGGTCCGCTTTTTGCCTCCGGGAGAAAAGAGACGTGATGGGTGGCGAACCACATCGCCGCCATTTGGATAATTAGATTATTTTTATGATTATCCATTGCTTTCCCGCTGATTGGCGGAGAGGTTAGGAATAGGGAAAGGGAAGGATAGGTGGTGTGGAAAGAAAGATTGGTAAGTTAGAGTGGGAAATAGGAAATATAGGATATTACCGCCCAGGAGGGTAAGGGATAGGACAGTAATAGCTAGGGAAGCCGGGGTCGCATACCCGTATACTTTACCACAACTACCGGACAGGTAAGTCGGGATGAGTATCCCATGACTACTCAATGTGTCAAGTGTATACTTTAAAATTGTTTTTTATCATTATTTTCAGGTGCTTATAATTGTTCCATTCAAAGATGCTGCATACAGAGTTGTGAAGACTATAATAGATATAGTTGTTCCAAAAGAATCTGGTCAGGTTGTAAACAAGAACAGATTTGAGGATGATTTCACTGGGGGTGAATTAATAATGCCAAGTAAAAACCCTAAGCCAGAGGACTATGAGTTACTATTCAGTGGCAACACAGAGGATACTTTTAGGCTTGGCATGACATTGACGAAAAAGACGCTTAAGGTAAGGTACTACAGTGTGTTAGATTGGGTTATTCCCTCTTTATCTAATCATCATCATCATCATATAATGCATGAAGCAAAACACACACAAAATTAAATTAAGTTGGTTTGATACTATTGTCAATCTTTCTTTCACTGTTTACATTCCATAGACAACATTTACATATTTCTTATAGCGGACTTTTTAAAGTGAAGAATTTCTTTTTCAGTTGTACACAGACTTCTATTCTTCGGACATATTGATAGCCTCCCCGCTGGGTCTGCGTATGATAGTCGGGGCAGAGGGTGAGGAGGACAGAGACTTTGACTTCCTGGCGTCCATCGAGGTGCTGATCCTGGACCAGGTGGACGTGTTCCTCATGCAGAACTGGGACCATCTGCTGCATGTGCTGGACCACTTCCACCTTCAGCCCCGGAAGACACATGGCACTGACTTCTCCAGGGTTCGCTCGTGGGCCGTTAATGGATGGTCAAAATACTATAGGTAATTTGATGATTTGATGAATAAATAATATGTTATATGTTAATAAAACTTGTTTGATCCTTGGGAACTGTACAATATACATTTCAACAAGTAACAGCAGCATTTGTGTTTATGTAATAATGGTTATTAATACCTTTGTTAAGTACTAGCATTAATTAGCTTCGCCCACGGTAAATTAGGTTTTAAACTTTCATCCCCTATTTCGAAAAATCCTTAGTGCCGTGCCTGTTCCCCTGTTCCTCATATGACGTAGGCATCCACGTCATATGAGGAATATGTGTGCAAAATTTCAAATTTCTAGTTTTATGCATTTAGCTTGTGCGTTGATATATCAGTCATTCATCTTTGCTTTTTATATATAACTAGCTGTCCCGGTAAACTTCCTACCGCCTTAGAAGTTAGAATTACATTTGTTGACGCACTGACAGCAGCGCCACCTACCGGTTCCAATTGTAAGTTTAAGACATCCGAAACCTCTGGCTCATGCACAACAACTTTGCTAAATATCATCACAATATGATCAAATGCATAGTTTACGATTCTACTAAAGGACATACAGACAAATACTTATTCATTTTTATATAAATGGATAACTAGCATTCTTCGCCCGCGTGAAATTAGATTTTAAACTTTCATCCCCTATTTTACCCCCTTGTGTGTTGAATTTTGAAAAATCCTTCCTAAGCCTACGTCATACGAGAAATACGTGTGCAAAATTTCAAATTTCTAGCCCTAACCGTTTGATCTGTGCGTTGATTGATACATCAGTCAATCAGCTTTGCCTTTATATAAGGTTTGGTAAAATCAATTACGGAAACTTTGGGTACGTCATATACTGCTTGTGTTAAGACCTTTAGGCAAAAAAAAATATTTGAAACTTGTGGAATATTTTTTATACAAAATTAAATTATGTTGCAGGAAATTAAATCTATTGCATTAAATCGACCGCGCGCGAACAGCTGTTCAGATATGAACTCGAATGATTCCAGATCCATTCCTGGTGTATGTAATATGTATTGCTGTCTCTGTCGTGCTACATCTACTGTCCTTGTCGCGCGCGGATGCTTTATGCAAAAATTTTATGCAATATTTTAATAATTTTAGTTTGTATTTTTATTGTAAACCATGCAATTTTTGAAGAGAAACCAATTTGAACTATTGCAAAAATATTTGAATGACAGCCCTATCACAAGTCATTGCATCAAGGGGGGTGCGCAGCTAAGATCAAACTCAATGCACTAGTTTGCGATCAGAACACTGGCAAAGAATATATATATTACTAACGTAAAGAACCGTCACTCCACCGATTTACACGACTCACCGCTCGCAGCTATGTGTGCGTGTCTGGGCGAATGCGGGGGCGGGTGGGGAGTAACTTTTTCCCAGCCTGGACTATGGTTCACGGGGCTGGCAGTTTCGCCGACGCGACAGTGTAATTTCATAAGAAAGATTTGGCTGACGCGACGTTCATAAAAATATATTTTGTTTTTTGTTTCACTAGTGATGTAGTCATGCAATAGTTTGATTTTATCGATATTTTTAACGAAATATGCTTGGGTTGGATAAAGTTTGTAGGAGGTTAACCTCGAACGTATATCAAATTTTTATTAAAACCCGTTCAATAGTTATTGCGATTAAGAGAAACAAACGTGTGGTGTGCCATTTAAGATTCATCCGTCCATCCATTCACCCATCCATACATCCTCACAAACTTTCATATTTATAATAGTAGTAAAATATTAGTAAGGATTTCCGCATAAAATTTTAGATTAAATATTACATGTAGTACTTAATCGCATTTAAATCTGTCGATACCTATCGATATTGTGCAACGATCTTAGTTGTGTTACAACACTTATTGAGTGGTAATAAAAATTTAAAATTGCATTGATATAATTCAAATAGTCTTTATACTACTTAAGAATTAAGTGCAAATTAAACCCAATTGCTAAGGACACAAGGTATATTTTTCCAATTTATGGGCCCAATGGCTGAGTACATTTTTGATTAAAAAAAATATGGCAATAAGACGTTTGCATGGAGACTATTTTGAATTTTCGTTGTAAATATCAGTATTGTTCAAAAGTTCAAATCGCACGCACCGTGTACCTAAAATATTAGAAATTTCCTGATCGGTATTAAAATGAGTGGGCTTAATAATTGTAGTTGTATATGGTCGCCGGCCGTATTAACCAAGAAAAAAATTATGACAAAAGTTCCTTCCGCTTAACCTACCTCGATAATTAATACTTATTTTTTCTAAACTAACCCTTGTTTTCGTCACACGCAGTAGGTACATTATATAACTGAGACGTGGATTAAAGTAGGTAGGTATGATTTCCCTTTCTATATTAAGTATCTAGCTGTTGCCTGCGGCTTCGCCCGCGTAAAAATATTATATTTACGCAGACGTAAAAAAATATTTTAAATTAATTCGATGTCAACCCTAGGCTTAAGTCAAGATAACTGACATTTGTCGGTGCTCGAACTGTCATTTGTAGAGAGTGTCGCCCCTGTGACACTGGTAAGATAGTTGTTACTAGGGTTGGCAATATTTTACACGATACCCTAATTAAATAAAAATGTATGGAAGTCAAATGTAACTTTTTTCGAGCTGCTACTTTCATAGTGAACTGTACATAAGGTACATATATCCACATTTATATATTATCACTCTTTTATTTTACACGTTGTATAGATAATAATAATAATATAGATTACGTCATATAAACAATGTATAATATGACATAGTTAATAAATGATTAGGTGAGACATGGAGAAGTCAATACAACACTGTAAATATGGTCGGCACTCGGCAAGCAGAGCTAATAGAATACTTGTATTACAGACAGACGCTGCTGTTCTCGTCAATATCCCTGCCGGAGATCCGGTCGGTGCTGAGCCGCAAGTGTCAGAACTTCGCGGGGCGGGCGGTGGTCGCCAGCAGCCCGGACGCGGGCGCCATACAGCAAGTGCTGGTGCAGGTGCCGCAGCTGTTCCACAGGTGAGGAACCCGCGGGAAACTAATCCGAATTCCGAGTCGACAATTTCCGAGATCATTGTTAACATTTCATTCATTCATATAATCACGCCTCTTTTCCATAGGGATAGGCAGAGACCGCCTCTTTCCCGTAGGGGTAGGCAGAGACCACTTCTTTCCACTTGCTACGATCCTTACATACTTGTTTCGCTTCCTCCACTTTCATTCATACCATCCATTCCTCCTCTTACACCATTGTTAACTATTGTGAATAACCTTGTAGACACGCCTACCTGTAGTTTATCCTTTATATTTAATGCTATTTGTATACGAGCTGTAGTAACTACATCCGTAAATATAGGACCCGAATTCGAATATAAATAATAGGCTACACGACAGATTTTTTTATTGCTTATATGAATATAATCTAACTGTATAAAAAATATGAGTAACTTCTCAGTAGAAACAGTATACTAAAAATCAATATTTTCATAGTCACAGTGATTTGTTTACAACATTTCGCAAGTCTCGTGAAAACGCTCCATACAAAACATGAACATATTTGTAAATATCTCCGAAATTTGTGCGTGTAAGTTCATACTTACCATAATGAATGTCTTTGTATATTAATGATGATGTAAGTAAATTACTAATGATGTAGTTTGACTAATTTGGCAAAAAAAAAAACTTTTTTGTCTATTTTAGATGTATTTGATCACTCAACTACACGTAAAATATTATATTTTTTTACGTTTACCAAGTAGCAATACCTCTATATTTTTTTTGCTCTATATTATATATTTCCTCTATATTATATATCTCTGAGTATACAAAATAAACTAAATATTTGACATGTGGTCGTCTGACGTCTCCCCAATTACAGATTCAACGCCACCGATCCCCTGCAGTCAGTGGACGCGCGTTTCGAGTACTTCACGCGCGAGGTGCTGCCCAAACAGCGCGACCCGCTGATGGCGCACACGCTCGTGTACGTGCCCAGCTACTTCGACTACGTGCGCCTGCGCAACCACTTCAAGAAGGAGGACGTCAGCTTCGTGCAGATCTGCGAGTACTCTAAGGTGGGACATTCGACAGAGTCTATCTCGATAATCCTACTACTATTATAAATGTGAAAGTTTGTGAGGATGGATGCATGGATGTATGTATTAGTGATGTGCCGGATATCCGTATCCGTATCCGTATCCGCGGATATCCGAGGCAGAAGAAAGATCCGTATCCGTGTCCGTATCCGTTACTATTTGGCGGATCTTTTACGGATCTATTTACCTTATTAATATTAAAATTATAGATGAATTATTTAAATTAGTGATTACTGATTAAGAAAGCGACTAGCAATAAAAACTATTAAATTCAATACAGATAATATTCTTGAGGATGTTTTCTTTGTTAATGATTTTTCAAAGAGTTGTGCTTTTACCCTTACGGGAATACTTTCCATCACACATTTTACACTTTGCACATTCATCATAAATTACTAACACGAAATAATTACAAATTACACTACTAAACTTCTTTGTAGTCATTTTTTAAAACTTATGTACCAATACCAAACAAGCGTTATCTATGCTGGATGTCACGCAAACTATAAACAAAAAAAAAGAAAGAACCACCATGCAATGCAAGTTGAAACATGTGTGAAGGTCGCACGCACCGACACCGACTGCGTAAAGGCCCCCACACACGAGAGGCCGATCGTTTCAGATAGAACTGACGTCAGTTCAGCCTGAACGGATTCGAGCCCACACACGGAAAAAATCGCATCCAACCCAATTTACGTCAGTTCGGCCTGATCTGATTCGGGCCCACACACGGAACAGTCGCATCAGTCCATTCTGGTTTGCCGCGCGCTACGGTCGTGTTTATCAATTTTGTATTTAAACACCGCGAAAACTCATACAACGCTTGTACACGATACACGCCCACACGGCCGCGGCTCGGGCGAGAACTGAAGCGATTTGTCCACACACGGTCAGGACAGGCCGCGCGTTCAGGCCGATCGGTCAGGCCAGAATTAATGTTGCCAACTTAGTTATTTTACAAAATTTTACTAAATTGAGTATTTTATTCCCTCCTTGGTAGAAATTTAGTTATTAGTAGTGTTTTAGTAGGAAAGAGCCAGACAGTAATCATATGCAAAATAGCCTAGGTTAAACACAAAAAAAAAACCTATCATAATAATACATTCGTCCGTAATTTTCTTAAAACTACCCGTTTAATTATTATATACGTAATATTTGCTAGTATATTTTAATTTAATGGTAAAATTTATAGTAAAATTCAATGAATGAAAAAAATTTAATATAACAAAATCTAAAATGCAATGGTTTTTGGGGGGCTTCAGGAATTCCTAAGTAGCTTCTTTAGTAGTTATTTAGTACTTTTTACTAGAATTCAATACGAGTTTAGTAGTTTCACAAAAACAGAGCTGGCAACACTGGAACGAATCGCTTCAGTCCGTACGGCCGACTGACGCGATCTCGAAATTGCACACAGACGATACGATTTTGCATCCGTTCAGGCCGAACTGAAGGCAGACCGGATCATATATGGGGCCCCTAAGAAAGTTAAGATCCGTATCCGTATCCGCGGATTTTTATACCAAGTATCCGTATTCAGATCCGTATCCGCGGATATACATTTTTAACGATCCGGCACATCACTAGTATGTATGTATGTATGTATGGATGGATGGATGGATGGATGGATGGATGGATGGATGGGTATTTGTTACTCTTTCACGCAAAAACTACTGAATGGATTTCGATGAAATTTGGTATGATAGTAGCCTAATGGCCTCTGGTTTAAAACATAGGCTACTTTTTATCCCGAAAAAAATCAGTATTCCCGTGGGATACCCGATACTATATTTACGCGGTCGGAGCCGCGGGAAAAAGCTAGTTATCAACTAACTGTAACTCGATACGTATTATATCCAAGTTTAATAGGAACTGAAACATATTATAACAACCACATATTATACTCACTAACTTTTCCCCGCGGCTCCGCTCGCGTAAATATAGTACCCAATACGGGATAAAAAGTAGCCTATGTGTTAATCAAGAGCCTAAACTACTACCATACCAAACTTCATCGAAATCCGTTCATTAGTTTTTGCTTGAAAAGGTAGCAAGCATCCATCCATTTATTTAAAAAAATCCCGAATTGAGCTTGAAAATAAATGATGGTAACGGTTATACTTAAACCTAGTTCAACATCGTATATCGAAATGCTCGTTGGTCTGTGACAGTTTTCATCATCATCATCATCATTACTTTCTGTTAATTTCAGGATGCGAAAATAGCGAGAGCACGAGACATGTTCTTCCACACGGAAGCGCATTTTCTGCTGTACTCGGAGCGCGTACACTTCTTCCGGAGATTCCGGATCAAGGGCATCCGACACATTATATTCTACCAGCCCCCCACATATCCGCACTTCTACTCGGAGATGTGCAATTTAATGCAGGTTTGTTACTATAATTATTATTGTTAGTTAATAGTTTGGGTTAGGTTTAATCTAGGAAGAAGAATAAAACATGTATTGTGTAAAAAAAAAAAAAAAAAAACTTAGGCCTTTGCATCCGATAATGGATGATTTATACAGTATTCTCCGAGCGAAGTAACCACTCTTGAAATACTGTAGTGCCTGGGACAGTTGGTTTTTGTCGTATGGTTGCCCAAGCACATACGGCATTCTCACAACACAGTCAGCCTAGTCCAGAGGAATGAACTAGTCAATACGTCTGGGGCAAACTATGTGCGGGTTTCCTCACGATGTTTTCCTTCACCGTTAGAGCGTCCGTATAATGTACTTGAGATCTGAAAAAGTCTCATTGGTACACGCCACAACCTGGGATTCGAACCTGCACTCTCGAGTGCCCACTAAGCGGTCTACCCACTAAGCTACGGAGCTATCGGCTATAGCTATGTATTGTGTAGGAATCTAAAATCGAAGCCATAAGTAGCTATCTGTCTCACAAAACGTCAATGAAAAAAACCCATAAGAGTGAATGAAAAAGCAAATCCATGTCTTTTCGTTTTTTCTAAGGTCTCGGCGTTGGATAAACTTTTGGAGTCCATTTTTACGACGTTGGAGTTACGACTTTATGGCACTCATAAGAGTTAGTGTGTGGGATAAGGAACGATATATTATGTTTCTTCTCTTGCTAATTAGCCTAATAGCTCTATGCTATAGTTATTACTCTGAGGCAAATATGATAGTAGTGTCTATACTAAGGTGAATAAATAAAACTGAATGTTTCTATTTCAGGAAACCAATCAAAATAAATACGGTGGAAGTGAATGCAACATGACTGTAAGTATTCTGTACTCTAAATATGACATGCAGCGTGTGGCCGCCATCTTAGGTGTGTCGCGACTCGCCAAAATGGCCGCCTCCGACAAATCTGTACACATGTACGTCACGGGAGATAAATAAATATATATTGTAAATATTTAACAAGATTTTTATTGCATTTATAAGATATTCCTTGCAGTTTCATTTGTTTAGCGGGATTAAATTCTTATACTGGGTGACTTTTTATTCCGTCCGCACAAGAAAATACAGACTAGTATAGCGCGTTTCAAATGAGAATAGTAACGTCAATGACCTTTTTCTGTCAAATATCACTTGAAAAGTGCGATTTTCAGAAAAACTTATGTGCATATAAATATTAACAGTCTTGCATCGAATTTAAATAAAAACGTTAAATAGTAATCAATTATCTAATCATACATTTAACTATCATAACAGTCTAAATTCGAAAATGGCGCCGACTCGATCCTATTCTCATTTGAATCGCACTATATTTGTGTGAAAGCTCAAGTATTTCTAATTTGGAAAATCGTATAAAGAACATGAACTTTTGTCACCATTTAGTAATGCGTGTATATAAGATCGATAACACACCGCGTATTTTAAACGTGCGGAGGACGTGCGTTTTAGGATCATACGCTTACGGCACCATAGATTCCAATAGGGAATATGCACGTATTTTTTTTACATTTTTATATAGATCTATCTTGTTTGGTAAACCGTATGGTAAAATCGGTTTTTTGATATCATTAAAAATAACGAAGATATGAACGTTTAAAGTAGTCTATTAGACAGAGAGATCGGACGTGTATCGTGACGTCACATAACACGACTTTCATAGAAAGTTCATAGTAAATTTCGTTTTGCTAGAAAGAGATAGATTACAAACTTTGACCGCTCATATCTCGCTCATTTATCAACAGATATTGAAATTTTTCTCGCCATTTCCTTTATTTTTCAGTCTAGTATGATATTATTATGTTTTAAGCTATTTTTATATTTTATGCATATTCCCTATTGTCGCACATAGAAATTCATTGGAATCTCGTTTGAAGTGAGTATACGCGCTTCATCTGCTCGTCCTCAGCGCGTTTAAAATACGCCGTGTTAATTACTGGACTCTACTGTCGTGGGTGACAGAGGGTGGGGCGGGGGACGAAGAGCGGCGCGCTCGGGGCAGCTGGGGTCACTAGAGTGACATTTGAGGGTTTCTTTAATTCGTGACATCTGACAGCTTTTTGACAGGACAAGGACCGTCGGGCTACCGAGCGCCGTCTGGTGACAGAAAAAGAATCGAAAATTCTTATTGACCGTTTTTGATACCACCTACGCCACCAGATGACACTTTGTGTACCCCCTAGCGGCAGAAAAAATATCAAACACCCTCATTATTTGTAATTTCAATGTTTCTATGATTTTTTCCGTTTTATTTTTAAATGTTAAATGTTACTAATATTATAAATGTGAAAGTTTGTGAGGATGTATGGATGGATGTTTGTTCCTCTTTCACGCAAAAACTGTCGAACGGATTTCGGTGAAATTTGGTATGGTAGTAGTTTAGGCTCTGGATTAAAACCTAGGCTACTTTTTATCCCGGAAAAATACAGTATTCCCGCGGGATACCCGATAATATATTTATGCAGGCGGAGCCGCGGGAAACAGCTAGTTAGTAAATAACATTGTAAAACAATGTTTCACCATGTCAGAAAAAAAAGAGGAAAAAAAGTTAAGTATGTATGCCATAGTACTCTTCATGTAAGTATTAAATTATACCCTATTTTTCTCCAGACGAGATAAATAGTCAGACAGTTTATCAAACAGAATTGTATAAAATATAGGTTATAAAATATTATATAAATGCCATCTAAACATTAGTGTGACTCTAGGGAGAGGTTTGAAGTGAAACACAATTTAACTTATTGTATTTATTTTCTTTTATAAAATTGACTACAATAGTATACATTAATTTATTTACCTACTCTGACGTTCGTTCCCACTAAAGCCTAGTTCGCATTAGGCCAGTATTTTAGTCAACTAACTCACTTTCAACTCGCTACTAACCAGAAAACTGTTCGCACTTGCGTTCAAGTGCAGTTCACAAGTGAGGCATGTTTTACAAGATGAATAGCCTACGATTGCCTCCAAAGTGAATAAACTGATTAATCTAATTGTAAAAGTTATTTTAGTAGAGGTGGATGAAGAAGTTTGTGTCATAAAAAAGAAGCTATATGGATAATAAAATGGATCGATATAAATATATTATCGAAATACATTAGGAGCAACTAACTGTCTTCTGAAGGAAGCGTTGAAAGATCCGAAATAATACTTCGATACTTTAAGAATGACCGAAAATTGTGCAAATTTTCTGCTATTTTTGTAGCAACTAATGAACTCGACTAAACCGATAGGTTCGGACTTGTTTAGCCGGTGAGCAGGGACGCCTGGTGGGGGGGCTACTCGCCCATGAAAAATAGAAATAAATCGATTGACTCGACTAAATTACTTACTAATCTACTCGACTGAATTTTTGGTGTTCAGACGCGTTTAGCTACTAAATTACTCGCTACTCGACTAAAATACTGGCCTAATGCGAACTAGGCTTAACGTACAATTAGTCAAGAGGAAGTGTCCTTTGCTCTTGAATAGAAACAGCGTGAGTTACATATAGTAAACGGTACATAACTTCGTGTGTGTTTTACCATTCAATGTGTTCCTTGTTGTTCACTCTAGTAATGTTTTTCGTGAGTCTCCCTTACGTTGGGACCCGTGGAGGTATTATAGAAAGGAGACGGCATACGCAACTGTGCACTGTAATTTCTACTCGGCCCTCTACGTCATCACAATGGGCGTGGCCTACATCAATGTACTGTCAGCGTTTGCACTGTGCAGATCTCTTTTTCATCGTTTTACGCCCCAGGCGAGATGTAATCTAGGGTTTAATGCCATCTAGTGTGAGATACCAAAACTACTAAGGTCGATAACGAATGAAGTACGTAGTTTTGCTATTGACCGGTAGATGAGTGGGCGGAGTCAGACACCCCCCTCACCTCGCCCCGCAAAATATTACGCTTAGTTGCATACTGAAATCTACTTACAACACCTCCTTTCGGTAATACATCCATGCTGATACCCGATATGATCCGAAAACCGGAAGGCCGTAGAAAATTCAGAGTATTAAACGTAGAACTCTGCACTTATACAATAGAGCTTGAAATTGAACACACAGGTGATGTCATATATGACAGTTTGACACTGGACACTTCGATTTTCAACTCTATTACATCAGCGCAGAGCTCTTTTTTCAGTGCTCTGAATTTACCCGGACCCACCGGATTCCGGGTCACTTAGTCCCAGCTTTAGTGCTTTTTAAATTACTCGAATGGATAACCCTAAAATGATAGGGTTGAGGATAAGAGGATAAGGTCTTTTTCATTTGTAATTTTTAAACAAGCTTTAGGAGGTACAAAGCCGAGAAAATCGTACAACTTGAAGGAACAAATGGTAACATAAATAGTTGAACATTTAATTTTTTAATTTCACTATACTTTTTATCTATTACTAAATAGTAAATTGATACCTTACATAAATATAATTTAATTCTGTTTTTTTAATATTAGGCTTTTTTTATCGCGTGTCGAGTCCGGTCCGGTGGATAAATAAATATAATAAATTATTGATTTAATAAAGGCCTCATAACACCCGAGCGAACCGACACAATTATAATATTTTCAAAGTATCATCTAATGAAGCTGTTTTTAGCTTGCTAGTCTGTGTCTGTTCCAAAACAAACTGACCCTGTGCACTAGGTACTTTATCTTAGCTGTGCACAATAATTAAAGTTTGTTTTTGTATTACATAAACCAGGGTTTCTCAAACTTTTGGCTTCACGAACCCCCTGTAGCTTGCTAGTCTGTGTCTGTTCCAAAACAAACTGACCCTGTGCACTAGGTACTTTATCTTAGCTGTGCACAATAATTAAAGTTTGTTTTTGTATTACATAAACCAGGGTTTCTCAAACTTTTGGCTTCACGAACCCCCTGTTTAAGTTTCCAGATGACAGCGAACCCCTTGACTAACCAATTATATCCCCAAGGTTGTTGAAGAAAAAAAGGTTTTTATAACAAAAAGTAACAAAAACAGTGTCAAAAGAAATATTTTTTAATATTAGTTTTAACCTTAATTCTGACTCGGCATCAAGTTGCTTTCTGTACTTCGTTTGCATCATGACCAGTGTGAAAACTGAAAATCCACTCTTGAGTCATCAAGCCGCCATTACGTAAATCTTGCCGCGAACCCCCTACCGACGAATGACGAACCCCTAGGGGTTCGCGTACCCCACTTTGAGAAACCCTGACATAAACTCATTTTACATGCATTTCACATCTTGCAAACGGCAAACCAAGTGTGCAATGGGTATCTTGTGGGTATAAGCGTCAGCGGGTGCCAGGGCAATGTTGGTCGGTGTAGAAGCCTGACTTGCGAGACCAAACTAGAACTACTACCACCTTGACACTTGGTCGAGATCTACCTTTCATGATACAGTAGGTAATGATAACATTTAATTTGTTGTTAAAACTTATTTTTTTAATGTGTGGAGAATCTCTGTAAAAGCTGCATACATGCCCTATAATGTCCTATAATTGACTATTGTGTTATACTAATATATAATATTTTCCTCTTTATAATATTAGTGTAGATAATAAAGAGGAAAAGTTTGTTTGTTTGTTTGCATTGAATAGGCTCCGAAACTACTGGACCAATTTTGATGAAATTTGGTACAGATATAGATTAGACCACGGGGAAGGATATAGGCTACTATTTATCGCAGCAAAATGTATGGTTACCGCGAGATTTCCTTTTGCGCGCACAAAGTCGCGTGCACATCTAGTCTAGTATTAAATAAAACTGGTCTAAATTTAAGTTATGAATGCTATTGCAATATGTAGTTGGTGTATCTTTTCAATACGTAAATAAATAAATCGCTGGCAGCTTCTCTCCCTGGCGCTCGCTTCGCCTTTATCATGAATAGCTCATATTTTAATGACTCGAATAGAACTCGCGCTCCAATCACTGGATCGTCCTGTTTAAAGTTCGTTGCCAAACTGCTTCTTATGTGTCTACTTAAAGTAACTTTAAATATGTTTAATTCTACATAAAGAGCGATTCCCTCACGTGACACGTCCGACACAGCGAGAGTGCATCGTAATTACCTCTGGTAATTAAGCCCTTGCTAAACCTAACGATCTAATGAGATCAGAGGCTCCGTCTCCTATGAGTAATGTGACGTGTGGATACGGCGAGTGCTCCCACGACGGTCGCCGGCAAGCCGGTGTACCACTTTTGAACCTTATCGTCATAGTGGTAAGGTCGACGAGGGGTACAGCGGCTTTTTGGCGAGTACCGTACATCTCCACTATAGTTTAGGCGCTTCGGAAACATACTTCCATGTACAATAAATTACATATTTTGGTGTTTACATCAGACTTGTACGACGGTCAGACGTCTATCACAATAGCGTTAAGACGGATACCTGTTGAAAATATTAAATATCTTCAATGAGTGTATATCATGTGTCGGCGGTTATGTTTGCGGGGGGCGTGCGCTCGGCTCGCACGGTGGCAGGGGTTGCGAGCTCGTCCGCCGCGGACGTGTCCGGGGCGAGCGCGTCTTCCGTCGCGGACGTGTCCGGGGTGGGCGCGTCGTCCGTCGCGGACGTGTCCGGGGTGGGCGCGTCTTCCGTCGCGGACGTGTCCGGGGTGGGCGCGTTGTCCGCAGCGGACGTGTCCGGGGTGGCCGCGCCGTCGGCCGCGTCCGTGACCTCCGTGGAGGTGTAGTTGAGGGCGTCCAGCGCCGCCTCCGTGCTGTTGTGGCTCACTGTGGCACCGCCTCGTCCTGCGAACACAACACAACACAATTAACTTAATTAAACGTCAATCTAACGCAAGTTTCGATAAAGTACGCTCCCGAGGGAATGCTTCGCACGTTTTTTGTATAAATAATTTTAATTTTAACAGTAAAAATGTTTCTAAGTATTTCATTGGGAATTGTAACGATGTATTAGAATACCTACAATAGTAAATATTTTTTCAAATAATACCGTTACCGATACTAAAGGGCGTTACTAAAGGGCGTCACAGACGGTGATGATACGGTTATAATATTTTATGTTAAGGTGCCTGGATATAAAATATCGTTGTGTTTAAATCTTTATCTTGTTAAAAAGCAAATGTTTAGAAACGGGTCGAGAAACGCAGTTAACGATATTCTACCTACTTCATAAGCTAGTAAATTTTGCGGAGTACTTCGCATTTTCGTTAAAACCGTGGGTGTTCTTTACATAAAATATAATGAACAAGTTCAAAGGAAAGTAAAAAACGTGAGACGGGCATTAAAACGTTGTATAGAGGTCGTAACTATCGCGCCGAGTAAATACCGGCAAGGTCCCGTAAATATTTAGAAAGAAGCGCCACGCCGCCGGCCTGCGAAGATCCGCTGATTTACGCGGGAACTGACGTTAATGCACCGCCGGATATTATATACGATATTTAACGGCGCGTTCGCGGTGTATTGATGGATGGTTTATGGTCGAAACTTATTGTAAATAATTTTGTGCTCTAGTAATAAAAAACAGAGTAGACGAGAGATAAACGGGATAATCTATCTATAGGTATAGGTATATAAAAGACAAAGCTGATTGACTGATGTATCAACGCTCAGGCCAAACCCAAGGCTAGAAATTGGAAATTTTGCACACGTATTTCTCATATGACGTAGGCATCCACTAAGGAAGGATTTTTCAAAGGGGTAAAAAAAATGATGAAAGTTTAAAACCTAATTTTACGCTGGAAAACTCGCGGGAAATTGTGCTAGTCATTTAACAAGTGTCCTTAAATCTGTAAAGAAATTAACTACAACGATGGATCAAAGCTTCAGTAGGTAACCTTAATTTTAATTAAGACATGCTTTCAACGAATTCTTAAAAGAGATTATAACCTTGATTAAAAATAATGGAATTCAACATTAATTTCGCGAGATCAATCTCATCTGTTCTTGAACGCAAGTAGGTACCTAATTTTGATGAAACTCTACATCCGACCTGAGATCCAGGTTGGATGTAGAGCTTAGAGCAAGTAAAGTAAGAATTTATGTACTTTTATTAATTATTGTAATCTATAGGCGTACAAAATTGTCGTATGTATGTACGTGATGGACTACGTACTTACTGCGTACATAATTGAAATTAAACTAATTTTTATTTACATTTTATATCGAACTGTTTGAAAAAAAAGGAAAGTCAGTATATTATACGGTATTAAGAACAAAAAATCTATTTTTAAAAATTTTGTCTCTCTGTCTATCTGTCTGTTTGTTCTGGCTAATCTCTCGAACGCAACGGCTGGACCGATTTTTACAGAACTTTCCCTGGCAGATAGCTGATGTTATGAGGCGTAACTTAGGATACCTTTTATCCTCATCATTATCATCAAAAATGTTCAACGCCCAACGAAGTGGGCACGGGTCAGCTAGAATATTATATACATAAAGTTCGGTAAAATCAATTACGGATATTTTGGGCATATGATTTATTGCTTATCTAAAGACGTTTAAGCAGAAAAATAAGTGTTATACCAAAAAAAAAACATTTTCTTTATATGGGCGAGTTTGCGTTTTGCGGAGAGTCACCCATACATGAGATGATTTTTTACTTTATTGAGCAATTCCAAGAACTTGAGACAAAACTCTTTTGTAATAAAAGTAAAGAAAATAATGTTTTAAACACCCCTGTGCAAGCTACTTTTGAAGCAATAAATTTTGTAAATACTCGATCACGCATGCCAAATTTTTTAGATAGCGGCCCAATGGCAATTGGTTCAATGGTGGAGATGAAAGACTAACAGCCAGAGATAGAGGTATCAAATGTTAGTGTACAACTTCTCGCTGAATCTGCCGCAAGCAGCGTAGCGTCATCGGAGGATATTATACAAATCGAAAAAGGAAAAGAGATAATAAGGCCTAACACTCCGAGGCCATCATATGCAGACATGGGAAAACGACCTGGCACATGGTCTATACCTAAAAGGGGTGAATATAATGAGTGGAAGCATGTGCAGAAGAAAAGACCGAAAAATAAATTTATCTCTGTGAGAGGTAAAGCCACCTTGGAAGAGAATTGCAAATTTAAGGCTGCTGATAGAAAGGTTCCACTTTTTATCACCAATGTACATAAAGATGTGTCAAGTGAGGATATTATAGATTATATTTACACTAGGACAAATGAAAAGGTAACTCCTATTAAAATAAAAATGAATAAAGAGAGAAATTACAATGCTTTCAAAATCTTTGTTCATGGAGATAGTATTGAAACATTTCTTGACAGCACACTGTGGCCAAAAGGTATTTCTTTTAGGCGTTTTGTAAATTTAAGAGGTAATTACAATAATAATCGTAATGATGAACAGGATGATAAGTGGCAATCTTCACAAAAATAAAATGGATGATGATAATCATATTAACTTTGTATCATTTAATTGCAAATCGATAAAGCGATCTCTACATGGAATTAGATGTCTCTGCAAGAATGCGAGCATTGTTGCACTGCAGGAACATTGGTTGTTACCACATGATTTGTCGCTATTAAGTGCAGTAGATATGGATTTTGCTGCTACTGGGACCTCAGCTGTGGACACCGCTGCGGGCATGCTGAAAGGCAGACCTTATGGAGGTGTCGCCATACTATGGCGTAAAAGCGTTTTTCAATCGGTTTCCGTTATCGAGTGTAGTGATCCGCGCCTAACTGCTATAAAAGCAAGGCTCCGTGATAAGTACATAATAGTGTTTAGTGTGTACATGCCTACGGATTGCTATGAGAATCTACCAGAATTCACCCAGTGTTTAAGTAAAATAAATTCTATTATAGACGAACATGCAGACACCGAAGCTTTCTATATGCTAGGTGACTTCAATGCACATCTTGGACAACTTTTTTATAATGAATTAATGAGCTTTTGCATAGATCAGAATTGGACATGTGTTGACTTAGATATGTTAGGTCATGACTCTGAAACTTTCACATTTGTTAGTGAAGCCCATGGAAGTGTGAGATGGCTTGATCACTGCTTAGTTACGGGTGGCGCACTTCCAACTATTAACCGTGTATGGGTTGAATATGATGTACAGTGGTCTGACCATCTTCCACTTTTTGTTGAATGTGACATAGGAAGAATTAGCCGACAGTCTCTACCTGAGCATGCTCCATCGCTGGCGAGTGGTGTAGCATGGGGAAAACGTTCTAAAGAACAAATAGAAAAATATCACAATATATGTAACTCAAAACTTAAGAACGTACATTTTCCTGTCGAGCTATCTCGCTGCTGTGATGGGGTCTGCTCTGACAAGAATCATAGAAATGTAATAGATAATATGTACCTGAAGTTTGTCACAATCTTGTCCAGCGCGGCACGTGTTACAAGTAAGAGTGGTAAACCTCGTAGGAGAGGCGGCTACATAGCTGGTTGGAACAAACACGTAGCCTTTTTCCACAGGCAGGCCAGGTTAAAGTTTTTGGCCTGGGTTGAAGCTGGTAAGCCAGCGCGTGGCGATGCTTATTTAGATATGTGTGAGAGTAGAAAAGTTTTTTAAACAAAAGCTCAAATGGTGTCAAGATAGGCAAGACCAAATAAAAATGGACAATTTAGCAACTCATCATACGGCCAAAAACTTTAATCAGTTTTGGAATGAGACAAAAAAATTGAATTTTAAACCTGGTCTGCCTGTGAGTGTAAATGATATTACCGATCATAAGATGATTGCTGAGCTATTTAAAGAGCATTTTAAAGTTAGACCAGCTTGTAGCTACCCCCCTGCTCATGCAAGTTCTGGTACAACGCTCGGTGCTGGGACTGCTCATCCAAACAGAACAGTTATCTTTAAGGCTAAACAGGTGCGCAAAGTTATTTTTAGCATTCAAAATTGTAAATCACCTGGACATGACGGCCTCAGCAGTGAGCATCTAAAATATGCGGGTGTACATCTACCACACGTGTTGTCAATGTTTTATAACCTTTGTGTTTGCCACGGTTACCTGCCTGAACAGCTTACTAGAACAATAGTGGTGCCAATTGTAAAATCTAAGGCATGTGATGCATCGGAAAAGACTAATTACAGGCCGATCTCACTTGCGACCATACTAGCGAAAGTGCTCGATAGTTTGCTTAACGACGAACTTCTGCCACATTTAAAATTGAATGACGCACAATTTGGCTTTAGAGCTGGCCTATCGACCGAAAGTGCAATCCTTAGCCTTAAGCAGACTGTTTCGTATTACACAAGTAGAAGGACCGCGGTTTATGCCTGCTTCCTAGATTTATCCAAAGCCTTTGACTCTATCTTGTACGAAAAGCTGTGGGAAAAACTGTCCAGCGCGGGTGTCCCTACTGAAATTACCTCTGTGTTAAAATTTTGGTATGGTCACCAACGCAATCATGTGAGGTGGGGTGGGGTGTTTTCCGATGCTTATGGCTTGGATTGTGGAGTGCGGCAAGGTGGGATAACTTCACCGCTTCTGTTCAATTGGTACATTAACGACCTCATATGTGGGCTCAGCAGTACATATACGGGATGTTTCATTGATGGTATTGCTGTAAACAATCTCAGCTATGCTGATGATATGGTACTGCTGGGTCCATCAGTTAGGTCAGTCAGAAAACTGATAGAGTTGTGTGAGGACTATGCGGCGAAGCATGGGTTATCGTATAACTGCAGGAAGAGCAAGGTTCTAGTCTTCAAAAGTGGTAGAGATAAGATAGCTAATGTGCCTCCAATTATGTTAAATAATGTAGCGTTGGAGATTGTGACAAGTTTCAGATACTTAGGACACATAGTACAGAGGATTTGTCGGATGATGCGGATATGGAGCGGGAGCGTAGGGCCCTGGCTGTCCGGGGAAACATGTTGGCACGCAGGTTTGCGCGCTGCTCGAGAGAGGTCAAAATCAGTCTTTTCAAGGCATATTGCCAATCCTTTTACTCGAGCAGCTTGTGGGTTCGTCATGGTCGCCGGGCAGCCAGCGCACTTCGTGTCCAGTATAATGACGTATTCAGGGTGCTGCTGCGGCTGCCTCGCTTTTGTAGTGCTTCCACAATGTTTTCCGAAGCACGCACGGATGACTTTTACGCGATTATTCGTAAAAAAGTAGCGTCTATGCGGCAACGTTTACGTAGCAGCAGCAACAGCATCCTGCAGATGATCTCTGCGAGATTTGACTGTCCCATTCAGGATAAATGGATGAAAATCCTAATGGGATTTAAAATAGGATAAATTAATTTAATAAATTAATGTATTTGGTAATTAAATTTGTAATATTGTGTTAAAATTTAGAGTAAGTAACAATTAGGTATTATGAGTATGTATTTTTATTTAATGTGCGTATAACTTTTAAAAAATCTATGGATGTAAGTCTGAAAATAAATGATTATTATATTATTATATATTATTATATTGATATATACTTTGTGACAATTATTTTTTTGCCTAAACGTCTTTACATTAGCAGTTGAGCATGTGCTCGAAGTATCCGTAATTGATTTTCGGAGACATTATATAGACAGTGGCCTCACTTTTGAGGTTGTTTGGGGCCATTTTGATATTTGAGGTATAGTGAAATGAAGATGGCGTAAATTTTTCTTGTATGAAGATTGGTTCTGTCAAATGTACGATATATAATATATAAAATTTCCATGTCACAATGTTAGTTACCGTACTCCTCCGAAACGGCTTTACCGATTTTTACCAAATTTTATATGCGTATTCAGTAGGTCTGAGAATCGGCTACTATCTATTTTCCAAATAATTTATAAGGCAAAACAACGTTTGCCGGGTTAGCTAGTAGGTTTATAAATCTTTGATGGCAATGCAAGAGAAACTATCTCTACAGATATGCACGTTGTTTATGCCGACTCTACAGGTCGTCGTAACCGTAACTCGTAAACTGTGATCGCACTGGTCCCGAGTCCTGGGCATCTGCCGACGGAAATAGCCTGCAAGTGCCGCGCTAACTCGGTACTCTCACTTTATGGCTGCACCGGGTACTTGGTAAAATGGAGTAGCACAGGATAATTCGTTTGACAATAAACCGGTCTGAATTCCTGAAGACAGTTTCTGTATAGACTAATCCGATTATTCGTTATTGAATTTAAATCGTAGTAAAGACGCGTAGAAAATGCGAAATATCGACTTTATTTTGTTCACGATGATATTTTGTGCATTGATGTAGTCACCAATTATCACTACAACTAGGTACAAAATACAAATCGAGTAAAAAAAGTCATTAAATCACTCATTCTCACGTAATAGTGTTCGGAGACGGATTTTTTTTGCATATTTGGTAGGTCTGAGAATCGGTCTTAATCTATTTTTTTTTGATATGTCAAAACAACGTTTGCCGGGTTAGCTAGTATTCATTTAAATATCGACTAAGAAAAGTTATATTGTAATAATATTCTCGCAGTAAAATGAAATAAAAATAAGCTCTATGAGATTACAGCATCTTTATTGTAAGAGTGGATAATTGCGGCTCCTTCAACCTTAGGGATTTGTGTTACGCCGTCGGCGAAAACTTTATTATAACCTCAAGCCCGGCTGAGAAAAGCCGACGAAAATATGGTTATTGCATAATAACATTATCTGTACATTTTGTGTACCTATAAACAGAAAAGTGCTTATAAAATAATTCCATTATACTCGGTGCTGAGAAACACGATCGGTAAATATATTTATTTTCGGCGCGCACTTACATTATCGTTGAATGAGGCCAACATCTTGAGTATGGTTTAAGTTCGGTTAAAGTACTCGGTATGCACTTGTGCAGGGGCATACCTACCTAAACGCTTACTACTTACTTACTCGACAACACGGTGCTGCATTTAAATCGCTATTCAAAGTTGAACTTTATTCAATAGTCATTATTCATTACATAAGATGCACGTGTTACATTGTAAGAGTGTGAATGTAAGTTGGCCCACGGTTCACAGCGCATGCGCAGTGTATGGCTGATGTCATAGAAACGTGTATCTTATCGTGTAGTGAATAAAGTTCAATTTTGAATATCTTAAAAATGCAGCGCCGCGTAGCGTCGCGTCTCGTCGCGGTGTGAACTCACCCTTAATAATTAGGATGATTCACTGTCTTCTAAATATGAATAGACTATATATAAAAGGCAAACTTGACTGACTCATCTATTAACGCACAGCCAAAACTACTGAACGGATTTTGCTGAATATGCAATTGCATACAGATAGTTGTAATGACGTAGGCATCCGCTAAGAAACGATTTTTGAAAATTCGCCCCCTAAGGGGATGAAAAAGGGGTTAAAATTTTGTATGGAAACCGAACTCCACGCGGGTGAAGTCGCGGGCAAAAGCTAGTATAATATAATTTCATCCTAAAAAACCTGCAGCGATTGGAGCTAAATAAATGAGCACTTTCAACACTGTCGAGAGCTTCCAGTTTATGTAGGAAAACGTCTCTAGTCGCTGTAACTGCTGGAATCTCATCTCTCTCACCATCGCGGTCTTACCAGGTCACGGCCGCGTGACATGTCCGTCAGATCACATTTTAGAAAGCATTTTAGTTACAAAGAGAGGGGAGTGGGTAACATTAAAGCTCTAATTAGGTATGCGTACAGTCGGCAAATATATTTACAATTTTTTTTCTGTTTTATTGACTCTACAATATTTCTAACTATAATAATATTACAAATGCGAAATTGTGTCTGTCTGTCTGTCTGTTTCCGATTTTGATGAAATTTAGTATAGACATACTTTGAGTCCTGGGAAAGGACATAGGATACTTTTTGTCCCGAAAATTTACGGTTTCCTGAGGGATAATCTATTATTTTTGACTGTCTTTCACTGCTAAAAGGTTGAACCGATTTTAATGAAATTTGGTATGGTAGTGGTTTATGCTTTGGACAAACGCGCAGGCTACTATTAATCCCAAAAAGATAGTCTTCCCGAGGGATAATGTATTATTGTGTGTATATTTGACTGTCTTTTACTGCTAAAAGGTTGAACCGATTTGAATGAAATTTTGGTATGGTAGTGGTTTATGCTTTGGACAAACGCGCAGTCTACTTTTTATCCCAAAAATATACAGTGGTCCCGAGGGATAATGTATTACTTTGTATACATCTATACTAATCTATACTAATAATATTATAAATGCCAAAGTGTGTCTGTCTGTCTGTCTGTTACCTCTTCACGCTGTAACCGCTGAACTGATTTTGATGAAATTTGGTATAGACACACTTTGAGTCCTGGGAAAGGAGATAGGATAAATTTTGTCCCGAAAATGTACGGTGTTCCTGAGGGATAATCTATTATTTTATGTATATTTGCCTGTTTCTCACTGCTAAAAGGTTGAACCGATTTTAATGAAAGTTGGTATAGTAGTAAGTTATGCTTTGGACAAACGCGCAGTCTACTTTTTATTCCAAAAAGATACAGTGTTCCCGAGGGATAATGTATTATTGTGTGTACATCTATACTTATCTATAATCTATATTTCTATATCTATACTAATATTATAAATGTGAAAGTGTTCCCGAGGGATAATGTACTATTGTGTGTATTTTTGACTGTCTTTCACGGCTTAAGGATTTAAACCATTTAAATGAAAGTTGGCATGGTGGTGCTTCGGACAAACAATTAGTAATTAAAGAGAACTTAAGATAAGAAAGATACAGATTTAACCCATTCCATGCGGCAATAAAAACTACACTTATTACCCAGGTGCGGGGACGGTTTTCGTCGCGACGCCGATGGGCGTCTTCCGCACCTCAAAGGGTAATAATAAGACGCCGATCGGCGTTTTCAGCACACTATTAAAAAATTAATCATTATTACGTTAAATTCATTGGAAAATCTTCAGTTATGTCAAACGTGTGGTATGTTCAAGAGCGTATTTGGCGTAAAAATTAATCTTACGGCATAAATTATTATTTGTGTGAAGTTATTGGGCTTCAATTGTTATATGGTTAAAATTGGATGAACATGGCGAGAAATGTTAAGTAAATTGTATTAATTAAATAAATTATGCTTCTTTTTTTGACTAACATCTCATATATTTTAGTTTTAACCGATAAGAATAGCAAAATGATCAGTATAAATTAATAACAAATTAATAACAGGGGTGGCAAACCTTTTCTTAATTTCCGTAAGCATATTACGCAGATCACACATAGCTATACATACTCCGATTAATTTAGACAATTGAAATAACACAAATTCCGACAGAACCAAATATTGGTGGAGACCTTGGGTTTGCCCTAATAAATTGAAATTTAAAAGCCCCCATCAATCCCATATGAGCTTACAAAGTTATGCGGGGTCAAAGGTCAACATTTTAGGTTTTTTGGGTTTTTCTCGAAAAAAAACGTAAGTTTTATCAAATAATACTTCAGACCGAAGTTGTAGATCTCAAAATTATCTACAAAAATGGTACTTATGTTTTTTCCCCTAATTATCACCGTTACTGAGATATCTAGTGCGCTCTAGTGCGAGGTGGACTTACTTTTGAATTCAAAACATATTTAGTGCTTTTTTCGTAATTTAATATCCTTACCTACTTCTATTCTCGCCTTATTTATAAGAATAACCTATGTTCCAAATTTCACGATTTTTAGATCCAGTAGTTTTAACGTTTAATTGATAGATCAGTCAGTAGTCAATCAGTCACAGCCCGGGCGTTACCTCTTATATGTAGGTATATAGTATAGAATATAGATAATAATATTACATATTATTATAGATGTTTATGGTATTACAGTTGGCTGAAAAGTTTAAGAAAAATTTATTAAAACCAAAGGTTGTCAATAGCTGGAAAACGCCTTTAGGCGTCTTCCGCATCTAAAAAGGAATTGGCAATTTTGCAGAAAGTTGAATTTGTTGAAACGGCGTGCATTATCTTATTGTATTTTCAAAACTTGAGCATATATTGCAGGTATAAACTTTTATAATTTATTTTAGCCAAAATATAAGCTACTAAAAAAAGACGCCGATGGGCGTATGCCGCATCTGAATGTGACGCCCAAAGACGCCGATGGGCGTCCGCCGCAGCGAATGGGTTAACTTAGTCTACAGTCGGAAGTGGCCAAAAAACCTCATTTCTCGCGGGCGGAGCCGCGGGCAAAATCTAGTACTATATAATATAATAAAGAGGAAAATTGAACAGAAAATTGCTGACTGATTAGTGATATTTTAAAGTGAGGTATAGTAAACAATAGGCAAGCGGACTGATTTTTTTATAATTTTTTTTATAAAAATCGCTGTATCTTTGAAAATATTGACTTCTGAGAAGTTACTCATATTTAAGAGTACTATTCATTTATGCAATAAAAAAAAATTGACCGCTTGCCTATTCGTAAACTAGAGTTGCCCTCAGAATTCCCGCAGAAATTCGTGCGAAAGCGCGGGAACCGTTCATTTTATTTGACTACTAGCGACCCGCCCCAGCTTCACACGGGTACAATACTGATACTAATACTAAAGAATGTCTTTGAACCTCTAACAAAACGGGCGAAATCTAGTCAAAACAAACAGAAACAAATTAATATAGGTACCTACTAAAACTCAATGAAATAAGTAGGTGGGTATACTTTTATCGTATGAAATACCATAGATCTAAACTCCCCCCGCACGCGCACCCCCGCATTGGTGACGCCCACTTCGCAACGGGCCGTGCAGCAAAAATCGTAATATTTTAATTTCGCCATAACTTCAAAACCACACGTCCAATTTCAATCATTCAAAGACCAAATATTATCTACATAAACTGCACTTAGTGATGAAATAATTTATTTTGATAAGGATTAATAGCATGAGTAAAATAAACGCGTTTAAATGTAGTCCAAAAAAAAAAATCAAGATTTCTAAATAAAAAAATGGTTGTTGTGCCTCACTGGACATAAATAGGTATAGTGTGTCGCGGACTTTTTTGTAGATATTTATAAGATCTACAATTAATTAGAACATTTTATGGTTCTATCTTTTATAGTTTAGGCAGCGTACGCAAAATAAGTAACTTTTCTGGTTGATTTTTTACACCTTGTGTCCGAAAAACCCAAATATTTTACGGAACCCTATTTTTTTTCCAAAATAAAATATAGCCTATGTTACTCGTGGATAATGTAGCTTTCGAATGGTGAAAGAATTTTTGAAATCGGTCCAGTACTTTTTGAGCCTATTCATTACAAACAAACAAACAAACAAACAAACATACAAACAAAGTTTTCCTCTTTATAATATTAGTGTAGAGATCTACAATTAATTAGAACATTTTATGGTTCTATCTTTTATAGTTTAGGCAGCGTACGCAAAATAAGTAACTTTTCTGGTTGATTTTTTACACCTTGTGTTCGAAAAACCCAAATATTTTACGGAACCCTATTTTTTTCCAAAATAAAATATAGCCTATGTTACTCGTGGATAATGTAGCTTTCGAATGGTGAAAGAATTTTTGAAATCGGTCCAGTACTTTTTGAGCCTATTCATTACAAACAAACAAACAAACAAACAAACATACAAACAAAGTTTTCCTCTTTATAATATTAGTGTAGATTTCCTTTCCCTAATCTAATCCCCTAATAATCCCTAATCTAAATCGCCAAATCAAATTTCATTTAATTCGGTTCAATTATTAGGTAACTGTCAAAGCGTGAAGAGTTAACAGACATAGAGACGGAAGGACAGACAGGTTATATTTTAACTGGCATTAATTGCCCGTTATTTGTTATATTTATTAAAAGTTATATTATAAAATTTATTTCGCGTAAAATTAGGTAAAAAAAACTAAAACTAAACTAAACTTTCATTCCCTATTAACCACCTGCTGGGCTGAATGTTAGAATACGCTGAAATACTTAACTCATTATTTTTCCCGTAATCAATGCATAGGAAATATCATGCAAATATGTCGAAGGAATAAAAAGTTTCATACAAACTTTTGTCCACTATTTTACCCCCTTGGGGGTTGATTTTGAAAAAACTTTCTTTAGTAGATGCCTACGTCATATGAGAAATACGTAATTTCTAGCCTTAAAGGCCTGTGAGTTGATTCATCAGTCAATCAGCCTTGCCTTTTATATGAGACACGAGTATATACATATAATGTCTCCGAAAATCTATTACGGATACGGCGGGCACATGATCCACTGCTTATGTAAATATGTATGTATGTTTTCAGGCAAAAAAATAATTGTCATACTCAAAATAAAAAATCATCTCATGTTCATACATACTCTCTGCAAAACGCAAATTCGCCCATATAAAGACAATTTTTTCTTTCTAGTGTAACAATTATTTTTCTGCTTAAACATCTTTACTTAAGCAATAGATCATATGCCCAAAATATCCGTAATTGATTTGACCGAACCTTATAATATATTGATATTACAATTAATAATAAATAATTATTATACTCGTAGTAGCCAACAAAATAAAGGTGTTCGGCGTAAAGAGTTAAAAACAGAGGAGTTGTTTTACCTAAGTTTGACATATTGTCTGTCTGTGTGTGTGTATCTGTCCGTCCGTAGCATCGTAGCTCCCAAACGGATAAACCGATTTTGATCTAGTTTTTTTTAAACGACTACCATAAAAGGAGGCGGTACCAGCAAATATGAACGTGAGTTCTATAAAATATTGTAGGATGTTGTTTGGGCTGGTACCGATTTCAAAATTAAGAAGATTGAGTAGAAAAATAGTAAAATTTTTTGCCGAATTTGAAAGGGGAATTATTTAGAGAATAAGTTTTATTTCATACTTTTTTGTGTATTTTTACTTTGGAAGTCGGCTTCATTTTTTGTTTAAAAATAATAATGTTTGTAAGCAGATGTCTGCTTACAAACATTATTATTTTTATATAGCTAAGAACACTCTCGATCATGTGATCGAGAGTGTTCTTAGCTATATTACAACATAATCAGTTCGCTCACTTATTAACAATCCGGTGATTACTTATTTTATTTTATTTTCATTTTGTTAGTGTCCTAATTACTTTATACTGTTTAAACGTCTCTGTACTTGTCTCGTTAGCAGAAGAAAATGATCAATCGCCGGTCGTAAACCGTTTGATGGCCGTTAAATTGATACATGCAAGACAACTCACTACTCACTAGGTATAGTTTGAGACGCTCTCGTTTATGTTTATCGCCGAAGAGCCGTAAAGCTGTCGTAAAAATTATACGTTCCACTGTAAATATAATTTAATGTTGAATAATTATTGTTCATTTGTCTTCGATGTTAGTCTGCGCTGGCAGTTTTGGGTAACGGAAGGTAATAGGTATAACACTGTGAGTGTATCTTCTGTTACCGTATTTAATCTAAACGTACCTAAATAAATTTATGGAATTCGACCGTACTAATGTGTATTTGTCTTTCTATATTGTACGGTAAACAAAAAATACCTAAGTGAGTATAACGTTGCACCATCCTTAATTACGCGCTCCACTAAACAGCTTCCATGGTCTAGTGGTTAGAGCTTGGCTCTCGACCATGAGGTCGTGGGTTCGATTCCCTTTGGAACGGGCATTGGAACAACAAAAAATGTTGTTTCCAAGTTTGATTAGGACAATGCAGGCTGATCCATGCGTCGGATGGGCATGTTAAACGTCGGACCTGCGCCTGATCTCTCGTCAGTCGTGTCAGTTATCCGTCCCACTGAATTACGAGAGTGAAGGAATATTTATAATATTATATAGAAGAATTTAATAGTGCCTAAGTGTGTACTGCGCACACACGTAGGCACTATAAAACTACTCCTGCGTAACTGGCCTTGTTTCAATGAAACCGGCCACCGTCACCGAAATCAGTTACTATATTATTTAATGATGCGCCCAACTATTATTATGTTGTTTAGACTAAAAGCTCGTCTGGAAGATCTGGATGCCAAAAGTCAACTCCGCAAGACTCGCCCTCGCTCTCCCTTTTCGTTTCTCCAGCCACATACGGGCTCATGCTATAAAGCTACAAGGGTCGTCGTCGGCGGATGCATCGTGAAGGACATAATGTTGTTTAGTTGCAAGAAGATCTGTTATCTTCGCATCTACCTCACATTTTTTATTTGGACGTAAAGAGTGTGTAAACTGTTTCTCAAAAGAAATAAAGCTTTTTACGGAAACGCTCGCTCGTTATCTGTACCGTGCACGGATTAAGGGCAACAGCACGACTTGACCCACTTCGCCTTTTTTTTGTTGCCCGCCCTCCCCCCTCCGCCCCCCACACCGCGGCGCCCACTGTGTTTTCGTATTTTTCGACTTAATTGGATACTGCAACGATTTTCCTAAATATAATTTGTATGTAACTTGTAACGAGTTTACAATTAGAGATTATTAAACTGTTAGTCAGTTAAAACCTATTAGTGATGTAACGAATGTCTTTTTTTAGCATTCTAGAATGCGAATGCGAATATCTGCTACCGACATTCGCGAATGCGAATGCGAATATTCAGTTTTTGTTCATATTTGGCGCCAATTTGTCTATGATTTGGAGGCAGTCGCGTTCGGACAAGGTTCGTTTATAAGGGTTCGTTACGTTCGTATCTTCCGAGTATTGCCGAGTTCATACGAACTCATCTATGATCTAAATAAAGCGTCATTCATTTCGCTCCGCTCACTCAAACTTAAACTCAATTTTTTTATTTCCATGTAGGTTATGATATAACGCTTATAGAATTGTCCTACATGATGCCTACCACCGGTTCGGAAACTAGCCCGGCGAGAAGAACCGGCGTAAGAAACTCGCACATTTGCTTTTGTTTTCTGATATTCATATTCGCAAAACATTCGCAAAAATTTTGCGAATGCGAATGCGTATGCGAATATACAAAAATGTGCGAATATTCGCGAATGCGAATGCGAATATTCGTTACATCACTAAAACCTATTGGCCTAAGTACGGTCAGCAAAGATGTTCAGTACAGCATCTATGACTTGCTTTTTACATTCCAAGAATTTTCTATTTATGGGCGCCAGGGGTGAGGGTTGGGGTGCGTAGATGCACTTGCATCCCCTGGCATATCTATTCAATAGCGCTTATTGGATGACATGAGTTACTGTCATCACCTTTCCTATCGCCCTTAAAAGTGATGCAGCTGGCGCCCATGGCTCTGGACCATATATTAAAGAAAGAGAAACAGATAAACAGCTACATAGATAGCTTTCGATTTGATTGCACTACTTCAAGCATACGGTGTGTCCACGATTGTGTGGAAAAATTGTAGGTCGTTGAAGGGGACGTCAAAACTTACAAATTTGGATCGTTCTGTGAAAGCTGTTACTCTGTCTGTACTAGTATATCTATATATTTTCTACTCTGTGCTCTGGGCTCACTCTTGCTGCTTGTGCCTATTGAGAATTTTCTTAGTGTATTGAAGAGTTCTTCGAGTAACTATATTACTCAAAGCTATGTATGATGTATCTTCACTGCAGAAGCCGCAGCAAAGGAAAAGCTGACCAACACGTGAGTCTACGTCAAACGGACATACATATAACATACAAACATACAACCGCCGGAATATAATCAGTGCGCTACGTCACTCATTTGTATACTAATGTAAACTATAGGGCTACATAAGTGCATGCGAGTATTATTAGTGTTATTATTTGGTCAAACGTGTTAGTACTATAGTGGTTATTTTAGACCTGTATCCTAAGCATGAACTATTTGCGGAAATGTTTTCGTATCATCGAAAGAAAATTGTTTTGGCGTTGTCATAATTTTCATACAATTTTCATTCGATGACGGTAGAGAACCGGTAACTTTGTTGCGTTCGTGCTCGGAATACTGGTTTTAGAATTTAGAGGGTCAGGACTAGATCTGGTGCGAGGCGGGCCGGGCGACGTACCCGTGTGTGGCGGTAAGCATGTGGGCAGTGTGGTGCGCGTGACAGTGTGCACCTTGCGTTGCGCGTAGTGCGCGTCCTTCGGCTCCCAGAAGAACACGTAGTACAGCGACAGCATGATGGCGGCCAGCGACACGCACAGCACGTACACCAGCACCGTCAGCACGCGTACGCTCTTGTTGTCCTTGCGCTCGTACTCCGGCGCCAGCGCGCCCGCCACGCCGCACCGCCCCGACATCGCCGACTGCCGCCGCCGCCGTTGCCGTCGCCCGCTATCGACGTGGCCCAATTCGCCAGTTCGCGGGCCCGGGTCACGCCCGGCGCGCCGCGCGGGTCGTCGCCGACTGCATTGTTCCCGCCCCGGACATTTGTTTATCCTTCGTTTACGAGTTTTCGCGCTATTCCGGGGGCTGACGCGCTACCATTAACCTCCGCGCAAAAATACGCGTCAATTACATGTCGTATGTAAACACGACGGGGGCGCAACCCGCGCGAGGGGCGGCCGGCGACGGGGGCCGCTCCTTAGTCCGCGGGAGATGACGAGCGACAAGTGACAGCACAAACGACGGTAATTTGGCGGCGGGGGTCTCGCTAAGTGACGCGTGTGTCGCGCGTCGGCGGCGCGGGGGCGGGGCGGCGGCGCGGGGGCGGGCGGGGATCGATAAATCCCATCTTACAGACACTCGAGTTCGCCAATTGTTACAAATTCTGCTCGTTATAGCTCACAAAACTTAATCTCGTCTATAAAGTAAATTGATGACTTCAAAGACCGCTTAACGCAAAGCTAATTTATTGTAACTTGTAGGGTATAAAATAAGTGAAAAATAAAGTAGGTCACTAGGACTGTGACCGCAAGGTCTGTTGTTGCTCGGCAGCTGCTTCGACAACATTGACTCTTGGCTCATTATGTAAGTTGTAATGAACTTTTCGCAACTTCGGAACTGAAACACGTGTTTTATTTACTGTAAACTTTTGCGGAGGCTTATTCTTCTTAGACACGTTTTTAAACATGTTGCAATGAAACTCAAAGGGTATAAATTGCGTTATGAATTTCGATACCTAAAGTTGAATATAAGAAGTAAGTATGCCAGCATCGCACTAAATGTAGGTCAGTAGTCTATATAACTATAACTGGCGTGAGCACATTATATATTTTGTGAAAACCCAGACTTAGCTTTTAGGGCAGCAATAAATGACTGTGGTTTGTCTGCGTGAACTACCTCTAGTTCACGCAGACAAACCACAGTCATTTATTGCTGGCCTTCATGAAACCTCTTTCATGAAGCCCATCATAAAGTACCTAATCGACCTCAGGTGTTAAATCACAACAGGCAAGGCAAACATCGTGAGGAAACCCACACATGGTTGGCCCCAGACGTATTGACCATTCATTCCTCTGGACTAGGCTGACTGTGTTGTGAGAATGCCGTATTTGCTTGGGCAACCATACGACATTTAAAACTGCCTGTCCCAGGCACTACAATATTACAAGAGTGGTTACTTCGTTCGGAGAGTACTGTATAAATCATCCAATAACGAATGAAAAGGTCAAAGTTTTAATGTTTTACAAACATCAAATGACTTAACAAATTACGATAAAAGTAATTGTTCAATAACGCGATTACAAACATCAGAATTAACGTAATTACAAACGTCGGAGTTACGGCCTGTCCATATGTCCACGTTACGCGACGTCGTCAACGTAAAACGTGCAAATTCACGTCGCCGTTAAATTCACGTCGCGACGCTGGATTGTCGTGCCTTGTAAAATTCCGGGACATTCTGTGCCGTTCTGCGGCATCGATGCCAAAGTACTTTGTGATCGATGCCATACTGTTAACTAGCAAGACGCGGCAACACACCGTGCCGCGACACCGCGCCGTTTCATGTTGACGATACGACGCGACGTCGCGTCGTGATGTGGAGATATGAACAGGCCCTTAATGCGGAACATCGCTAACGAGATTAGCGGGATCTGGGAAGCGGACTCGTAATGAATACTCGAAACGTACACGGGGACCAGAGGAAAGGAGGCGCTCACATGAAAAGTGTCCGTCAAACAGCGGGAATTAAGGGTGGCGCTAATTCCAACGGAGAATTAAATTTTAGCATCTTCTTAGGTTATGTTATAAAAATATTTTCGACTCGCGAGTAATTACAATTTTCATGATTTTCTGAATTAGCTACTAAAGTGAAAAGTCTAATAAAGTCGCCAAAAATCTTTATTAGCTAAACTAAACTCACTTAACGCCTAACTCTATCTCTTACTGCTAACTTCATATCATGCAACGTTTTGGCTCTAGCCACATTATGGCCAGTTTTAAGTTTTCTGTCTTCTATACATGGTGCTCAACTCCAGTCACCATGGTGTTCGGCTGACTGTGGGTTTAGCACTATCAACTGATGACAACGTCTTCATAACTTTCACGAATGAAAACTGTATAGGCGCGCGCCGTCATGATTTTCATTAAATTCTTATTCGGTCAGTTACGAACACGCTGTTGTTATTTTTCGTGCTAAGCCAGTACCGGGTGGCGGTAACCGGATAGCCGGATTACGAAACCTCGCAATTAGTGAACTGTAACAATCATGTTTTCGGAGCTCAACAAATAGCCTCTATCCATACAAATTCAATTGACCTAGAATCTCGATTTAGACTTATCTATATTTCAGACGTAGCTCTATAATAGTTTCTCATTCACGGACAATTATTCATCAGCAATTTTATTCACTGCGGCTTCATCATCGTCGTACATATTATTAATACGAGAAGCAAACATTTTTGTACATCTTTTTAAGAAAAAAAATAATAATCTGCGAACGGAGGAGTATAAAATTTGGCACAGCTAAAGTTTATATTGAGAAGGAAACTGCACTAATATTTTTGAAGTGAAACTTTATTAGCGGCGTTGAGAGTGAAATTTCAAGGTTGCATCACGTCACGCGTCATGACTTTTGATATAACGCCACGCTCAAGGATCTAACGCCATAATCTAGGACAGTGTTTTTCAACCTGTGGGTCGCGAAGCTTCTGTAGGGGGGTCGCCGGAGGTCGAGAGAACTTAAGTAAAAAAACAATAAAGATTAAAAATATTGATTTATTAAGTAAGAGAATTTTAACAAAAAGATATACTTAAATCGATCATCGATAACATCGATGTATGTAAAATTTGTAAAATAATATGTTTGACGTACTATATTATGTACTTATATCCGAATCCTACTTAATTATGGAGACGCACGAAAACGTCGTATGGAATGAATATGTGTAACACTGTGCACTGTAACATACACATACATACATGATAATAAAGCAAAGGGTCGGGGGGGTCGCGAAATATTTTTTCATACACGCGACCTTTTTTTTTTCATATATGCGACTCCCCCATCATGAAAAAGGTTGAAAAACACTGATCTAGGATATAGCGCTATCTGTCGGTAGCTTCTCATACTACAACTAAACTTTATAAAGTATGCCTCAATCATAGATAAATCATTGGTCTCGCTGGGCGGTAGAGTGCCCAGCGAGACCAATGATTAGTCTATGGCCTCAATACAGTTGGCGCTAGGCAAAGGCCTAGCGCCAACTGTATTACAAAATTTAATTTTTCTATTATTTTTGAAGTGATGTTCTTTGACGCCTCGCTTCTTTTACGTGTGATCCGTATACGTCAAGTTTTTTATAATTTTAAATGAATAAAATAAAAATGAATAAATTACACAAACTGCCTCAAATAACTCACACTGCCATGCATTTGATACAACATATATACAATGACATTTATACATTTTGATTTCACGTGAATTGTGGCAGAACCAGTTCAAAAAAATTAAATGAATTACTAGCTTTTTCCCGCGGCTTAATACAGTATCCCACGGGAACACTACTTTTACGGGATGAAATGTAGCACTTGTTTTAATCCAGAGCCTAAACTAGTATCATATAAAATTCATCAAAATCCATTCAGTAGTTTCTGCGTGAAAGTGGAACAAACATCCATCCATACATTCTTACAAACTTTCACATTAAAATGTATAATAGTACCAAGTAAGATGGGCGAGTTTCGACCACCGCTACGACCTCTAGTGGTGTCTAAATATACGGCCCTCTACGACGTAGCGCGTAGACCTGCTACGGAGTTACAGCTAAGCTACGAGTTAGCGGTCGTCGCGTCGGTAGGAACAGCATGTAGGAACCAGGGATGTTATGGATATTATATTTCGGATCTGGATACGGTTACGAATATAAGAATAATATATACCGTTACGGATACGGTTACGGTAAATGTACTTGTTGCGGAGTATTCACTAGTTTCGGATATAAATATTCGATTTTAAAGAATTTAAAAAGTAAAATACAATATTTAGATTTTAGACGGTTCCCTATTTTTTCGCATAAAATCATATGTCATAATTTTACTTGGCATAATATCATTTGACCTAATAGTAGTTTCGCATAATATTCATTTGTCATAACTTTCTTAGCATAATTTTTTTTCGCATGATTACTACAAGTATAATAATTGTTAGACATACTTATTGTAAGGCATATATTTTTTTACGCATAATATTCATTAAGAATAATATTTTTATGCATAATATTATAAGGCATAAATATATTTACGCATAATGATATTTAAGCATACTATTATATTTACGCATACATCTTTGTAGCATTATTTTTCACATACTGATGAATGATAAATTCTACTGGGTGTGCGAGTTAAGACGAAATAACAATTATAATTGTAATTTTCGACTGATTACGAAATTAAACTCGGACAAAAAACACGAACTGCTATCTAAGAACATGCCGAGCTAATTATTTTAAACATGTTAGCGGCTTACGGGTGGCCCAAGGGCCACCCCGCCGCAACTTAACCTACTGTTACACATGTTACACTTGGTATATAAGTGTAATACCTGCTTTTAATATTTCATAAATATGCGTTTAATTATCTTAACCGTGTTTTCATTACGTCGTTCCATTTTATGCATATTTGTGCCTTGTGTCAGAATGCCTTGAATTTATTATGACAAAAAATATGCCTAACGAGTTTATGCCGAAAAACAATTATGCCAAAGTGTAATTATGACAAGAAAAATTATGCCTTACGAGTTATGCCTCATTAAATTAGGACAAACAATATTAGTCTAAATGATATTTATGCCTAATGATGTAGTATGCCAAGAAACCATTATGCCTAAGTATTATTATGCGTAGTAAAATTATGCCAAGTGAGGTATGCGAAATGAAATTATGACAAATAAAATTATGCGAAAGAAGAGGATCCCATTTTAGACTCCACCTTTATTTGGAACTAGCTTTGCGCACGGCTCCGCCCGCGTAAATACATTATCCCGCGGGAACATTACTTTTTCGGGATAAAAAATATCCTATGTCCTTTCCCGGGACCCAAAGTATGGCTATACCAAATTTCATAAAAATTGGTTCAGCGGTTAAAGCGTGAAGAGGTTACAGACAGACAGACAGACGGACAGACAGACACACTTTCGCATTTATAGTATTAAGTATAGATTATAGTATTAGTATAGATAGTATAGATTAAAATTAAACTTTTATACTTTTACATCGGAATCGCGATTACGGTTACGCATATATAGGTATTTTTTATTTTGGTTATCCGATAGTTTCGGTTAGAGATCCTTAATCTTTCGTCTCGCTTTTCTGAAATTTGTGGGAGTGATTTCGTGAAATGGGACGGAAGTGTGTAACAGAAAGTCACGGAAGCGCGTGCTATTTAAATTGACCAATGAGCGCGCGGTGGTAGAGTTCGCCGTCGGATTCAAATAAAATATTTCAGTATTTAGCTGTTTTAAATTTTGACAATGATTTCACTGCTTAATGGAAAAGTTTACGTATCTAAGTATTGTGTTTTTTTGAAATATTTTCATAAAATATCATAGACGTATATATTCTAGACATGCCCCATGTTGAGGCAAAAAGTGTCTCCAGTTAAATGACCCCAATTTATAGGTTTTTGAGGCCATTTTAACATTTGAAGCACGGAGAAAACAAGATAGCTGACATTTAAAGTATGGTGAAAACCAAGATGGCGTAACTTTTTCTTGTATGAAGATTCGTTCTGTCAAATGTACATCATAGCCTATTTTGAGTTATGAAATCTTTGCAAAATATTACACATCATATGCGACTACTGTAAGGCTCGCTGTTTTTTTTTTCTTTCGTTAGTGTACGTTCCGTCACCGTCTGTTAGCGCCTGTTATACAATCTTCTAATAAGTATCGGGCGTATTCGAAAGTTTTGTCGCTTCTTCCTTTATATCGAGCGACAGTTGATGTTGCTAAATCTTTGATAATCCCACAAACAAAAACATAGTCACTATTAATAATATAGGCTCTAATTATTGCTGTGAACAGAAGCTCTTTGAAGTTAGTGTTCATATGGAAGCCGTTACTGGTTTATGGGCATTTTATGTGCCGCGAGCCCGCCTACGCCATTGCGTTCGCGATAAATCTTTGTCAACTGATGATCGATTGCGGTCGAGTAACAGCCATTATTCTTTCTGCAACGGCAACGCGCTAATATGCACATTTTTTATTTGTTGAAATATTGCAGCAGAAAAAAATGCAGTGGTTTTTTTGGGGCCTTTAGGGATTCCTAAGTTGATTAGTTGTCAGTATTATTTTAGTAGAAATTTACGCGAGTTTAGTTATATCTTAAAAACAGAGCTGACAACACTGGACCGAATCGCTTCAGTCCATCCGGCCGAGTGATGCGGTCTCGAAATTGCACACAGATACGATTTTGCATCTGTTCAAGCGTAACTGAATGAAAACTGGTCCCTTAGAGTGAGGGCGCCGCATATTATATATAATATCAATCTGAATTATAATAAATAAATAGTTTAAACTAGAGTCCGACCGAAACTGGTTTTCCGGCCGAAACTGAAACCGAACATTCGGCCGTGGCTTCAGTTTCGGCCGAAACCGAAACCGAAACCGAAACTCACGTGGTCAAGTAGAAAATTCCTTAAAATACTGAAATTTGGTGCATTTTATCCATTACTCTGCATTAATTTGAACATGAAATGGAAACACGGTATATTAATTTTGTTGTAATCATTTATTTAATGTAATATTAAAAAATATTAATTATATCTGGGGGCACGGTAGTGCACCCGCCAAGTCGAGCGCGAAGCAAACACTGCCGTACCATCCTTTACTGGAACCATTTCGCCGCATTTTCAGGCCCCTATTTGAGAACCTCTGGATAAGACCAGAACGCAGAAATTTTCGTCATCCAGTAAGCTATAATCACATACTTAAAATCCAAAATTTCAAGTCTGTAGGTCATTTAGTTCCGAAGTTAAACGAAAGCAAAGTTTCTTCATTTATGACACTCACCCAGTCACTCACTCATGATCATCAGAATGGAACTAGTACTTCCCATAAACTCAACAAAATTTGGTAAAGAGGTAGGGTTTAATGGCCACATAAAGGAAAAACTATAAAAACTAGGATAATCGAAGATCTGGAGTACCTGGTGACCCTTATTAGAAAACACAAGAGCCCAACCAAACTATTTTTACAAAAAATATTGAACTTGGTGGGCCACTTCATTTGATGTCAAAAATCGAAGGTCTGAATTATCTGATGAAGAACCCTCAGCTGGTCTCAGCTGGTCTCAGCTGATTAGAGATATGGCAATGTCCCCTTCTACTATTGGTACATAAAAAAATCGACTGTCATTGCAAAAATCCAGTGAAGTGGGACACATCTTCTAATCAAATCTAGCCGGTAGCGTCCCACTGCTGGGCGAATGCCTCCCCTTCTGCTTTTAATACGCATAAAAATAAAATTAAAGGAAAACTCTGGATAAGACTAGACTGGCTTTTATGCTTATACTTACAAGTTTACAACAAGAAATAGTCGAACAATTAACTTTATTCTACTCGAACATTACACAAATTAAATAAACAAATTACACTAAAATCTAGTAAAATAAATCAATATTCCTACGTTTCTACAAAAAGAAGTGAAATTCCACCAAAAACATTCTGTAAAAAACTAGCCAAGTCTCGATGGAGCTGCTTGTTTATCTCTAAAAAGTAATGAAATTCTAGATTTCATTACTTTTTAGAGTCTAAGTAAAACTAGATTTCATTACTTTTAAGTCGTGCCAAGTCTAAGGATCCTTTATTTTCCTGCGATTTATTTATTATTATAGTTAATGTTGTGTGACTTGGCCGTTGAAAAGTACACAAGGGTACAAAAGGGGCTCCATAACACCATTGCTCCAATACATGTGTTATACAATCAACAACAGCCTAAAATAAGACACTAGCGTCCAATTACCAATACCAGTATGGGCTATTATCTCGCTTAACAAACATAGGTAGTTACAACAGAATCTGATATAACATTACGTGTAAACAAAATTGACTTCTAACGTATAAAGAATTTTCAAGGGCCAAGTCACACAACATTAACTATAATAATAAATAAATCGCAGTAAGGATCCTTAGACTTGGCACGACTTAGTCTAGATTTCATTACTTTTTAGAGATAAACAAGCAGCTCCATCGAGACTTGGCTAGTTTTTTACAGAATGTTTTTGGTGGGATTTTAATTATATTTTCAAATTCAGTTGCGTTGTCAAAGCGTTGCCGCAAGAAACGAAGTTAGGCGAGCGTGCACGAAAACTTCCGAAATCAGTTTCGGTTTCGGCAAAAGTTTCGGCCACTTTTGGCCGAAACCGAAACTGCCGCCGAAACTTGATTTTTGGCCGAAACTCGGCCGAAACCGAAACCGAAACCGAACTTTCGGTCGGACACTAGTTTAAACCTACATACTAGTTAGGGTACGTGTTCGCCTACGTCTATTTGCATAGTAGTCTGAACCAAAACTTTTAGTTCAAAAGTAAAATTAAGAATTTTTAACGATCGCGCTTTACACTAATTTTACAATAATTCCCCACCGATTTCGGTGATGGTGGCCGGTTTCATTGAAACCAGGCCAGTTACGCAGGAGTAATTTTATAGTGCCCAAGTATGTGCGCAGTACACAAGAGCACTCTCTCTTCCTTTACTCTCGTAATCCAGTGGGAGGGATAACCGACACGACTGACGAGAGATGAGGCGCAGGTCCGACTTTTTACATGCCCATCCGACGCATGGATCATCTTTCTTGTCAGACAATTAGGTGATCAGCCTGCATTGTCCTAACCAAACTTGGAAACAACATTTTTTGTTGTTCCAATGCGGGAATCGAACCCACGACCTCCGAGTCGAGAGCCTATGCTCTAACCACTAGACCAGGCTGTTATACACTAATTTTATTATAGAAACAAATCGCTTACATTTCTTTGCGACTGTGGACGCATCTTTAAGCTATTTTTCTAGTAATTATTTAATCCCTCTAATCGTTTAATCCGGTCGCTTGTTCTGCTCCATTAACTCGGAGTGGTATTTGAGATCGTCCGACATATTGTATAATACTACGACGAACGCTACACGTTTACAATATTTTATTATTGTAAACTGTTGATTAATTTTAGTGTCGCATGCAATGTTACATAAACCATATACATGATAATCCTCATTGAGTAATGTTATTTAATTACAAATAAGCAGTGGACCCCAAACTAGGCATAGCCTGTATCTTGAAGGTCCAGCAATACGCAACATAATTTTTTGCATACTAAATTTCATGGAATTACTTGAAGCCGTTTCCGAGATTCTGATTATAAATATACAAGAATTGTTTTATTTAAGAAGTTACAATATATTATGTCCATAATATGCATTCCTGCGACCTGCGCTCGTAAGTATACGAGTGCGTCCGGTATGTGAGGTCGTCCGACTGTCACTTATGTCCGGTAGTTAGCACCGTCCGACTTACATGTCCGACTCGGACAAGGCTAGGGTATATTTATACCGCCTTAATTCAGCGAAGCCTTACACACGAACACGCCACTTGGCCTCACACCGAGTGTTATTCAATTACGTTACCTTATTCTTTCCGTTACACTTGACGCGGAAGTGAGCACTTCATTGCCGTTTTTCTATATTTTATTTAGGAAATCTTATAATTTATTCTATTTCTAGGGCGTGGAAGAAGTTATGAGATGCAATATGGTTGCGATCTAATATCTAATCCCACGAAACGTGTGAGACGCTTTACGTTTCGTATTCTGTACTACACTTTGACTAACAATAATTATAATAATTAGTCCAGCGAGTACATTGTATCCTAATAATATGGTTTATGTATTATAGTAATTCTCAAAAAATCTTAACACGGATAACAATAGGCAAGCGGACTGATTTTTTATTGCATAAATGAATAGTACTCTTAAATATGAGTGACTTCTCAGAAGAAACCGTATCAAAGGTACAGTGATTTGTATACAAAATTTCGCAAAAACGCTCGGTGAAAAGCGGGTTACAAGTGACATCACTCTTGGGTTAAAGTGTATGAATGAAGTACGTATGAAGTATACGGCCGCAGGAACATATTTGTAAATATCTCCGATAATTGTGCGATTAAATTCATACTTACCATAATGAATGCTTTTGTATCATTTACATGATACATCATTAGTTTACTTACGTAAACTAATGATGTAGGTTTTGTTTACCAATTTCGCAAAAAAAAATGTACTTTTTAATGTATTTAATTAGTAAACTACACATAAAATAATATATTTTTTTACATTTACTAAGTAGTAATGCCTCAATATTTCTGAATATATTAGTGAAACTAAATATTTCAGATGTAGTCCGATCCCCTATTACAGTATGGTACGCTACGACTTCGTAGCTGGAACCTGTAGCGGTGCTACGGCGTAGAGGTTCTACAATATTATGAATATCGACTTCGCATAGTGCATGTATATTTCTACAAAGCGTCTAGTCGTCCACTCACGGATTATGAGTAAAAAAATATTCGTCCACTTAAGGGACAAAATATAATAAGTATTTTTTATATATTTTTAATTATAATTACTAGAGGTCTAAATTCGCCCATAATAATTCATAATTTTTACCCGACTGTCAAGAAGGGTTATTTTTTCCCGCGTTTTTTGTAATTATGTATGTATGTACGTATGTTTGTAAATTCCTTTATTCCCACGTATCTTCCAAACGATTAGATGGATTTCGACAAATTCGAAAAAACAAGACAATGTATCGTTACATTTGTCTAAATAAAACAAGGGGCTAGTTCAAAGAAGAAATACAAAATGCCGAATTTTAGCACCAAATTGTAAGTGGTTCAAATTTTTTTTAACCAAAATTATCGAGGAAGGTATCAAAATAAAGGAAACTAAAAGAAGATTTCAAAAATATACATGACGTACCTATGTACGTCATGTATTTAAATTTAATCAGGAATAATTACATTCATTTTAATTAAATCATTCGAATAAATTTGTTATGTCGACCAAGCGTGTATTGGATATACTAAAATATCTTAAATGAATTAAATAAATTAAGTTAGCAGGCGTGACCCATATTATATTTTTGAACGATTTATAATTAGCAAATGGGTCCCGCCTTCTTAGACTAGCCTACTAAGTTACCTAACCTTTGAAAATGGTCAAGAGTAAAATAAATTTATAGTAGAATGAAATCCATTGGAAAAGGAAGAGAATATAACAAAAATAAAAGGAAAAATAATTTACGGCCGATTTGAAGTCGGGAAGTGAAGGGGGTGAGATTTTAAGGGTATTTTGTTTCAAAACTTATCTGCACTGGTCTATCTAATAACATAACGTCAATTATTTCACTTAGGCTTTCAGCTCATATTATGTAGTCCAGTCGTTGCTAACCTTTTCAGAAATGTTACCCCTATGACTTGTTAGAGAAACTGTTTTACCCGCGGGGGTACTTACCTCCAGGTTCGGAACCAATGGTGTAATCTGTTTTCTCAATCTTGTTTCGGTCTTTTTAGTGCGTTGCTTAGGTATCTGTCTTTTTGGCAGCCCGGTTTTTTATTTTTGGGGGTCCGTACCTCGAAAGGAAAAAACGGAACCCGTATATTTCTTAGTCTCATTCTTTGTCTGTATAGATGTACCTTGTTATATTGTCTTATCCTGTTATGTTGGTAGTTGGTACTCTGTTTTTATGTATGTCATGTGTTTAAGTCTAATGTAAGCGTTGAATAAATGTTTTATTATTATTATTATAATAGGATCACTTTGTTGTCCGTTCGTCTAGAGTCTAGACAGACACCCTTTTTCTCAAGAACGCGTGGAGGTATCAAGCTGGAATTTAAATCAAATACTTAGGTCCACGGTCCCTTGGAGCTGTGAAAAAATCAAACTTCTAAGCCAACGCAATCAAAAGATACAGCCGTTTATGCCGCAAATTTCAGCAAATTTTCGACACTCGCAAACTCAAAACCTTCAGAACCTTCCCGTGAACTCAGAATCTTGAAATTTGGTACGAAGCAACGTTAAGTAGCACAGATAAAGGAAAAATTACGAAAACCGTAAATTTTTAGTTACATCAAATAATAAAAATATTTTTAATAATTTTAAACTTACTACCCCTTTCCTCATGAACTATTAAATTGAAATTCATATCAAATACTCAGGTTTATAATACCTTTTAGCTGTCACAAAATTTGTACGGAATCCACGGTCTGACTCGTACTTGGCCGGTTTTTTAATTATTTATTTTATTAAGTTTGAATTTTATAACTTTCTTTTGCCTCTTAGATAGAAAAAATATAAATTTAGTTGTGACAGATTGACAAACGTCAACGTGAACAAAACTGTATCCTCAACATGGAGAATAGAGGTAAGAAGGACTATCTCGTGTATTAAAAAGTGTCCGTTGAAAGGGAGCAAATTAAGGTGGCGCTATAGTAGCACGTGGAAGAATTTTAAAAAGAGCGCCACAAAATGGCCACAAATTATTAGAATAACTAACCATTAACTAATTATTATCAAATAACTTCACTCCATCTCTTATTGCTAACTTCATATTATACTCTCTTCTGACTCTAGCGCCATTATGGCCAGTTTTGGAACTATTATTTGGTTACTTTTGTCGGACAATTTTCAGCTTTTCTGCCCGAGAGATATGCCCTAGGAGCACCCCTTACTTCTATTCTCAATGATCCTCAAGGTATCCCCAGTTATTTATACAAATTGCATACTCCTCCCCTTGCACAATTCTCGTAAAACTACTGAAAGTTTTGGCTTCGCGAATTGATATAACCGGCTTTCGGAATACTTTCATATACTTCAGTAGTAAACGCAATAAAAGTTAAAGTAAAGAAGTTTTGTATTTTACAGCATAATATGACTGTAATAAAAAGGTAAAAGCAGTTGGCGTATTGTTATAAATAATAATTATTTATTACCTCCCATATGAATATGGCAACAGTATGTTTAGGACATAAATTCTGAAATACTTAATTTATATTTAGCATGAATCACCCAGTCAATTACAACATTAACACTAAAGTCAACCCGTAATTTTAGGTATCTTTAAATAAAATTAGTTAGTTACTGTATGTGGCAAAAAAAACCAGAAAGTATGGAATTATTAAAGAAAAAGCATAATAAGGGTGCCGGTCCACGTCCGATAATATAAACGGTTTATTGTACTTGATGAAAATAAAACTTATTTGTATATAACTGGACTGTCGCGCGACGATGGCAAGAGACCAGACGGAATGACCCTGGTCCCTTGGAGACTGGGACGGGCTCTTGTATGGGACGCTACTTGCGTCGATACACTCGCTCCGTCCCATGTCCAGGGCACCTCAAGTACTGCAGGTGCGGCCGCAAATCAGGCAGAAAACCTCAAGCGGCGAAAGTATGAGAACCTTAGTAGGGATCTCATATTTGAACCGTTTGGGGTTGAAACCCTAGGTACATGGGGTCCGGGGGCACACAAACTTTTCGGAGAAATTTCGAAAAAACTCGTAGAGGCCACCCGAGACCCCAAAGCCGGCACCTATCTGGCTCAAAGATTTAGCATAGCCATCCAGCGAGGGAATTCTTTGAGCCTAATAGGCACTCTGCCTGATGGGGACGACCTAGAGGTTTTCTTATTTTTATAGCATATCTTGTACTTTAGTTTTATCTTTTTTAGTTTTTTATTTCTTTCTTTCTTTTAGTCTGTAAATAATTTAAAGTAGATAGTTATTATTATTTTATTGTAAAATTGTTTAATCTTGTAATAAACTTCTAGTGTCTATTTGTATATGAGTATTTAAAGTTCAACGTAAACATCACAGTACTATCGACCAAGTTGCCGCAGTATTCTAACTTTTTTAAACGTTAGGGGAGACGATTACATGTAAAATATTGATTTATACTATCTGAGAACTTACTCATATTTATGCAATAAAAAAAAAACACTTGTCTATCCTATTGTGATTTGTGAGCCCGATTTGAACATCTAATTGCGTATCATTTGTTTTGACGTTCGTCAGTAGCGGGTAACTGAATCATCGGCATTTCCTACAATTGAGCCCGAACGTAATGTTTTGACGTTCGTCATCGTCGGGCAGTAACTGTCGGCGGCAACGGCGGCAACCCCAACATCATCACCATCGATCATGGATCTGTTTGACAGCGTTTCTCAATTGCGCCATAATAAACGTGTAGCTGATTGGATCGATCGTCAAACAATAATAAATACCTACCCGATTGGTAATGGTCTAATAACCGAACTTTGCTCAGAGCTCTAGTAGATTAAAAAAAAAACACAAAAATATTTTACCAGGGTTCGAACCACATTCCGAATTTCCGAACAACGGAATAATTAACAAAACTGCCAATCCGACTAACATTATGCAGTCGAAATTATAATTAATATATTGTTGCACAACGAAAAAAAAAACATATAACTTAAAATGCGCAGTTACCGTATTTTATCACACGGAAACTGTGCATTTTAAGTTATATAACCTACCTAGACCAATTTTTCTTTGCCAAAATTCCCTGGATACTGAATGTCATGTAAATACTTACAGCCGTTGTCGAGATTACGATTATAATATACTAGCGACCCGCCCCGGCTTCGCACGGGTACAATACTGATACTAATACTTCAGAATGTCACCCACTTCGTAACGGGCCGTGCAGCAGAAATAGTAATATTTTAATTTCGCCATAACTTCAAAACCAAACGTCAAATTTTAATCATTCAAATACCAAATATTATCTACATAAACTGTACTTAGTGATGAAATAATTTATTTAGATAAGGATTAATAGCATGAGTAAAATAAACGCATTTAAATGTAGTCCAAAAAAAAATTCAAGATTTCTAAATAAAAAAATTGTTGTTGTACCTCACTCGACATAGATAGGTATAGTGTGTCGCGGACTTTTTTGTAGATATTTATAAGATCTACAATTAATTAGAACATTATATGGTTCTATCTTTTATAGTTTAGGCAGCGTACGCAAAATAAGTAACTTTTCTGGTTGATTTTTTACACCTTATGTCCGAAAAACCGAATACTTTGTCTGCTTGTATCGACTTAGTAACAAAACTAAAATGCTGTATTGATAAAAACAAATAGCTCTTGGAATATTCATAGACTTACAAAAAGCCTTCGATACAATCAGTCATAGATTGCTACTCCATAAATTACAAAATATTGGAATCAAAGGCACAGCATACAAAATTTTAGAGTCGTATTTAATAAATCGACAGCAGAAAGTTAAAATAGACGAAACCTTGAGTAGCACTATTTCCGTTTCTTGTGGCGTCCCACAGGGATCAATTCTCGGACCTTTACTTTTCTTAATTTACATTAACAACATAAAAGACCTAGACTTAACAGCTGACACAACTCTGTACGCTGATGATACATGCCTCTTTTACTTTGGACAAGAAATTGAGTCTATAGTGACACAAGCTCAGCACGACCTTGATAAGTTGAATGAATGGTTCAAGTACAATCTGCTAACAATCAATATAAAAAAAAACTAATTACGTCATATTCTCGTCAAAAAATAAAAACCAAGTAGGTAATCTCACACCTTTAACAATAGGGATCAATTCTCGGACCTTTTCTTTTCTTAATTTACATTAACAACATAAAAGACCTAGACTTAACAGCTGACACAACTCTGTACGCTGATGATACATGCCTCTTTTACTTTGGACAAGAAATTGAGTCTATATTGACACAAGCTCAGCACGACCTTGATAAGTTGAATGAATGGTTCAAGTACAATCTGCTAACAATCAATATAAAAAAAACTAATTACGTCATATTCTCGTCAAAAAATAAAAACCAAGTAGGTAATCTCACACCTTTAACAATTAACAATGAACCCATAAATAAAGTGGAAGCAGAGAATTATCTTGGCCTTACTATCGATAAACACCTCACATGGAAACCACATATAGATAAAATATGTAATAAATTTTCGACACTAATGGGAATTCTTAAGGGTAGTTCATATTGTTTTACAAGAAATATTAAATATCTTGTATATAACTCCCTCATCAAATCCAATCTAACCTACTTAATTGAAGTATGGGGATCTACTACAAAAGAAAATATAAAGAAACTTCAAACAAAACAAAATAAAGTTACTAAAACACTATTTAGAACCAAACTAATGAATATGACACAAATTTATAAATTCCATACTTGCCTACTAATTAGAAAAATACTAACTAAAGATATACACTCACAAATTATCTTTACCAAAAAGTCACAAATACACACCCGCCAATTAAGAAATGCAAATAATATAAGTTTATATACACCACGCTCTAATTATGGGATAAAAAATATTATGTTTGAAGGTGCTAAAATGTATAACAGCATACCAAAAGATATAAAAGAAATAAAATCACTGCCTTTATTCAAAAAGAAACTAAAATTTTATCTACTAAATAGCACATAACCACATAAATGTTCCTATAACAAAAAGATTTTAACAATGCGCTAATTAGATAGGCTAATAATGTTACAATGTTTGTAAAATTAAGCTACTAACAACTATAGAATTATTAAGACACTAGCTTTTGCCCGCGGCTCCGCCCGCGTAAATATTAGGTTGGGGAAAAAGTTTCTTCGCATTTTATATAAAAATTCAAAAGGTTTTTTTATAAAGTTTATTTACAAGTGACTAAAGTATATAGGTGCCATTTTGTTCGATAACTTTTTGCCATCTTGTTGGTAGGTAAATGATCCCATTGCTATAAAATTTTTGGGGCTTCTGATGAAAAAACTGCGACAAGTGGTTTTGGCAGTCCTCTTGTGATGTCAACCTGACACTGCCTAAGGAATTCTGCAGCGACCGAAACAGGTGGAAATCTGAAGGTGCAAGGTCAGGACTATACGGCGGATGCATTAACACCTCCCAGCCAAACTCCCGTAATTTTTTCTGAGTGGCTAAAGATGTGTGAGGTCTAGCGTTATCATGGTGAAAAACCACACCCCTTCTGTTGATTAATTCCGGCCGCTTTCTCTCAACTTCTTGCTTTAATCTCATCAGTTGTTCGCAGTACAGTTCAGAATTGATGGTCCTGCCTGGCGATAACAGCTCATAATGAATAATGCCCTTCCAATCCCACCACACACACAGCATCACCTTGTTGCGAGTTAACCCGGGTTTCGCCACAGTCTGTGAAGCCTGACCGGCCTTTGACCACGATCTTTTTCGCACGTTCTTGTCGTACGTGATCCACTTTTCATCACCAGTTATCAGCTTCTTCAAAAATGGTTCGGTTTCATTACGTCGTAATAAAGAATCACAAATGAGTACACGGTTCATTAGGTTTCTTTCAGTGAGCTCATGAGGCACCCAAATATCGAGCTTTTTTATGTACCCAGCTTTTTTCAAATGCGCCAAAACCGTTTTGTGGTCAATCCCCAGTTCTTCAGCTACATCGTAACTACTAATATGCCGACCTTGCTCCACTTTTTCAAAAATGGCAACAGTTTTGTCCGTAACAGGGCGACCAGAGCGACGTGCATCTTTGATATCAAAATTTCCGGATTGAAAACGCTTAAACCAAATTTGCGCTACTCTCACAGATACTGCATTAGGTCCATAAACATCACAAATTTTTTTCGCGGCTTGTGTTGCATTTTTACCTTTTTTGTAATAAAATTTTAAAATGTATCGAAATTCTTCATAAGAATCACTCATTTTAACATTAAGAAAAACAAATGAAAATCTCAAATTTACCTAATTTGAATTTGGAATTGTCTTCTGTAAAATTAAAAATTTTTAATGATACCAAAATCAGCCAGATACAATTGGTATAGCCCAAGATATTTTATGACAAGTTCATACATACTATAATGCGAAAAGACTTTTTCCCCAACCTATTATATTATTCCGCGGGAATACTACTTTTTCGGGATAAAAAAAATCCTATGTCCTTTCCCGGGACACAAAGTATGTCTATACCAAATTTCATAAAAATCGGTTCAGCGGTTAAAAGCGTGAAGAGGTAACAGACAGACAGACAGACAGACGGACACACTTTCGCATTTATAATATTAAGTATAGAAGTATAATATATTAGTATAGAAGTATAGATTTGGAATAAAAAGTAGACTACGCGTTTGTCTAAAGAATTAACCACTACCATACCAACTTTCATTCAAATCGGTTCAACCTTTTAGCAGTGAAAGACAGTCAAATATACACAGAATAATAATACATTATCCCTCGGCAACACTGTATCTTTTTGGGAAAAAAGTGGACTGCGCTTTTGTCCAAAGCATAAACCACAACCATAACAACTTTCATTCAAATCGGATCAACTTTTTAGCAGTGAAAGACAGTCAAATATACACAGAATAATAATACATTATCCCTCGGCAACACTGTATCTTTTTGGGAAAAAAGTGAACTGCGCTTTTGTCCAAAGCATAAACCACTACCATAACAACTTTCATTCAAATCGTATCAACCTTTTAGCAGTGAAAGACAGTCAAATATACACAGAATAATAATACATTATCCCTCAGAAACACCGTACTTTTTCGGCATAAAAAGTAATAGGATACTTTTTATGCCGAAAAATTACGGTGTCCTTTCCCAGGACTCAAAGTATGTCTATACCAAATTTCATCAAAATCAGTTCAGCGGTTAAAGCGTGAAGAGGTAACATACAGATAGACAGACACACTTTCGCATTTATAATGTTAGTATAGGTATTGTAAAAACTTTTGCGGTTTGCTGCAGCTAGGCATCTACAGACACACGAATTTGGTACGGAGCGTACAGCGGACCATATTCGAAGACCGAATGGCGAATCCGGTGTCGCTACACACGCACGGATTTGGTACGATGCAGTGGACCGAAAAGCTCGACACTCGTGTGTTCGATTTTCAGTTCTATTGCATTAGCACAGAGTTCTATTTACAGTGCTGTTTTTCGACGACGGGATGATTACCGAAATTCATAGATAACAGGCAGTGATATCAACTCTCAAAAATATTTCTCCCCAAACTTTACCCCTGATAATTATACCATTGACAGGTCTAAGAGATAATAAGCTAGAAAGAAAGGTTATGTGTTTAATATAAAGACTTGCACGTGAATAATATAAAACTAACTTGTCTTAATCTGATTTCACTCCCAATATTATATTTTCATATCCCTGTCTATATACACACATTTAAATAATTTTTATTATTACATAAAAATTGATTCATAAGGAGTAAACTCTAAACATCCTGGCCCCTAGTAAGCCCCCATAGATATTTTCCCTAATTTCGGGTGGTAAATCCCTAAGTTGGCAACACTGACACCGTTGTACGGCCTAACCGCCGGACTGCTCTACACACGCACGGATTTGGTAAGTACGGAGCGGACCAAATCCGATGCGGATAGCTGCGAACTCTTCGCCTTCTTCTTATGTTCGCCGGACTGCGGCGACCGGGGCGTACCAGATCCGCTGTACGCTCCGTACCATATTCGTGTTATTATTCGTAATAAGATACCTACCAAGCTTCAAGTTCAACCTAATATACAATTACTTAGTACCTATAATATGGTAGGATACTCAAAGTTATAACATCAATTTAAAGTTCATTTCACTAAAATTAAAGAAGACGAATGTTATAAAAGTTGAAAATATTTTTTCACAGATTAGAATAGTATTTGAAATTATAAAACAGTTATTCTTCTATTCTGGAGGGCTAGACAAGATGCATTAAATAATATCGACGGCGAACTTCGTGAATAAAAAATGTATGGGATTGACATAAGCGTGCGTTAAATGACATATTCAGTCGTATCGTTAAAAAAATTGGTAGCCAAGCAGCCACTTTGAACGAATACGCTAACGATGCACTCATATAACGAATTGCTCTAACGTGTTTCTCCATACAATGCCTAGACAAGCGGCCGTAAGTGACATTTAGTAGATCGTGATCTTTATCTTTATCGACCTAACGATAAAGATACCCAGGGGGCTACCTTTATCGCCTCAACGAACAATATGGCGGATTTTTATTGATCAGCTGTTATTTGTAAATAATAATGATTTGCCTAAAGTTGCCTAAAGGGTCTATACAACACCTTCTGCTAGTAGTCTATATTGCATAAAGTCAAAAGAATTCAATCTAAAGTATTCAATAAATCACAATTATTGTCAATACCTAATATGTAATTCATTGTATTCAAGTATAATTCAACACTTTGTTAAAATATAAATTTCTTAATTTGTAGCTTACTTGCAGTTTTTAATCTTTACACGCTACTATATCAGCTGAAAGCAATCTTTAGGTGTATAGTAGGTACCTAAATTATAGTAGGTAACAAATGGAGTTCATAATTAAGCAAGTTTCTCTGAAACTTCCTTAGAAATAAAGATTTGTATTTAGTAGTTAAAATTTATAAGTTTTTCAATGTAATGATATTTTATTGTCATCGATGCTCAACACCTTCGTCTTATAAATGGGTAAGAAGGACACAAACACCTCATAAAAGTTTTGAAATATTTGCTATTATACTTTGATTAATTATTACAAATTTAATATTATATATCTATGCTATTATACTTACACCTATTATAAACAGTCAAGTAGTGTTAACCAATTAAATACTTAATATTTAATCTCTATAGTATATTTGTGACTAAATAATTGAAAGTCTTTACAATTTTACAGAACTATAACGTTAAAGGAAGTGTTATTAAAGTACCTTGACTGTACAGGGTACTATTGCAATAAATAAGTAAACCTAACACTTACCACATATTGTAGACAAAATATTACAATGCGGCCATAGCACTTTGAATTTGTTATAAGCATTGTCTTGCTAGAATTATTCATTCATTCTAATTTAAGAGCTTTGCTCTTGTCAGTGATGCTTTCTACATTCCTCTCTACACTCCGCCCTTCTCTTGACCTCCTGATACGACACGACCATCACATTCGCCTACACCTGTCCATAAAAGTTCTTCTCGGCCTTCCATGTTTTCTACTACCATCCCTTCAATTATTCCTCTAATAAAGTTGTTGTGCCGTATCAAGTGTCCGTATTAGGATTGATTAAATAATAATAATACAAGAGTATCTACATTTTATTTTACTTTTTTAAGTAAGTTTTACATGGTTTTAGTAAGAAAATAAACTTAAAATGTAAAAATATTTTTATTTCTTGCAAAGGAATTACATAATGCAGATTTCTTTAAATAATCTTGAAGTCACATAACCAATAATAACATTATACAATTTAAAAATCAACACAGCTAATAATAATTATTATTTATACAAACTAGTTAGAGCCTGTCACAGAATGAATACAAATTAACTTAGGTTAGGCTTAGCGGTTTTGATACATTAATAATTACATTATGATTTATATCACTTCTCACTATCAGTGGCGAAGGCTGCTTCTCCTTCAAAGGGAAGCCGGAACCTGTATCATAGGTAGGGATTTCTATGAAGGTTTGCAAAAGGTATGTGACAAGGGAAGCCGATAGGAATGGAGTTATAGGAACCCTATGCCACTGCACAGATACAGAATCGGCCAGCAGATCTCAAGTACATTATACGGACGCTCTACCGGTGAAGGAAAACATCGTGAGGAAACCCGCACATAGTTTGCCCCAGACGTATTGACTAGTCATTCCTCTGGACTAGGGTGGCTATGTTGTGAGAATGCCGTATGCGCTTGGGCAATCATACGATATTTAAAAACCAACTGTCCCAGGCACTACAGTATTTCAAGAGTGGTTACTTCGCTCGGAGAATACTGTATAAATCATCCATCATCGGATGTAAAGGCCTAAGTTAGGTAAATTGTTATTTTGCAAACAAAAATTATTGTACTTCATCTTCTTCTTCTTCTTCTTCTGGCCAGTTTAAAGTGTTACCAGGACATGGATATAGTCCTAAGGATAGAAGACTCCGTATTTTGTAATTGCTAAAAAGAACTGTATTGCTTTGGTAATAGAGTGTATTTCACAATGCACGTATCATAGAGGCAAATCCGAGCCGAGCGAGATAGCCATAAGGGAGGCCGTGTGTCTCGTTCTTGCATGTTGCCAACCAGAAAAATGTTGGTATTTTTAAAAAGTAACTTGAAAAATCTTAGATAAAACGAGTGTACTTTATTATTATTTTAACAAATGTTTATAACTATATCATATTCTAATTAAAACAGTTAGTAATAGTCATTTAATACTAAATAAAAATGCAGTTTACATTAAAACCTTTTCTTTCTTTTTTATTAGATGGTATCATTCGCAAGACAATAGAATAGTACGCCATTACAGTCGGACAAGGATCTTTTGGCACTTGGATGGGGGCGTGAGTGTCGCAAATAAGAACAATACTTATTACTAAAAGTGAAATTTTACAAGACGGCGATGTTATTACTGATTTTATCCACGTGCCAAAAGGTAAGTGTCGCAACTACAAAACAATACAATATAATACTAAAAGTGACATTTTACAAGACGGCGATGTTAGTTCTGATTTTGTCCACGTGCCAAAAGATCCTTGTCAGACTGTACACATATTTTATGCTGAACACCGGATAATATTAAAATTCATAATAGTACCGGTGCTGGATTTGCTAGACGCACCGTGAGTATGGCCTTTAGTGTAATCTCTTAAAATCTGTTTATAATGTGTGTCCTATGACCATTTGGCAAGAAATCTGTATAAAATCTGTATTATCAATGAAAACTAGAAGATAATTAATTAAATAATGTATTATATAATATAATTATTCAAAATAGAACTCTGGAGTCATACAATAGATAAACAGTTATCCAATTGTGTGTCTAATTTATAATCCTCTGAATTTTTCCCGGTGTTTCGGATTTCGGTGCATATTGAAGTTCCAGCCCACGAAGTATAGATAACAAGGAGTCCGAACGTAATGTTAAAATAATAGATTTTTGCCGGTAGAGCGCGCGACGGTTCGACATGCACTCGTTTGAAATTACGCGGGAAGTTTAAAGTTGCTATTGACAGCTCTGGAAAGATTGAAATCTTATTATATAAAAGTTTTAGGAAATTCTTAGAAACTGTTCTCGAAAAAAAGATACCGTAGAACACGGTAATTGCCTAACGGTAATTTAAAAATAATTGTAATAAATAATAGTATTGGCAACACTCGGTATAATAGGATTGGCAACACTGGATTGGTACTCGTCGGTCTCGCACGCCTAGCGGCAGAAAAGAGAACTAAGATCTGGTCCTATTATTGTGTACATAATTATTATTAAAAAGCCTATACCGTTCGGACTCCTGGTATCTATATGCTTCATGTTCCAGCCTTACAACCGTAATAATCGGCCTTGTTAAATAAGTACCTACTTTATTCTTTTTGTAAATTTCTACACTTGAAATTTGTTTCCATTTTATACAAAACACTCCAGGAATTTTCAATAAAACTTCTAGGTACCGTTTTACTGAATCGACTGACTTGCACTGACTATTTGTATTTTGAACTTTGACTAGACATTAGACTTGAAAATAATACGGTGTTGAAATCATATAGGTACCTACATTAAATCTAGTTGTCTGCCTTTTTAACTTGACACTGACAAATAGTTTTATGCCGTAACGCCATCAATAATTTAAAAAAAATATATATGACATTTGACAACTTCACAACTGACGGCTAAATTCTTGAAATCATAAACAACTAACGTTTGAGCAATTCGTTGTTGCGATTCGAACAACAGTGTGCGTTTGTCTAGGCACAAAATGTCGTGATCTCAAAAGAGAAGTCGATACGACAGATCTTTCCGAATTTTAACGAAGGTAATTTGTCTAGGCGCCCTGCTCAGTCAATATCAATACGGTAAAAAGACTATGGCTGTGTTCCGCCGAAAATAGAGCTTGTTAGCGCTAAAAAGAACAGATTATCCGCCAGGGCACATATTTTGCTAACTTCAATACTGCTAACATAATCCGTCATTTTGCTTATTTTATACCAGCCAGCGGATGCCATTTTGCTTACGTTTTATTTTCCGCGGAACACAGCCTATGTATGCGGTTTAATTTTGAATTTCGAACGCAAATATTTCAAGAGCCTGAACGAAATAATATCAAGGTAGGTCAAAGGTAGGTACATTTTTACCGGCTAAAAAAATAGTAGGTAACTAAAGACCACCAAATAAGTTGACCTCTCGCTCAAAGCAAATTCTTAGTTTAAGTAGATCTTGTACTATTGGTTTTATCCTTCGCTATTTATTATTTGTGTTGAGTAGGATAAAAAATATATTTATTTTTATAATATTAATTTAATAGCTTTATTTCAAGAGAAAACATGCGAAAAATGATGATTTATTTCGGTTTGTGAAGCAAGTTCAAGAATACAGTTTTTTCATGATCCCGTGGGAATCGTTTTGGTTTCCAAGAAAAAAAAATACTGTTAGTTATTTCATGTTCCAATCTACCTTTGTGCCAAGTTTTATTTAAATACGTCGAGTAGATTGCCAGAAATAACGTCAAACAGGTAGGTACAGTTTTTTGAAGATCCCATGGGAACCCTTTAATTTTGCGGGATAAAGAGTATCCTATTTTACCCTTCAGGTCCTAAGCTACCTACCTACCAAATTTCATTTTATTCCATCCAGTGGTTTCGGCGTGATGTGATAACAAACACACAGACAGACAGACAGACAGACAGACAGACAGACAGACAGACAGACAGACATTTTTTTCAAAAACGTTATTTTTAGGTTCTGTGGCCTTTATAGACCCCCCATTTTAATTTTCACTTAGATAACTTTAATGTACAGACATGACCCCTCTACAGATTTATTATATGTATAGATAACATATACCTAAGTGTTTGTTAATTATTACTGTTACCATTTATTTTTGTCTTGTGTATCTTGTGTTTCTCGCCTTTGTATAAATAATATGTAATGTATTATTATTTTGTGAGAAATAAATTCTTAAACCCAAAAAAAAAAAAAACCCAAATATGTTACGGAACCCTATTTTTTTCCAAAATAAAATTTAGCCTATGTTACTCGTGGATAATGTAGCTTTCGAATGGTGAAAGAATTTTTGAAATCGGTCCAGTACTTTTTGAGCCTATTCATTACAAACAAACAAACAAACATACAAACAAAGTTTTCCTCTTTATAATATTAGTGTAGACAAGATTATCTCGTTTAGAGTATAATATAGCTCGTCAAACAAAAAAGGGGACTAAACAATCTATTGGTATTTTAGCATAGGTAGAATTATTTTTATTCAATGTTCTTTAAATTATTCATAATAGGTATTCAGATTTACATCAGAATACCTTTAATACGAAAGGCTGATTAGTATTACGCGAAAACAAGACGTAGGTCTTTGGAGGTTAAAAGTTATAACTACTCATAGGTGTCAGTAATCACTATAAACGTCAAAATCATATAACGTCTCCGCAAGAAGTTTCAAAGCGCGCATGAGCTTTCCTGTTTACGGAACCCTGAAACATTTTTCGCCAGTTTACTACCAAACTAAAATTAAAACGCAACTATTTCCGCGCCGTGTATTTATATCCGATTCAAATGTAAACAAATTGCTATTGAAGCGAAATGTTTTCGATCGGTCTGAACTCTGAAGCGATGAATCGAATTCGGCAATCTGCACAACATCGGCTCGCTCGTAGATACGTTATGGTAAATGTTGCGAATTGCGATAGTGTACAATAATACTGTGTAATGTAATGGTGCATAATGAAAATATTATTGCATTAGACCATTAAGGTGCAATTTCGATGAAGTTCCTGCTCGGCCAGTTTCTAAATATTTTCTTTAAACACAAAGGAAGCGACCGAAACGACTGCAGACGTTTGAACGTATTTACAATTTACATGAGTATGTGTGCTGAGTATATGACGCGAGTGCTACTTAATTTAAGTAGCGTCTCAGTATTCGGCAATCGGCATTTATTAACGGGCGGTTTCAATAACCTATCTACCAATAACTATTTGTTCATAACGTCGTCATTCAATCATTTGCCGGTTTTTTTATTTATTGCTAGATAGGTTATTGAAATGGGCCGTTTGTGACTAATAGAATAACTACAGTTTGTATAAAACTGTAATCCAACTACGCAAATTATACGTAAATTATGTTACCCGGGCAATTACGAATCTATTGACACCTTATTTATTAAAATCGGACCAATTTTAGTTAGTAGTTTAGGCACTACGGTGGAACAAACGTACGTACATACTTACATACATAAACTACCAAAATCATTACCCTTTATTTTGGCTTCGATGTCGTCGGGTAAAATGAGACATTCGGTTACAACATATCAATCGAAAAATATAATTCGTGTTTTTCCACGCTAAAACGTGCATTTAAAGTTAACGCCTAATAGACATTTATAACTAACAGGCTAACACTTTACACAAATATTGGGTATGTGATTAACACTTTTTGGTCAAGAGTTTTTTCAGAATTAGATCAATAGACCATAGAGTGAAAGATATAATATTTGTATCGTGTTGACTGTAGTTTGAAATTAAACTTTACTATTTAACTTTGAATTAACACCAACCACAGACATAAAAAACGATTTGATAAATAAGAATAACAAATTTAATGAACTTAGATAATTTTCAGCCCCTATATATGCAGCGGACCATGGAGAGTCGCTTCGCTACGTTGAATGTAAGAGGAGGAATGGATGATAAGAATGAAAGTGAACGAAGCGAAACGAGTATGTAAGAATCGTAGCAAGTGGCAAAAAGTGGTCTCTGCCTACCCCTTTACGGGAAAAAGGCGTGATTATATGTATGTATGTATATATGCAGTATGCAGTTTTTATAACGGTCAATTTACACCGAAACGAGACGATACGGGACGCGATAGTGCGTTTTTAAGATAGCTATTCAAATTTGAACTTTATTTATTACACAAAAAGTTTCACGTTTCGTTGTTAAGCGTCCAAATGTCAAGTTATGCAGCGTATGACTGATGTGACATGAAACATGTGTCTTTTTGGGTAGTGAATAAAGTTCAATTTTGCAAAGCTATCTAAAAATGCAGCGCCGCCTCGCGTCGCTTATCGTCGCGGTCTAAATAAGTTGTGAGGGCATAAAATCTTACTTCGTTTAACTCTTAAAAGTTGGAAACCTAACGTCATGAAGATGTTCAGACTTTAGTTGCTTTACAATGATTTAGGGAGTTAAAAACAACGTTTAAAACTATAAAATAAACATCAAAAGTAGCAGCTAGCACAAATCCTCACATTCATCTTTTAAATTATAAACACTTTTTGAAATTTCTTTTTACTATCTAGTGTAGTATTTTTCCGGACTTTTATTATCTCAACAGAAATAATCATACAGACCAATACAGAATAACTTTTTTACATAATAAAAATGCGAAATGGAATGTATTTAATAAAACTTGATGCAAAAGACAATGGTTAGGTTTTTCCCTGCTTCGCGCTAGAAGCTCAAAGGCGACAGAAGTTAAAGTTACATATGAAAATATTTACTAGATGTTTCCCGTCACTTCAATAAAAAGTAGCCTATGTGTTAATCCAGAGCCAAAACTACTACCATACAAAATTTTAAGTTAAGTAGTTTCTGAGATTAGCGGAAACAAACGTACAGACAATCCCATTATTTTTAAACAAAAAAGTTACGATTTTATTATATGTATTGATTGATTTAGAATAAATAGACTATACGGTTAAAACATTGATCACACGGTTAAAATGCTGTTGAAAGTTCAACTACCAACGGTCGTATAAACCGGCAGGAGCCTACACGTTTCTTCAATACGCACCTGTCAGGTTTCGTGGGCCGTCCGCGCTGAAGTATGCGGGTTCGTAGTCGTGGTGCGTCCCCTGGCGCGCCAGCAGGTACCCGGGGTCGTCGTCCTTCGGCGCCTCCGGGGACTTCCAGATGCAGATGTAGTACACCGACAGCAGGATGGCCGCGAACGACACGGACGTGAGGTAGGCCATGACGGTCATCACGCGCACCACCTTGGACACGGGCTTCTCGCGGTACAGGTCCTGCGCGGGCGCGGCCGCCTCCGCCGCGCCGGCCTCCTCCGCGCCCGACATGTCTATGCTCCCCTGGTGTCTGTCATGTCATGCCGCCGCCGCTGCCGCACGCCGAGTGCCGCGCGCGCCGGCGCCCCCCGGGCTCCATTCACAGCCGCCGATCTGTCCGCGGATCGTCCGTCTATTTTTAGGGGTTCCGTATAGTGTAAGCCTAAGACGTGCGGTGTACGTCTCCGGGCTGAAACAACGTATAGTAAAGGAATAGTTTCTTTCTGTCAGTTCGTCTGCCTGTCCTCCCTTGCTAACTTTGTAATTGTGAAAAAATATATGAAATTTGGTATAGTTGACTTTTTACTAAATATATAACCCAAAGTGCACGCGCGACGTGTTATTAAATTATGCGAGGCGCCGTCCGCCGTCCGCCGTCCGCCGCGGACATAACGTGACATACAATTTGATTATAAGATTTAATATTTTCAGTTCATACTTACGTTGTATGGTATCGTGCAAGCATTGATACGAAAATAACTTAAGTACCTACAGCTGTACTTAATTATCATTGATCTCTACTATAATACAGGTCAAACTAATATTATTATTCATTATTATTTATTTAAATTCAATAGTTAGTTATAAAATTTTCAAGTGAATGTTCCGAGTCTTTTTGAACGAATAAGTGCAGATCGTACCCCTATAAACTATTTTCTTTACACGTAATAAGCCGGGAGCTAAGTTACTCTACTTCTAAACTGTATTTCAGAAAAGTCAAGGAATGCCACTAAAAAAACTAGTTATTTTGTTGTCCTGTACAGTACCTACAGGTACCTATTTATTAGGTACATATATCGAATTAAATCCGATATGTTTGTCATGTTCATTGAATGACAGAGAGATAGATCGAATTTTTTACGTTACGTTACTGGTTTTACGTTAAAAGAAATTTGGTGAAATCGGAGCTAAATTCATCATCATCGTCTGAAATTGCATATTATTTTTATAAAAATAACTGATGCAGGTTCAGAGTTCCAGCCTCTATCGGTCCTCACCACGCTCTACTCTCGTAGAACGTCTACGAAATTACTAAGTATTTCTTTTTTAACAAGCATATCTGCGTCATGCCAGCCCATTTGTGCCGAAGCGTAGCTCTGCCACGTCCTACACGCCCAAATCTGCAGGAATGCACTGTATATTGCTTTTATAATATATTGCGCGATATTAATAATTTAAATGGACGGCGAGGTAATGCAGACTATAAGATAAGGTAAACATATCGTTGTATCGGCCGGGTAATGCGGCCTGTCCGCGCGCAATGCACATTAATAACGATATTATTACAACAGAGTAATATAATTTGCTGACTGTATATTGCAAGTTTATGTTTAGAAACTAATTTGCTGACCATATAATGCAGTTACCGTTTACCGTATACTGCAAGAATATAGGTAGATATATAATATTAATAAGAGGGTAGGTACCTATTTCTGATCACGAGGAATAGCTAATAATACTAGTTTCTACTAACGACCCGTTTCAATAACCTATATCTGTCTATAACTATTTCTTAAAACGTCATTCAATCATTTGCCGGTTTTTTGTGATACGACGTTTTTAACAAATAGTTATTGGTAGATAGGTTATTGAAACAGGCCGATAGCCAACAGCCATCATTAATTCGAAATTGAAAATACATGGGATTGATATGACGTTTGCTGTGACATAGCACATAGCGCGTCGTCATCGTAATTATCGATGACATCTCGGTTACAGGGCTTTTCAGCCTGTCGACGCGACGACGCGTGCGACTGCGGTTAGTAGATTTGAGTTCGTCGTCCTAAAATTCGTACTTGTATCTCGAATGCACGTCGAATACTGCGGTAGACAGTCTAATACTACTTACATTATGTAGGAGAGACTCGAGCCCACAGACATCTATTGACTTGCGTTATCGCAAGTCTCATCGTCTATATAGAAACCAAACGTTAATGACACGTTTTTCTACCTACTACTAAGACGTCACAAGAGCGATTATGATGCGAACTTCCCGTCCCCGAGTATTAAACGATTAGGCCGGCGATGGCCTTTGAATCGTTTACTTGGGGACGGCTGCCCCGCTGCGTTTTTTTTTTGTAACCGACTTCCAAAAAAAGAAGGCGGTTTTACGTTCGGCTGTATATATTTTGTTTTTTTTTTGTAGGTTAGACCATCATTCCGCTGTCTGCGGGCCGATTTTCAAAATTATTTTCTTGATGTAAAGGGTATAATCCCAAGTTGTTCCCGTTTTAAAAAAAGTGGTGACCTGATAATAGGATCCATGAGAGATTGAGGGAACTCCTCGAAATTTATATGAACACATATGGTGATTTCAACTTTTTCTGAAGTAGTCCAAGCATATGCTACCAAGAAGTAAGATTTTGCTCCAAGGTATACCCTGGATCCAAAATAACAGAACAGATCTCCTGACGCCTTATAGATACATCTTTGGGGATTTCGGCGTTGTTCAAAGAACTGCAAGCATATCACATATGCCACCATGTCAATTAGAGTAATCATCATCATCACACCATACATAATCACATATAAAAGGTATTTCTCATAGTATTTTGCACTAAAACTGACATCTTTGAACACTCTGCCGTTTATAGACCTATTTGCAAAATTCTTTTGTTGTTTAAAGGGTAGGTTATTGATAATTTTAAGGGTAGGTTACTTGATGATGATTAATGTGATCCATGAGGAATCGAGGGAACTCCTCGAAAATATGGTATACACATAAAGTGATTTAGATTTTTCCTGAAGTTGGTAACATGAGCATATGCTACCAAAAAATAAGATTTTGTACCAAAGTATACCTACCCTTGATCCAAAAGCACTGAACAGAACATAACTCTTTAAAGATAGGTACACATTAGAAAATTTGGCATTGTTCAGAGAACTACGTACAAGCATATGCCACTAACTTACAGTAATCATCATCATCAACTTATTTACAATACCTAATGGAAGCTTAGCGCGTATTCAATAATTATACATTCGATCGTTTATTTTAAACCTTTTTTTAAAATGTTTTAATAAAAATTTAACAAATATCACTAAAAAAGGTTATAATATTATTATTATTACTATTATTTTTAAACAAAATATTAAACCGACTCCCAAAGTAAAAATATACAGTATTATGATGACGTGGAGCTGATCTGATGATGGAGCTGTACCTTCCAGCTCCATAGGAACTCCGTAATAAAACCACCTAACCCCATCGTGTTTGGGCTCGTTTGATTCATCTTGTTGAGTAAAAGTCTTCAGATAGTTTCCATGATGAAGTTGATTTATTTTACTCCCCAGTAATAAAAGATTGTTTTTAACCGACTTCCCAAAAAAGGAGGCGGTTATACGTTTGGCTGTATATATATTTTATTTTGTATGTTCAACGATTACTCCGCTGCCTATGGACCGATTTTCAAATTTTTTTCTGTGATGATAGGGTGTAATCCCAAATTGGATGTGATAGGGTGTAATCCCAAATTGGTCCTTTTGATATCAAAGTGGTGACCTGATGATGGGATCCATGAGGAAACGAGGGAACTCCTCGAAATTTATATGGACACATATGGTGATTTTGACTTTTTCTGAAGTAGTTCAAGCATATGCTACCAAAAAGTAAGATTTTGCTCCAAGGTATACCCTGGATCCAAAAGTACAGAATAGAACTCCTGACTCCTTATAGATACATGTTTGGGGATTTCGGCATTGTTTAAAGAACTGCAAGCATACGCCACCCTGTCAGTTAGAGTAATCATCATCATCATCACCACTATCACACCATACATCATCAGATTATGATGATATAAAAGGTATTTCTCATAGTATTTTACACTAACACGGAGATCATTGAACATTACTCTGCCGTTTATGGACCTATTTGCAAAATCCTTTTGTTGTTGTAAAGGGTTTAATTCGAAATTAGTCCTTTAGTCACTAAAGTGGAAACCTGATGATGCGAGCCATTAGGAATCGAGGGAACTCCTCAAAATTTATATCCACATATATAGTGATTTTGACTTTTACTGAAGTAACACAAGCGTATACTACCAAAAAAATAAGATATTGTACCAAGGTATACCCTGGATCCAAAAGCACTGTACAGAACTCCTCAGTCTTTAAAGATATGCGTTTGGAAATTTCGGCATTGTTTAAAGAACTGCAAGCATATGCCACTTTATAACTTACAGTAATCATCATCATCATCTTAATAGCAATACCTAATGGAAGCTTGGCGAGTATTTAATTATACATTTGATCGTTTAGTTTAGACGTTCTTAAGACGTATTAATAATAACTTAACAAAATATATCACTAAAAAGGTTGAAATTATTATTTTTAAACAAAAAATTAAACCTACTTCCAAAGTAAAAATACACAAAAAAGTATGAAATAAAACTTAATCTCTAAATAATTTCCCTTTCAAATTCGGCTAAAATTTTTACTGTTAATTATCTACTCAATCTTATTAATTTTGAAGTCGGTACCAGCAAATATGAACGTAAGTTCCATAAAATATTGTAGAATATTGTTTGGGCTGGTACCGATTTCAAAATTAAGAAGATTGAGTAGAGAAATAGTAAAAATTTTAGCCGAATTTGAAAGGGGAATTATTTAGAGATTAAGTTTTATTTCATACTTTTTTGTGTATTTTTACTTTGGAAGTCGGTTTAATTTTTTGTTTAAAAATAATAATTAAAATAACTTTTTAACAAATACTTATTTTGAAAATCTTTTTCTACGGCAAAATCGGCAAGCATCGCGGGAATATGTAAAACATAATATTATAATAGATTAGATTATCCGTAAGTAGCGGCTTATCAATTTACTAAACGTTCCACGAGCGCTTTGGGATTCCATTATAGGTAATTGGATCCTCCCATATTGATTCAGTTCAGCATACTTAAACAGGTCATACCTACTTTGTTTAATGACTCCACAATCCATCACTTCCTGACGAGGGACATCTGCTTGTGAACATTGTGATACGACAATTACATTAATGGTCTTTGCGAATTAATTGGCTACTTAGCACCGTTTTAACATAATGGTATCAGAGGTTAAACTTTAAAAAAAAAAAACAATTTAATTAAATTAGTTAATTAGCAATTTTCCGCGAACAAATACTCACAACCTGCAAACAAATGTGTGAGTGCACGCATAAGCATGCGTAAAGCACACTCACAAGTCCCCCGATACTGTTTATGCGTACACTCAGAAACATTATCGTGAAAACACCACCACCACACAAGCAACAATATCTGCAAGATCGTGCTAGGCCACACACCACCATGCAGGTTGAACAACTTTTTTAAAATAAAACTAGGGGACAAACGAGCAAACGGATTACCTGATGGAAACCAATTACCGTCGCCCATGGACACCCGCAACATCAGAGGAGTTGCAAATGCGTTGCCGGCCGTTTAGGAGGAAATACGCTCCCTTCTTGAAGGTTTGCAGGTCGTTATGGTCCGGAAATACTGCTGGCGACAGTTCATTCCAGAGTTTTACAGTGCGCAGCAGAATGCTTCTGGTAAAGCGTACGGTGGAGGACTGCCACTCATCAATGATGATAAATATTTTGTCGCTTGGAACGTAATTTAGGGATGCGCTCTTATTTGGACTTTGACTAGACTTTGGACTTGACGATTTAGAAATACAGTGATGAAATTTTGAACGAATATTCTATTTCCCGCCTTCTTTACTTCATACTTGTAAGCCATATAAATAAAAAACGTCAGAGTTTTTCCGGGAATGTCAATCAGCAATGTTGTGTTATTTTGTATTATTTTTCTAAATTCGTGTTTTTTCGGTTTTTAATGTGTAATATTGGTGGAATATTAACCATTAATTATTCGTTGAGGTGCACTAGTGTGGAAGAGTGATGCATTCTAAAAAATGACTTTGACTAGACTTTGGACTTGACTATTTAGAAATACGTTGATGAAAATATACTCGACACTGGCAAATGGTGGCAAGCCGACTCCGTAAATAATAATAATAAAAAAATAAAAAAAACGTCAAATTGTTAAATGTCAATGTCGAAAACATGCGTAAAAATAAAAATCTAAGTAAAAATCATGTAAAAATGACCAAAGTCCGAATCATGGTCCAATTTTTTTAGTATTTTAGTGATAATGATACATATAAAATTTATCAGATAGTATAATAAGATAAACATTGGAACTTTCATTTATTACGCAAGAATTCCCAGTGGTGTGAGTGGACTCTGAGATCTTCAAAGCTAATTAATTTATAACATTACAACTGTGTCAATTTTTCTCTACTAATTAATTATTACGATGCCGGCTACAATACATAATAATGTAGTTTATGGCCCTCAAGAAGAATTAATACCAGCTCATTTATCATACGGACAGTTTTTGTACGACCAACTGAAGAATGGCGGAAGCAATACGGCTGTTGTAAGTGTATTTTGTTTTCAGTTATTCGGTTATTCCTCTCATCACCTGGCTTTTTAATATATTGTATCGTAATTGTCTGATATATTATATTGAGGAGTACTCTTTGTTTGCCTCCATACAGGTGATGAATCTCAACATATATGTACTTACATTTTAAATTTATTTTAGATTTGTGCAGAAACAGGGGACTCAGTGAGTTATCATGATATTTTACAAAATAGCGTAAATGTTGCCGCAGCCCTCCAACATCTGGGGCTCAAGAAGGGTGACGTTGTGGCCTTGATAAGTGAGAACCGCTTTGAGTTCACGGTGACTGCCCTAGCTGTACTGTTCTCTGGAGGAATACTGTCTACTCTCAACGTCACCTACACTACTGGTAAACTTTTATATTCAACTGGATACATAGTTTGAATACAATAATGATATCTATTAATACTAATAATTTCATTCATCAAATCGGCACATTTAGGCATCCTTTTTGTTCTTTCAGGTGAAATATTGCATATATTTGACATAACAAAACCAAAGTTCATATTTACATCACCTATCACTGCTCAAAATGTATATGAATGTAGCCAGAATCAACCGTATCTCAAAAGCGTAATTTTGTTTGGTGAATATGACGTCATACCGGCTATGTTCTTCGATGAGCTGGTGAAGAAGCACGTGAACATCGATGACTTTACTGTGGTGGACGTGAATGGCACGGAGGACACTGCCGCGGTGATGTGCTCCTCTGGTACCACGGGTCTACCGAAGTGTGTTGAGCTCACACATGTCAACTTCCTAACACTGACAGCACACATGAAGTGAGTATTGCAAAGGTCATAAGTCAAAAACTAAGATTTTTATATTTATTTTAGTTGAAATAAAAAAGAAGTAAAAAATAACCTAACCAAGAGCATGTCAGGACATGTCTAAGTAGGGTTCCGTAACTCTAAATGCGTAATATGCTTTTTTTTAATTACTCCAAAAGTTACTGTCCGATTTGGTTCACAATAATTTACCTAAAGAGTTTTTAGCATGATCTATCAGCATGGAAATTTGCAAGTTTCTATCTCCTATGGTTTAAAAATGCTAGGGGGGGGGACCAATTTACAAACTACTTTGGAGGCCGATTACTCGAAAATTGTCAACTTTATAAAAAAAAACGTATGAAACCTTGCCTTTATTTTAAAAGACCTATTCTAAGATACCCCACGATGGGGTAGAGTGAAAAAATATTTTTCATCCCCACTTCACATGTATGGAGAGTCACCCCTAAAATATAAAATTATAATTTTTTATGATCCCGAAACCGTGATCTATACACAATCTATAACTGCACCAAATTTCATCAATTTATATTCATAATTACAGGAGCTAGAGGCACGGACAGAGCGAAACTATAAGGGTTTCTTAAGTATTACGGAAACCTAAATAGTAGATGAGATGGAATTTTTAAGTATAAACATTCATAATTCATATATATATTATTTATAATTAGGTAATATACAACATACAGTATCATCGGTGATTCATGTGCAATGTTATGTAATTTATATTTAAGGTACTACTTATTAACATCCCAACAAAGCAAGAACCATGAAGTGAAGAATGCCTTATCCCTGATACCCTGGTTCCACGCATTTGGGTTCATTACAACATTTGCACTATTGAGTTTTCATGTGGAAATAGTGTTCTTGGTTAGATTTGAAGAGCAACAGTTTCTAGAGACTATACAGAAATACAAAGTAAGTTCTTTGATACTTTTTTTTTTTTTGTAAAAAAAATCTACATATAGTTTTTGTAACAAAAAATATCCAAATGTTTGTATTATTTTAATTAAGCTATTCAGATATTAGAAGAAATGATAATTATATTGTAATAACAAATTATAATTAATACACATTATCAGCATGTTTATGTTTCAATTAAAAATAGTTAATTGAAACATAAACATTAAACATGCAATAAATTTATGTATTTTTTTTATACTGTATGTTTTCAACATATTACTACAGATCAACATGACAACAATAGTGCCGCCCCTAGCAGTGTTCCTGGCCAAACACCCGCTGGTGTTGAAGTACGATCTCACCTCCCTCAACGAGGTGTGGTGCGGCGCGGCGCCACTGTCTAGCGAGATACAGAAGGCTATTACTGAAAGGTAAGTATCCCGCTAGTCTGGGACTTTAATGATTTATGCCCGGTTTATGAATTGTGTTAACCAACGAAAAAACCGGAGGAGGTTCTTAAGTCTATGTGGATTTTTTTTGTATATGACCATTGACCACACTTAACATAAACTAAGTTTAACTGGTGCTGGGTTTTCGAATCTCAAAAGATCCATGTAGTGGTCACTAGATGAATCTTATTCAAATTCGAGGAAAAGTTTTTTCGTTTTGCTAGTTAGTGTAGATGTTATTCTTTATTAAATAAATTAAGAGTACAGAGACATATGTTTCACTCTTTTGATGTGATAACAACTTCGCTCTCTGGCCTGGCGTATAATAAACTGTCAATTTTGCGGAATCCCGTGAAAGGACCTGGGCCCTAATTCTCGTACCTCGAATCTCGATTCGATTATCGCGCCGACTCATTCACACATGCGTCAAATCATGCGTGCGCGAGCAGGACAGACTGATAATCGAACCGATATTCGAAGCACGAGAATCGGGGCCCTGTTCTGATGCCAGTAATATATTTCTATTGTGTTATAACAGGACGGGGATAGACCACATCCGGCAGGGCTACGGGCTGACGGAGGTGACGCAGGCGTGCTGCGTGGACCTCACGCGCGGGGAGAAGCTCGGCTCCTGCGGCACGCCCGCGCCCGGCATGAGGGTCAAGGTACATACAGCTAATATTACTGTATACTAATATTGTAAAGAGAAAATATTTGTTTATTTGTGTGTTTGTTGTTCATCGAATAGGCTCCGAAACTACTGGAGTCTGGATCAATTTTGGCACAGACATAGAGTAGACCAGTGTTTTTCAACCTGTGGGTCGCGACCCCCTGGGGGTCACGAAGCTTCCGTAGGGAGGCCGCCGGAGGTCGAGAGAACTTTAGTAAAAAACAATAAAGATTAAAAAGATTGATTTATTATGTAAGAGAATTTTAACAAATGGATATACTCATAAATCGATCATCGATATCATCGATGTACGTAATTGTAAAATAAGTGTTTGACGTACTACATTATTATGTACTTATATCCGAATCCTAATTGAGGAGATGATAAAAATATCGTATGGAATGAATATTTGTAACACTGTAACATACACACACATACATGATAAACGGGATCCTCTTCTTTCGCATAATTTTATTTGTCATAATTTCATTTTGCATACCTCACTTGGCATAATTTTACTACGCATAATAATACTTTGGCATAATGGTTTCTAGGCACACTACATCATTAGGCATAAATATCATTTAGACTAATATTGTTTGTCCTAATTTAATGAGGCATAACTCGTAAGGCATAATTTTTTTTGTCATAATAATACTTTAGCATAATTGTTTTTGGACATAAACTCGTTAGGCATATTTTTTTGTCATAATAAATTCAAGGCATTCTGTCACAAGGCACAAATATGCATAAAATAGAACGACATAATGAAAACACGGTTAAAGTAATTAAACGCATATTTATGAAACATTATAAGCAGGTATTACACTCATATACCTAGTGTAACATGTGTAACAGTAGGTTTACAGTAGGTTGAAACATGTGTAAGCCCTTGGGCCACCCGTAAGCCGCTAACATGTTTAAAATAATTAGCTCGGCATGTTCCTAGATAGCAGTTCGTGTTTTTTTGTCCGATATTAATTTCGTAATCAGTCGAAAATTACAATTATAATTGTTATTTCGTCTTAACTCGCACACCCAGTAGAATTTATCATTCATTAGTATGTGAAAAAAAATGCTACAAAGATGTATGCGTAAATATAATAGTATGCTTAAATATCATTATGCGTAAATATATTTATGCTTTTTAATATTATGCATAAAAATATTATTCTTAATGAATATTATGCGTAAAAAAATATATGCCTTACAATAAGTATGCCTAACAATTATTATGCTTTTAGTAATTATGCGAAAAAAAAATATGCTAAGAAAGTTATCACATATGAATATTATGCGAAACTACTATTAGGTCAAATGAAATTATGCCAAGTAAAATTATGACATGTGATTTTATGCGAAAAATAGGGAACCTGATAAAAATGCGAAGGGTCGGGGGGTCGCGAAATATTTTTTCATACAATCGCATCGTCGCATCATGAAAAAGGTTGAAAAACACTGGAGTAGACCATGAGTAAGCAGTGCTTACATGGCTTTATTGTATAATAAATAATACATCTGTTTTCTGTTACCTGTAACACAAGTTCTACGTAGCACGGGATTCGATTGACGTGATATATTATTTAATTATGAATTAAAAATGTTTTTGTATATATTTTTTATGTGTGTGTGAATAAAGAATACAAAGAATAAAGAATTATTTTTAATGGCCACACAAAAGGCTATCGCCACCGACTGACCATCGTTTTAAAAAATCTCCGTTTGTGTCACTTTTCCACTTTCCTTCACACAAAAATTCGAAATTTAATTATTTCAGGTGATCGACATAGAAACAAACGAAAAGCTCGGCCCGCGGAAGGAGGGGGAGCTGTGGATCAAGTCCCCCCTCCGCATGAAGGGTTACATGGGGGACCCGGCGGCGGGCGCGGCGCTGGTCGACCGCGAGGGGTACCTGCGCACCGGCGACGTGGGCTACTACGACGAGGACGGCTTCTTCTACATAGTCGATCGCCTGAAGGAGCTCATCAAGTACAACGGGTTCCAGGTAATATCTCAAGCACGGACTCTAGAAAAAAAAACCAGTCAAATACTGTATTGTATGTGATGACGGTGCTCAATAGCACTGTGCAAGTACTACGATGTTTATCGTTATAAGCAATTATGTTTATTAATATTAGTTACATCATTAGTTTATGTTGACCTCTGGTCGACACTGCACGAGATATAACCAGTTTGGTGGTGTAGGTAGCGCCGGCGGAGCTGGAGGCGGTGGTGCTGCGGCTGGCGGGCGTGGCGGAGTGCGGCGTGGTGGGCGTGCCGCACGAGCGCTGCGGCGAGCTGCCGCTGGCGTTCGTCGTGCGCCAGCCCGGCGCCGCGCTCACCGAGCGGGACGTCGCCGACTACGTGGCGTCGCAGGTGTGTACTGCAGCAGGCGGTGGTGCTGCGGCTGGCGGGCGTGATGGGCGTGCCGCACGAGAGAAGATATACTTATATTCTTTATTTTTTTATTCTATTATTTATATTATTATTTTTTTTTCTTCAAAAAAAAAAACATGAACGGACTAGACCTTTTTTCTAAAAAATAAAAAAAATATTCTAGGTGTCCCCTGCGAAGCACCTGCGCGGGGGAGTTATTTATGTGGATGAAATTCCGAAAAATCCGTCCGGAAAAATATTGAGGCGCGAGTTGAGGAAAATGTTGGCGACGCACCTCAAGAGCAAACTATAAACTAGCCCCTAGCGAGTCTAGTGATAGACGTCTACAGTCTAACGGCCGAATACTGGGACGCTAATCAAAATTAGGAGCCCTTCTATTCACAGGCTGTCGCTGTCTCCGCTAGTCGAAATGACAAGGACACCGTGTGACTTGAGCTTCACTTAATTTAACTATCGTTCCAGTACTCGCCCGTATACGATACAATTCATTGGTTTTGGTTAGATATTCGTGAAATCACAGTGTTTCGTTTTATTAGCTGGATGTGTAGACGTTTTCATTTCAGTAATGTGCTTTATACACTTTTTACCCTCCTTGATGTCACTGCCATTTTATTATTAAATAAGGGACAGTTCTAATATATTGACCAATTATATTTTAATAGTGTTAAATTTTATGTATATGTCACCGTAAAATTGTAAAAACCGTTAGATTGTAATATAACTAGAGAAATCGTAAAATGTTGAAAGACTGCAGACCCAAATAGTCTGCCTATAAATTAACACAATGTTTCGTTACATTACAAATAATATAGCAAAGAATCTTTCGACATATTTTTGCAATCTTGCTAGTTATATTACAATCTAACGGTTTTACATAATATAAGGTTTGGTAAAATCAATTACAGATACTTCGGGCATATGGTCTACTGATTTACATTTAAGCAGATAAATAATTTTCATACTCGAAAAAAAAAAATGTCTTTACATAGGCGTTTGTGTTTTGCGGAGAGTCGCCCATACATGAGATTATTTTTTTTAGTTTGAATATGACAATTATTTTTCTGCCTTAACATCCTTATCGTGTATTCGTAATTGACTTTTATATTACTTTCATCTATAGCTCATTGTGAGGAACCTAGTCAGCTTCGGGCTGTTATTAGCTTAAGAACGTACTGCAAGTACAAATAAGTGTTAGGTATCAATTGCAATTTCAGACACGAGATTTTTTATATTAATTGATAAACTAAGTTACATATTTACATTCCAAAAACTTTAATAGTGTTTTGAACATACAAGCCAAAGATGACAAAACCAGTATTTTACTTGTAAGTGACCACATAAAGTGAGATTTTTTAACATTTAATGAAATTGTTTTCATAGGTTTATGTTTATACCAACCATGTTTTTATTTATTTTTGAAATAAATTGTTTGCTTATCATGAGTTTTTTTTTTACTCTCAAATATATACAATTTAATAATTTCAAACTCAGAATACAACATTATTTTTAAGAAAATGTATATCTAATGCTCAGCCAGCGCCACATTCATAATAATATCTATGGTCGCTTCACACCACGTCGATCTGGCCCCGTGTTAAGTATCCGAAGAACTTGTGTTATGGGTACCAGACAACGGGAACTATATAGTATACTTTAATACTATACATATTATATTTAAGATTTTTATTATATTAGGTTGGGGAAAAAGTTTCTTCGCATTTTATATAAAAATTCAAAAGGTTTTTTTATAAAGTTTATTTACAAGTGACTAAAGTATAAAGGTGCCATTTTGTTCGATAACTTTTTGCCATCTTGTTGGTAGGTACATGATCCCATTGCTATAAAATTTTTGGGGCTTCTGATGAAAAAACTGCGACAAGTGGTTTTGGCAGTCCTCTTGTGATGTCAACCTGACACTGCCTAAGGAATTCTGCAGCGACCGAAACAGGTGGAAATCTGAAGGTGCAAGGTCAGGACTATACGGCGGATGCATTAACACCTCCCAGCCAAACTCCCGTAATTTTTTCTGAGTGGCTAAAGATGTGTGAGGTCTAGAGTTATCATGGTGAAAAACCACACCCCTTCTGTTGATTAATTCCGGCAGCTTTCTCTCAACTTCTTGCTTTAATCTCATCAGTTGTTCGCAGTACAGTTCAGAATTGATGGTCCTGCCTGGCGGTAACAGCTCATAATGAATAATGCCCTTCCAATCCCACCACACACACAGCATCACCTTGTTGCGAGTTAACCCGGGTTTCGCCACAGTCTGTGAAGCCTGACCGGCCTTTGACCACGATCTTTTTCGCACGTTCTTGTCGTACGTGATCCACTTTTCATCACCAGTTATCAGCTTCTTCAAAAATGGTTCGATTTCATTACGTCGTAATAAAGAATCACAAATGAGTACACGGTTCATTAGGTTTCTTTCAGTGAGCTCATGAGGCACCCAAATATCGAGCTTTTTTGTGTACCCAGCTTTTTTCAAATGCGCCAAAACCGTTTTGTGGTCAATCCCCAGTTCTTCAGCTACATCGTAACTACTAATATGCCGATCTTGCTCCACTTTTTCAAAAATGGCAACAGTTTTGTCCGTAACAGGGCGACCAGAGCGACGTGCATCTTTGATATCAAAATTTCCGGATTGAAAACGCTTAAACCAAATTTGCGCTACTCTCACAGATACTGCATTAGGTCCATAAACAGCACAAATTTTTTTCGCGGCTTGTGTTGCATTTTTACCTTTTTTGTAATAAAATTTTAAAATGTATCGAAATTCTTCATAAGAATCACTCATTTTAACAATAAGAAAAATAAATGAAAATCTCAAATTTACCTTATTTGAATTTGGTATCTTCTGTAAAATTAAAACTTTTTAATGATACCAAAATCAGCCAGATACAATTGGTATAGCCCAAGATATTTTATGACAAGTTCATACATACTATAATGCGAAAAGACTTTTTCCCCAACCTATTATTATACACATATTTAATACACATCCATGACCCAGGAACAGAGAAAAACCCGCGACCCCCGGTTGAGCGTCAACGCGCTGAACCACTGAGCCACAGAGATCGTCAAAAGCGATGTTCAAGAAATGTATGAGGCCTGGGCCAGCCCTACGTACAGTACCTATATGTAAATATAGCTACATAATATAGTAACCGTTTCCTATTCTTTATTTTGTTTAATTTCACTTCGTTTCCATGTACATTTAAATTAACTTCGTCAAGGAGAGCAACACAAAGTAAAATAAAACATGGCGGATCAGATCAAAATTAACTAAATAATGTCATTTTGTCAATGACATGACTTTTGACAAAGAAAGAACGTAGGACATTCAAGACGTCGTCTCTTCGTAAAACTGTCTACTACGTCAAAAGTCAAGTCAAAACAACTGTCATGGCCGCCCTAAAAATAGTGTTCTCGCAATAAAAAACTCTTCAAATAATCATTTTTGTACGCATGTACCCTTCTTCAAATTAATTTTTTCGTATTTTTATGATATTCCTTTATTTTTACCCATTTACCTATGTAGTGTACATAGAACTGGCCCAAAATCAAAATTACTACGGAAATCAAAATCTCTTTACAAAAATACAACTTTGTTGCAATAATAACATTGTATTGCAAATATTTACGATAAATATCTTTACTTTTGCATAATTATGATAAGAGATAACGCATTACAGACCTATTTGTGGAGCATTTGTGTAGAATATTGCGTAATGTGTATGTATAAGGATTACTATCACTTTTCTTGTTTTTACTTACAAACTATGCAACGTTACAAACACGAATCACAATTTGCTTGTAAATAAACATTGACAAATTAGAAAGGATACCTTAATTTTTAGGGTACCTTGTCAAAAGGTTTTTATTACCGTTATTTACATTTTGGATTAAGATGTTCCAGAAAACATTCAGGATATACAAAGGATACACAGACATAGCCTCAACATTTATTACCCATATTTACATTATTTACTAGCTAGTTTATCCTTAAGCTCCTGCGGTATTTTGCTTAGCGCGAAGGCGTGCAGGTCGGCGGTGGCGGCCGCGAGCACGCCCGTGGCGTTGGGGTGACTTACCTAAATTAAAATTAAACATTTAAAACTATTACTTTAATAATTTATAGAAAAAGTATGGAGGAAGTTCATCATCTCTTCGTGGAACTCCACTTAATACATGAAATTAAGTGCTACATAATGTTAGTATATACAGATAATATATTATTATCTATTATCATATAAATATATTAATACATGAAGCAAAAAGTACAGTTACACGAGGATTGTGCGAATGGAGGACTACGAAACTTAGCACCGTTAAAGTTATGTGGAGGAAGGTGTGCAAAAGCTTATAGTTTTTATAACAATGCTCAGAAAAATACAAATAAAGTTATACACACTGGCATGCGTACAAACGCATGGCAGTGTGTATAACTTTTAGTAGCTTTGACAAAATTGTCATCCTTTATTTCACATTTCATAGACAATATTTACATATTTTTATTCTGTATCTAATAGGCAAAAGAACCCTAAAAAGAAAATATGAATTATGGTCAAATTAGGACCACAGGGTGACCTCCAGTCAATATTAAGTACACAATGATTAAAATCACCCCGAGACCTAATATATATTATGTTCTGTGCAAATATTGTTAAGAGTTGGTTTATTTGAATCAGCGCTAATCTGGTTCATTTGAAGAATTATTTTCCGCAACATTGCGAAGTTAGCTATATTTCAGAAGACTGGTCAGACTGTAAAAATATTCTTTGGACACCAGGTCCGTTAAATTAATTAAAAAAAAGTGTTTGGACAACTTTAGATTACCTCAGCGCCGTATTTGTAGCAGTTGCCGAGTACGTCGGTGAGGCGGCCGCCGGCGGCGCGCAGCACGGCCTCGGGCGCGCACGTGTCCCACTTCTTGCAGCCCGGGCTCGCGAACACGTACACCGACGCCGCCCCCTCCAGCAGCTGCAGCACCTACAATTTACAAAATGTAAAAGCGATTAAGGCACGGACCAAGCTCAAAAACAAAATGATTTACACTACTCGTATGCACATTGCACATTGTAATAAGATTATTTTTGTGTAGCATTATTTTCTATATTCATGTAGAAGACGGTGTTTGCAAGGTATTTTTTAAACATCTTTTGAAATATTGTACAAATCACAAAAGTGTTTGGTTTAAATTGAAATATAATATGTATAATATTTAGTGTCCGACCGAAAGTTCGGTTTCGGTTTCGGCCGAGTTTCGGCCAAAAATCAAGTTTCGGCGGTAGTTTCGGTTTCGGCCAAAAGTGGCCGAAACTTTTGCCGAAACCGAAACTGATTTCGGAAGTTGTCGTGCACGCTCGCCTTACTTCGTTTCTTGCGGAAACGCTTTGGCGGACGCTGGCGGCCCTGTTCGGGAATTGTCGTGCGCCGTTCGGATAGCTCTGTAGCAACACAACTTAGTCAGTGCATTATCGCCCGACGCATTCTTTAAAGGTTTTTTTGATGGAACTGATTACATATAAGTTTTTGTTTCGTTTCTGTACTTGAATGATTTATATAGTTAAATATTGAGTCGTTGACGTTGGGCTGCAACTAAATGGGAAGCACAAGTTGTGCCAGATCGTCGGCGTACCCCGACGATCTGGCCTTACTAGGTGAAACTCTAAAAGAAGTGGCCAGCACCGCTGCAGTCTTGGAAACCGAAGCGTTGAAGGTAGGCCTAAGTATTAACCGCGAGAAAACCGAATACCTCCACATAAAACGTTATAAAAACGCCCGTGCAAAAAGAGAAAACCTGAACGTGGGAGGTACTGTTTATAAAGGGACGGACAAATTCAAATACTTAGGCTACACCATTACCGACACCAATACGAGACAGGAGGAGATAAACATCCGCATCCAAAACACCTTACGATGCAGCGCGGCACTCCACGAAGTGTTAGTGTCCAATCTTTTAAGTAGAAAAAGTAAGATCGCCATTATTTAGACAGTAATTAGGCCGATACTAATGTACGGATGCGAGACTTGGACACTAACACTCGAAGAAGAGAATTAACTCCTGGTAGCCGAAAGAAAAATCCTCCGCAAGATCTTGGGCCAGGTGAAGACATAAGAGGGAGGAACTAAAGTCCAAACAAACGCCGAAGTCGAAAACCTCATGGCTGAGCCTAACATTATCGGTGTAACGAAAGCCGAACGACTCCGATGGGTTGGCCATGTGGCAAGAATGGAAGAAGATCGTGCCACTAAAAAGGCGTTCGAGGGGCGTCCGGTCGGGCGACGACCTATCGGCCGTCCACGGTACCGCACAGGTTAGACTCTACGACATCCCTCCAGCGCGCTGGAGGGATGTCGTAGAGTCTAACCTGTGCGGTCTTCAAGCCACAGAGTGGCGAGAATCGGCACTAGACCGGGACAAATGGCGCAAACTTGTGTCGGAGGCCAAGATCCACTTTGGGTCGCTGAGCCATCGTAGTAAGCAAGTAAGTAAGTAAATATTGAGTCAGTAACTTTGTTTTGTTGTTACTAACAAATCAAGTCACATGTAAAAAAGAGATTGCAAATGAAAAATGTGAAGTGTTTAAAATATAATTAATATTTTTTTTATATTATATTAAATAAATGATTACAACAAAATTAATATACCGTGTATTCATTTCATGTCCTAATTAATACAGAATAATGGATAAAATGCACCAAATTTCAGTATTTTAAGGAATTTTCTACTTGACCACGTGAGTTTCGGTTTCGGTTTCGGCCGAAACTGAAGCCACGGCCGAATATTCGGTTTCAGTTTCGGTTTCGGCCGGAAAACCAGTTTTTTTTTTTTTTTTTTTATGAAATAAGGGGGCAAACGAGCAAACGGGTCACCTGATGGAAAGCAACTTCCGTCGCCCATGGACACTCGCAGCATCAGAAGAGCTGCAAGTGCGTTGCCGGCCTTTTAAGAGGGAATAGGGTAATGGGGGAGGGTAGGGAAGGGAATAGGGTAGGGGATTGGGCCTCCGGTAAAACTCACTCGGCGAAACACAGCGCAAACGCTGTTTCACGCCGGTTTTCTGTGAATCCGGTATTTCTCCGGTCGAGCCGGCCCAATTCGTGCCGAAGCATGGCTCTACCACGTACCAACCGTTTCGGTCGGACTCTAATAATATTATATTAACTATTTAACAAAAAAAATATGTATGGTGCTGCTCAAAATCTTACGTTTTAGGAGATTGTGTGATTTTTAAGAGGTGATCTTATGTTAAAAATAAAAAAATTAAGTTAAAAAATTTCACTCTAATGTTTTTTTTTTTTTCAAAATGTACAAATGGTTCAGAACTTTAGAACCTGTCAAGGATTGTGTACTTTATTCCATATTTTTTTTCCACTTAATTGAACTCTGACTAGGTAGACTAGGTGATAAGAAATAACAAAGTAGGCTATGACCTTGCCTTAAAGTCGACAGTAAAGTTTTATATCCTGTTTACTTTTTGGCGTACACAACATATCATATCCTATAAAATGTTATAAGTAAACAAAGTAGCGACTATAGTCGAGTTCACCAAAAAAAATAAAAAAATTAGGGGTTTTCAACCTCACTGAAACAATGTCAATAAGTTGGATAACAAATTTGTCAAACTTCCTTAAAAATGCCAGGACGCGTAGCATTTACCTAATTCTTCGATTTATACATTTAAGGAACAAAAGGAACGTTGATACAAAAATGCAGACCTTGTATCCAGCTCCACCGACTCTCAATATTTGGCTAGCGTTCATGACCTGCAAGGCCTTCTCCACTATGGGATTAGAGTGGCTGCGGGTCGTGGTGATGACTAGGGAATCGGGGGGCGGCGCGGGGGCGAAGCCTCCCACCCCCACCTCCTGCAGGCCCCAGATGGTCCGTCCCAGGATCCTTTCACCCTCCACCAGACTCTTGTAGTACGGCTGGTGGATGACACCAGCTACGGGCTGTTCATTCACTGATATACCGATCAGCACTGTCACATGTTCCAAAAATCCTAAAAGAAATATGCAGGTTAAAAACTGATATTTTGTGCCTTAAAGTATCGTTACTGTGCATCCTTTGCTTAGGTAGACCTCAATTTAATTTTAACATAAGTACCCATGCATGTGCCATAAAGCCAAGTTTTAGTAAATGTAGACTATGCAATAGTAAGTAAGCTAAATGCAAAATTATTTAATAAAACAACATTATAAAGATAACAATAATATGACTTTTAAATATGTGCGAATTTTTATTGCATTTATAATTTTAAAATTAAAACTGTAAATAATAATTTAAAAATGTAAATTAATTCACACATCAAGTAACATGCCAAGATCCTTGAGAAGTGTTGGTTGTATGTTGGTACTTGTACACAATATTTTAAACTATAGTCTTTTTACGCTAAGAAGTCAGTGAATCATGAGTACATATCCCAAAATGGCTTCTATTGGTTAATGGGAACACAGCTTATGCATCATTGGTTAATTTTGATATTTGTATGCATCATTCACACAAATATACTATAAAAGCATGCCTTTTTAGTTTTTAGGTGCTAAAGTAAAATCTTACTTTCTAATGGGTGTTAAATATTTTACAACATCCAGAGCCCAAACTATCTACATGTTCAAATTATCCAATTACCGAAGTTCGATTGGAGTAAACTTAAGTACCACTTGATGCTTATTAGTGGATGAGTCAAATACATTTTCCATCTTTCCCAAGGATCTCTCTTCAACATAAGAGCACCTAAAATAATTAAATGTCAGAGTAACAACTTGTGTGTCTCTCGAGCACATTTATCATTACTTCATATGAAGCTTATGTGCTTGAGAATTACCACAAAGGCTATTATTGATTAAAAATTTGCTAGCTATTAAATACAATTAACATCCTTAGCAGAAGTAGATAATTAATATTAAACATTTATTTTTACTATTATCTGAAAAATAAATAAACCTTGTGTGTATTCTGACGTTCCATCCAGAGGATCGACCCACACAACAATGTCTTCCTCTTTCACACTTTTCAAGCTCGCCGGGCAATCCAGTCTCAATATTTCTTTATCTGCATCCAGGACAATACAGTCAGCAGCTTCTTCCTGCAAATTTTTTCTGTGATAATTTGTATGGATTTTTTTAGAATAAATAAAGTAATTTAAATTGTAAGAAATCCAACAAACAAGATTTATTCAAAAAATCCAAAACTGACCTCGCTGCTTTGACATTGTTCCTCTTCCCCAATAATATTGACCTTTGGGAACTGGGCAGACAGTGATGCAATAATGCACTTCTGTGCAGATCTATCTGCTTCAGTTTGGTAATCATCTTTGGCCTGCAATAGAAATAATTTTAAATCAACAAAGAGAAAGTTGCTGAAAAACTGGCAGCCTTATTCGTCACAAAATAAATGTCAGTGAATTTAATAGCTATTAGCCTCGTTTCATTGTATATCGCAGAATACGTTACGAAATAATTACCTTTTCCACAATGCCGAGTTCACCTTTGCTCATTACATCTCGAACTATTTTTCCTGCCCTTCCAGCGACTGATACTGATGAAGCTAATAATCTAACAACTAAAGGAACATTTGCAGACATTTTTTAATTATTTTAATATAAGTTTTAATTTAAATTTATCCTTGAACTGCGAACATTACATTTAGGTAGTTATTATTAATATGGGCGTTCACATAACATGGGTACCTTAAATAGTAAATACAATAGCGTATCTCTGCTTCCAACAGCGAGATAATAAAAAATATTATAATTTTATCGCAATGTAGAAATTAGAATTTTAGAATTAGCAATCACAAATCAGAAATTCAGAATGACATTATTGACAACACACTTCTTCTTCTTCTTTTTAAAAATTGGCTCCTTTGTGATTCGCCAATGTCAGAGTGTGTTGACAACACACTTGACAACACACCACAATCTTTGTCAATGTCATTAGTGACATTCTTTTGTTTTTTTTTTTATCGTTGGCTTTTTGGCTATTAGCCACTGTCAAGTAAAAAGGGCGGGAAATAGAATATTCGTTCAAATTTTCATCACCGTATTTCTAAATCTCAAGTCTAGTCAAAGCCCAAATAAATCTAGACAAAGTCCCGTCTAGTCAAAGCCTCAAGTCTAGCGTAGAGTTTCTCGACCACTCTGTAGAATCACTCTCATCAAGGGTGGCGAATTTGGAGCGTGAGGTGGACTGCTTTAAAACAACCAAAGACGATATGATGGTTTTACATGAGCGCTGCTCAAAGCTTGAAGATATGTACCGAGATAGCGAGCAGAGAGCAAGATTAAACAATCTTGAAATCAAAGGTGTTCCCATATCAAACTCGGAAAACCTATACGATATAGTAGCCAAGATATGTAATACTGTCGGTTGCACCATACCTAGGGAACAGATCAATTATATCGCAAGAGTTCCTACACGTCACAACGATCAACGTAAAAATATTATCTGTTCCATTAACAACAGGTATTTGAAGGACAACTTTGTGGCTGCTGCTCGCAAACTCAAATCATCACTTACAACTAGCAAACTGGGATTCCAGACAGATAATATTGTATTCGTCAATGATCATCTCACCCGTGACAATAAGATACTTCTTAATAAGACCAAGAAATTGACTAAAGAAAAGGGTTTTTTGTACGTTTGGGTAACAGGTTGCAAAATACTTATACGGAAAAACTCTACGTCGCCTATTCATCATATATCAGAACGGAAAAAGACTTAGCAAAATTTATAAAGTAGTTTCGATACCAAACAACTGCTCCGATTCGCCCAATGTATTAACTCTCGCTTGGTTTAACAACAGGTTGAGGAACCTAGGTAACGTTTTCTTATTATATTTTCTAAACATAATAATATTTTTATCTGCTTGCTTCTTGCTACAAACTTATGCTTATGTAGTTGCTTTTAGTCATTATGGCTACATCGCTATGGTTGCTTCTCACTTTTTTACAACTGTGTTTTGTAGTTATAGAATTTATTTTTCCTACTATTCTGCAATCTCTTCGATACGCCTCAGTTTACGATTCATCTATGATTGCTTAATTAAAATTTATTTCAGCTCGGAAGTTTACTTTGTCAATTTAAATAAATTGTGTTCTTATAAGTGCTTATTTTATCTAAATTTAATCCTTAATTCAATGCTGCTAATTGCTAAATTTAATTTGGACAATTATATTTACTCTATTTACATACTAAATTATTTCATTATTTATAATGCTCCCCATTAGTGTTTACTATCAAAACGTAAGAGGATTGCGCACCAAGACTACCGAGTTTTATCGAAACATTTGTGCTAGCAATCATGATATAATTTGTCTCACAGAGACATGGCTCATTGCAGACATTGCAGATTGCGAACTATTTGATGATCGGTACACGGTCTGGAGGCGGGATAGGAATTACGCTGCCACAAACCAGACTCTAGGAGGAGGTGTGCTAATCGCAGTGCGGCGAGACCTAGTAAGTGATATGCGCAGCGAGTGGTTTTCGACCGCCGAGGATCTGTGGATTACTCTGTCCACACGCAATAGGAGATCGTTCACAACAAACTAAAATACATATATGTGTGGTATACATTTGCAAGCAGAACCTCGGTTACTCTCAATCAGCCCAGCTTGCGAATTTTTCCGACAACCTGCACGATATCGTTGTCGGTAATATGTCTGATATGTTCCTGGTTGTTGGTGATTTTAACTTGCCAAATATCGAATGGCAACCTAACGATAATGATAATTCTCTCTTTCCTTCAAACATTCAAAGCGAGGCCCAGGTTGACTTCTTTGACAACCTTAATTACACAAATCTCCTGCAATACAATTCCCACGTTAACGTGAATAACAAAATTTTAGACCTGATTTTTTCAAATAATGAAATAATAGTTCATTGTTGCCCAGACGCTTTGGTGCCGGAAGATTCTCACCACAAGGCCTTATGTGTTACTACCGGTCCAACTGATTTTGACACCCTCACCCCACAGCCTCGTACCAAGTATCTATATCATGCCGCTGATTTCATCACCATTAAGGAACGCTTGTGCGAGATAGACTGGCCGAATGAACTAAATTGTGAGACGGTCGAAAATGCGGTTTCTATTTTCTACGATATTTTGTATAAACTCATAGATACTTTTATACCTACTAAAACAGTGGTTCCGTGTCGTAGATATCCTCCCTGGTATAAACAACCCCTTATTAAAATTCTCAAAGAAAAGTCGAAGTTTCATTCAAAATTTAAAAAGTATGGTAATTTCTCAGATTATGAATCATTTACTTTGCTACGTGAACGGGCTAAAGCAATCGAGAGTGAAATGTACAACAGCTACATATCCCATATAGAGAATAACATAGCGCAATCGCCTAAGGCTTTTTGGTCGTACGTAAAGTCCAAAAATCAAGCCAATTTGTACCCCTCCTCATTTAAGTTTAATAATTGTGCTTCTAGTAATGGGAAGGATATTTGCAATATGTTTTGTGACTACTTCAATTCTAACTTTCTCTCCAGTAGCACTGTTTGTAATATCGATACCCTTTCCGAAGACTCGTTACAGTCCACGCCGCTCCCAAATAGCATTGCAGACATACCATCGATAGAAGTCAGAGAGTCGGAAGTATACAAGTTACTTGCCACTGTCGACATTAATAAATCTGCCAGTCCAGACAAGATCTCTCCATTGTTTATCCGCAAATGTGCAGATGGCCTTAGTGCACCACTTTCGATTCTCTACAAGCGGTCACTGGCTGAGGGCGTTATGCCCACAATATGGAAATCAGCTTTTATAACTCCTATCCATAAAAAAGGGCCAAAGGATAATGTCCAAAATTATAGACCTATATCTAAACTCTGTATCTTCGCTAAAATATTCGAAAGAATAGTACACGGCCAGGTAAGCGCATTGTTAAAGCAAAGTATGAGTGAGAGTCAACATGGATTCCTTACAGGACGATCGACTACTACCAACTTGGTTATTTGTAGTGAATTCATAAGTAAATGTATGTCGGAGAGAACGCAAGTAGACGTTATTTACACGGATTATGCTAAATGTTTTGACCGTCTTGATCATGTTGTTCTGTTGCGCAAACTTCTAGACATTGGCATAAGGGGTGACTTGTTCAGATGGTTCAAATCCTATGTCCACAACCGATGTCAAACCGTTGTCCTAAACGGATTTTCGTCAAGAACCTCATTCATCCCTTCAGGTATTCCCCAGGGCTCTTTATTGGGTCCTCTGTTGTTTAATATATTCATCAACGATGTATCCACACAATTTTCGAACTCCAAGGTATTGCTGTTTGCTGATGATATGAAGATCTTAAAACAAATTAAAAACGTTGATGATGCTTTTAAACTTCAAAACGAAATCAACAACTTTTACAATTACTGCATAGATATGCATGATTAGATAATCGACTGGATCTAAATGTATCTAAATGTTGCGTTTGTTCTTACAGCCGTAAACCTACCCCAATAAAATATGATTATAAATTTTCTAACATATCTATAACACGAGTTCACTCCATTAAGGACCTGGGTGTAACATTCGACTCCAAGCTTCTATTTGACTCGCATATAAATAACATAGTTAATAAAGCATCAAAATCACTTGGTTTTATTTCTAGGATTGCAGCAGATTTTAATAACATAAAAACAATTAAAATATTGTATTGTACCTTTGTCCGCACTCATTTGGAATACTGTTCTCCAATTTGGAATCCCAATTATCTCACATATATTGAGCGCATTGAAAAAATCCAAAAGAAATTTTTAAGACTTACCTATCCAATTTAAATCTAAAACTTATTTACCGAACTACTTGAAACGTTGCGAAAAATTTCATATTCTTCCATTGTTTGAGCGCAGAAAAATAGCCGATATACTTTTTCTTTTCAAACTAGTTAATGGTACAGTGGACTGTCCCGAACTTATTGAAAAAATTAATATAAGTGTTCCATCATTATCACTCAGGAAACATCAACCTCTGTACGTTCCCCCAGTATCAACGAACTATCGTCGGAATTCCTTTGTTTTTAGATCAAGCAGAGCATTCAATGAAGCGTCTCGGAGCATCGACTTTGACTTATTTTTTACTAGTATCAGTACACTAAAGAACAACCTCAGTGACTACTTTTTTAAGCAATAACTATTATTACCTATATATTTGTTTTTAAAATATATTATTATTATTATTATTTTTTATTTTTTACATTTGTTACAAATAGTGTTTAATTCTTGTTTGCTGTTTGTTTGCTGTCTAACATTCTTATTTTTTACTATACTTTACTTCTATCTGTGAAAACTTTTAATTGGCCTTCTTGTAGGTACTATGTCAAAAGTATATTATGTTCTAGCTGTAAGTTTTCCTAAATAAATAAATAAATAAATTATGAGGTGAAAAAAAAAAAAAAAAAAAAAAGTCGGAATAGTCAATGAGTCAAGTCAGTCAATTCAGTAAATAAAAATATCATATTTATAATACAAAATGCGTCCCATGGTCGATTATTACCAACCATGAGCACAGAATACCATGAGACTAATTCTGCCGTCTTAACGAAGAGTGCAGTAAGTCGAGCCTTTGGGCAAATTGGATTAAGACCTTATATTATGGTATAATATGGTCTTAAATCGATTTGCCCAAAGGCTCGACTTACTGCACTCTTCGTTAAGACGGCAGAATTATTGACCATCAGTTTCATTAAAAATAAGTAATAATAGCATAGGTTTTAGGTAAATGATCACAGAATTCAAAACATGCAGAATGAGTGTTCGAACACATTTGTGTGCAGCGCACTGTGTCCAAAACCATGGCGAAATACTGCCCCGCCTGCACTTTTTAGGGTTCCGTAATACTTAAGGAACCCTTATAGTTTCGCTCTGTCCGTCCGTCTGTCTGTCTGTCTGTCCGCGCCTCTAGCTCCTGTAATTATGAATATAAATTGATGAAATTTGGTGCAGTTATAGATTGTGTATAGATCACGGTTTCAGGATCATAAAAAAATAATAATTTTATATTTAAGGGGTGGCTCTCCATACATGTGAAGTGGGGATGAAAAATATTTTTTCACTCTACCCCATCGTGTGGGGTATCGTAGGTATAAGTCTTTTAAAATGAAGGCAAGGTTTCATACGTTACTTTATAAAGTTGACCATTTTCGAGTAATCGGCCTCCAAAGTAGTTTGTAAGTTGGTCCCCTAGCATTTTTAAACTATAGGAGATAGAAACTTGCAAATTTCCATGCTGATAGATCATGCTAAAAACTCTTTAGGAAAATTATTGTGAACCAAATCGGACAGTACCTCACTTTTGGAGTAATTAAAAAAGCATATTACGCGTTTATAGTTACGGAACCCTCCTTAGACATGTCCTGACATGCTCTTGGTTAGATTAGGTTATTAATTTTTACTCTTTACACTTACAAAACAAATCGCGTTGTTATATTACGACAATTAAGTATTCAATAAAAATTAATTGAAAAAAGTTGGGTAAAATTCTGTGGCAACATATTATGCGTGGATAACCATTCCAATTTGGAGTAGTTGTGACGGCCTCACTTTCAAGCGTGTTGACGGCTTCTGGACGATTTCTGTATATGTAAATTTCTGTTTCTGTGTAAATGATATTCATAGCATTAATTTTAATCGTTTATTATTTAATAACTATAACTTAACAAGATACATTAGTCTCAGTGTAGAAATAAATTTGCAATCACTTTAAGCTACCATAATATGCAAAAACATTGTGTGATCATAAGGCACTAGGATCTGCTTTTTACAAAGAATGCTTTAAATATAATTTTCAATAAAATGATTTATTAAGGCCCCTCAAACGTATTTTTATAATATATTTTAATAACTTTTGATAAGTTTGATTTAAAAAAAGTACTTAATCAAAAATTGATTATTTAAACTCGCTATTTTAATTTTTGACGTTTTTTGAGAAAATTGAGCAAAATTTATTCTCTAGTTTACGCTACAATGATAAGTCATTAACCTTACTTAATATTATGATTTTGTTTTAGCATTTCTTTTTCTCAAAAAATAAGTAACATTAATTTGATATAATCTAAAAGTACAATAATATGTGATTTTACAATAATTAAAAATATAAAACCCTAACAATAACAATTTGATGCACCCATTATCTTATTAGTTATTAGGCAACAAAAACTAAAGTTACATTTGTTACCTATAGTCTATTCATCAGACCTTCAATATCATGCTATATATAACTTATTTAATAGCTTGGCCAACTTTACACCATAAAACATTTTCAAAGTATTCATCAAAATTATAATCAATATTTACTTACGTTAAAAACAATAATTGATCAAAATTAAAATGCAATAGTTATAATAACATTAAAGTTTAATAATAATTGATTGCCGAACTACTTTAAACTATAATATCAACACAAACATACCTGTTTGATATTTTGAGTTCTTTATAAAATATGTCTATACAATAATTAATATTCAAACTTTAACTTAGATAATTTGTATATTATGCTACAATAACCCTACACACCTTTATCTTATTCATAAAACAGTTGTAACATTTTAAATATAAATTATAAAATATATTAATATACCTGAATTTTCTTATCTCTAAACCATGATATTACAAATATTAAAAGGAAAATGTTTTATTACATGACTTGCCACAAATATGAGTAACTCAGGCAAGTTAAAAACATAATATTTAAAGCATTGAAATAACAATATTAGTAGTTAAAACATAAAATTGTTTAGACATTTATTATGCTTCTTATGCTCACTATAAACAGTAACACATAACATTTTGAAAAACCAATTACAGAAACTTTGGGAAATTATTTAAAAAAAGGCAGAAAAAAAATAATTTCGAAAAGAATAATTTAGTATGATTCTATGGCGCCGAAAAGGTTATTGACCTCACACTGCTGATATCAATTCATTGAACTTATTATTAAAATTATTTTGAAATCAGCTGTGTGGTCAGTGTCGAAAATAGTGCATTGTAATTTTATATATTATTTTATAATTATTATTCTGTCTCTACTTCTTTACATAGAAGAAAATCAAGTGCCTTTTTGGTGCCTTTTCTGCTAAATTGATTTTTCAAAATGTTATAGGTTACATAATAATATGAAAAAAGGCAAAAATATTAATAAATACAATCATTAATTTCCAAACACATTTTTTTTAAATGCTATTTGATTTTTAAAACTTACTAACAAAAATATGTATATATTTTTGTTAAGTAATAATAATATAATATCTATGGACGTTTCACACCACGTGAATCTGGTCCCGTGGTAAGTTCTCGAAGAACTCGTGTTACTGGTACCAGACAACGGAAATTTAATACTTTTATACTATACACATATTTAAGATCTTTATTATATTATACACATATTTAATACACATCCATGACCCAGGAACACAGAAAAACTTTTTGTTCCTTCGGCGGGATTCGAACCCGTGACCACCGGCTTGCAGTACCAACACGCTCAACCATTGAGTCACAGAGGTCGTCGGTAACATAGTACGTATGTACTAAATTATGAATTGATATTATATTACATTTGGAATAATAAACAATAATTATTTATTATTGCCAGTTTATTGCTTGGCATACTTAATATTTATTTTTAATATATTGTATGATATCCATATAAAATGGACGGATGTGTGAAAGTAATGTTTTTTGCATCATAATTGATTAAGTCTTGTATTCTTTTAATTATTATTATTTTACACAAAAATATATATTTGGGCCCATAAAAGTTTTCATATTTTATATTTACATTATTATAAATTTTCATATTCATCTTTGAAAAATCATGTTTTGATTTTATATCTGCTCCATACACTTTTATTATTAATTTTAGCTGGTATTTTTCCCTCATATATTGCAGACCATCTCAATATGATTTTAATATTTTTTAAACAACTCCAGCTTCTTTCTTTGGAGAGGACTCTTCTTCAATTTTGACATTGGTTGTAACTTTTGCAAGAATATACTGAAAATAGTAAAAAAAATATTGGATTGTTCAGAAAAAAAAAGTGTAATACGTAAACACTTTTAGACATGATATAAAAGATGAGTATACATCAAAGTATACATTTAACTCCTTACTAATAAAAATATAAGGTTTGATAAAATCAATTACGGAAACTTTGGGTACGTCATATACTGTTTGTGTTAAGACGTTTAGGCAAAAAAAATATATTTGAAACTCGTGAAATTACATCTTATTGCATTATATCGACCACGCGCACACAGGTTCAGATATGAGCTCGAATGACTTTTCCTTGGTGTATGCAATATGTATCGATGTCTCTGTCGTGCTACATCTGCTGTCCTTGTCGCGCGCGAACGCTTTATGCAAAAGATTTAATTTCTTGCAATATTTTAATAATTTTAGTTTGTATGTTTTTTTACACGGGTTTAATTTTTTTTTTGCCTAAACGTCTTTACACAAGCAGTAGATCACATGCCCGAAGTATTCGTAATTGATTTTACCAAACCTTATATTTACACTACGGATAAGCAATTCAATATTTCTGTCTTTGTCTGTCAAATGACTTTTCCAACAGATCCGTCAGAGACGGCAACATCGAATGCTTATACACTCTGTAAACATTTTTATTAGTAAGGCGGTTTATCTCTCCTGCACTATTAGTGATAATGAGCGTGTACTACATATACCCCCTTACTAATAAAAAATTCTTAAATATGCGTATAACGTATGAATAGTTAAATACGCTGCGTAAGTTATACGTCCGTTAAAAAGCTGTCTACTATAGCTCTACCAGAATCTGATGGCATTTTAAAAAAAATAAAAAATGTGATTTTCATATGGCAATGTCAAGTATGACCCGTCAAATCAAAGTACGTGATCTGTCAACCGCTGCTAAAATTTTGTGATTATATTCTTGGAATTTGTTGTTTTTGTGAAAATATCCAAAAAGGCAATTCGATCTCAAGCGAGAAATATTGTTTTCTATGTCTATAGTAAAATACAGAAAGAAGAAGGTGTAAATCGAACTCAATCTTATAATTTAAAGTTCGTGGTAGAGTTGACCGGTAAGTTAGAGTGAGTTGTTTTGATACTTTTAGTTTTTTTATATTTTCTTAGGTAATTATTGTGACTTCTTTAAATGTGTTTCCAGTACTACTATAAGGTGAATCGTAGCTGATGGCACATCGAATGATGGTTTGTTTTCCATGCCTGGTAAAAGGAGGAGAGGAGGAAAAAAGAAAATCAACATAAGACAGTTTCGATTTATAGTTGATTAGGAATAAAGTAAACGAGTTCTATACAGTTCGGAAGGAAATTCCAACATTAAATAAACTGTTGCCAATTTAATTGTATGTTATTCGTAATAAATAAGTATATGAAGTAATTCACGATTGATTTATTTTTCATGAAATATCATTATATTACATAGTATAAAACAAAGTCCCTTTTTTGTCTGTCCCTATGTATGCTTAAATCTTTAAAACTACGCAACGGATTTTGATGCGAGTTTTTAAAATAATAGTCTTTAAGTATTTAATAGTCTTTAAGATATTATAAGATTATGGTAAAATTTATATTCAAGTACTTATTATGTAAGTATATTATCAAGTGGTCGCGCATGTCGTATCGAGGTGATAGGGTCCCATTTTTAACAATTTGCATTGGGCAAACCTAAAAACATGTTCAATATTGTATCAGTAGTATATTGCTGTAAGTAGGTAGAGAATTATTCGCCGAAGTAGTTTTTTCTCCAAGAACACTATTCCACGCGGGCGAAGCCGCGGGCAAAAGCTAGTTTTCTATATTATACACCGAACATTCTTCATACAGTCTTATTATAATTCATGTTCAATAATACTAAAGACATAATTAAATATTAACCAGTATCAAGATCGTTTAATCCAATTTCCCCAGTATTGCACACTACAATTTTTTTTTTCCCTATTTGCCATGAGATTCTGGTACACCTATAATAAAGATAATCAAGACCTTGTATAACTATAATCACGCTACACACCATAGACAGAAGACTCAAAGAAAAACGTTCAGGAATTGAGTAACACGCAAATAACACGTATCCGATGTTAAAAAATACAACAATAACTGATCAACACGATCATTATACATTTGTATTTTTCCGGGCGCAAGATGTAGATTGTAGTCCAACTCTTACGTTAGGTATTCAGAAATAGGACACTAACGAGTTTCGAAAGAATATAAAATCAGCTGATGAATTGGAAATCCGCCATCTTGTCCTTATAACTCGGCTAAACAAGGGAATACCCTTGTATAGGCGTTAAATAAATTAGTATGGAAATTACAACATCGCTATACAGGCCTTACGTCATAAAATGATTATTGTATACACAGTGTGTAACTTTTTATTAGTAAGGGGATAGCGTATACTTCACTATTAAGTATGCAGTAAATTGTCAGCACATATGTCACAATTGTTCACACATAAGAAAGCCATTTTGACATTTGTACTGATGATTCACTGCATTCTTAATTCAACTCACCTTGACGACCTGGTCGATGGTGTGTGTATCCAGCATGCGCGCGATGGCCGCGTCCTCCACCGCGTGCAGGAACAGATGCTTCGTGTTCTCGCGCAGCCGCTGCACGCGCGACCACTTGTCCCGCGGCGCCGCGCGCGCCCCCATCTTCTCTATCACTTTCTCTAGCACCTGCATATAGCAATTATATTTGGTAAAAATAATATAACTCACAATTTATGTAAAACTATTTAAATGTGTATAAATTTAATGGTTCAACTTTTGAAAGCTACGTAATAAACAGCATCCCGAGGGCTACTTTAGCTCCATCTCACTCCTCAGCGGCGACCTCTCGCTCTAACACCGTGTAGTTACCGTGTCGACGTTCTCGTCGGGCCAGCCGAAGTACTCTAGCACGTCGCTCTCTATCAACTGCGACAGCAGGCGGCGCAGGTGCTCCTCCAGCTCTGTCTCGCTCATCAGCGGCGACTCTTCGCTACTGTTCTGTATCTTTAGATAACAAAAAAAAAAACCAATTACGGCACAGTACTTTAAACAATCGAAAAAATTATATCACGAAGTTGGCGTACGGCGGCAACTAGGGCTGAGCGGTAAAAACATACCTCAATCTCCTCCGCCTCAGCGCAGTCCTCCTGCAGGCCGCCGTACAGCACGCCCGGGCCGTAGTCCTCCAGGATACGGTCTGTCTCCGCGTCCAGCACGTTCAGCACCGACTCCATCTCCGACTTCGTCACACGCGACCCCGTCAGCGTCGAGCCCTGCACCAGACGAGCAAAGGTTTGTTTGGTGATCTACGTTACGTCACATCGCGCCGTAACGGAACACGCATCGCGCACGCTTAGCGGCGTGTGCGGCGGACCAATCAGCGAACAGTCCGAAATCGCGCCTACGAAGTTATTTCAGTTGCGCGCTATTAATACAACCACTGAAACGCCTAAAGTGGCCTGTGCGAGAGTACCACCCACTCGGTCGGAGATATCGGCGCGCGCGCTCCAGGGCGTGCGTGCTCCCGTGACATACAGTCTACACTCTACAGACACTCACTAGCACGTCGCGCACGTGCTGCAGGCGCGCGCGGAACACGTCGGGGTGCTTGGTCCGCACGTGGCGCACGAGCTGCTCGCCGCGCGCGTACGCCCGCGCCGTGACGCAGTACATGCAGCGGCGCGCGCGCTCCAGGGTGTGCGTGCTGACGTGCCGCCGCAGGAACGACTCGCAGTTGAACGTCTTGCTGCACACGTTGCACTCGTACGCTGCAAGAACATATTCCACTACATGATAATATATTATGTGTGTGTTGTACCACCGTCCACCACCAATATCTGTAACATTGGTTGTGATGCACAAAAATGGCTGGTTTAATCCAAAATAAATAAATAATATCATCTATTTTGATGAAAGAGCCAGTTTTCAATCTTTAGATAAGTGTCAGATAGCTCATTCACTTTTTGGTCCCTGTCTCTGCCACTTGAGTCTCGATATAAAGTAAGAAAGTGACAAAACATGTGAATATGTTATCCGACGCTTATCTAAAGACTGAATAACCTAACCAAGATCATGTCAGGACATTGTAACTATCAACACGCGGTTTTCTTTGAATTACTTTAAAAGTTATTGTCCAATTTCGATCAAAAAGTTTTCCTAAATAGTTCTTAGTATGATCTATCACCACGGAAACTTACATCCATACTTCACATGATGCCAAAACCGAGATCTATATACGTTATAATTATGATTGTACAAAATTTCATCCATTTATATTCATAATTAAAGTACCAATAGGACAGACAGACAGAGTTTAACTATAAGGGTTCCTTGAGTATTAGGGATAAAATTTGGTCCTATCTTTTATAAAATGTTAAAGTAATTTTATGAATTATAGTGGAGTGTACATACACTTGTCTGTCGAGCTATGTTCTTTTATATGCTCATTATAAGTTTCCATGTCTTCGAGTTCTGTTTTGAAGTATTCACAGTCTACAAACGGGCAGAGTATCGGTCCCTTCTTAACGTGAATCCTGTCATGTGCCAAGAACCTGAAAATTATAAGTCTTATAAGCTCGCCCCAATGTAATAAATTATAATTAATAATAATATTTTATTTAAAAGGTTTAAGAAAGAATATTAATGATGTTATTATAACAAATGGCATAGCGAAAAATTAAATATCAGGAATAAGTATAAAGTACACTTTTTATCAATTTAACTAGCTGTCCCGGCGAACTTCATACCACCTTAGAATTAAATTTGTTGACGTACTGAGTACTGACAGCAGCGCCACCATTCTCGAATCCACTTGAACACATACAAAAAAATTATTAAAATCTGTCCAATATTAATAATTTTCCCCGTTTTTGCAACATTTTTCACTGATGCTTCGCTCCTATTGGTTTTAGCGTGATGTTATATAGAATAAAGCCTTCCTCGATAAATGGACTATCCAACAAAAATAATTTTTCAATTAGAACCAGTAGTTCCTGAGATTAGCGTGGCCAAACAAATAAACTCTTCAGTTTTATATAACTTTACTTTGGCATGATATTGATAACAATGTTTCCACGCCCTAGAGGCAGAAATTGTGACCCATATTACACCTAAAAACATCTCTGTAACCAATTTCCTGGAAAATAAATGATTCTATTCTATTCTATAATAAATTACCTACACAACGTGTAATTTATAGTTCGTTTTTAATGTTAATAACTAGACTAGACGTTGCTCGCGACTTCGTTCGCGCAAAAGTTTATCTCGCGGAAACCGAACATGTTTCCGCGATAAAAAGTAGCCTATGTCCTTCCCTGTATAGTATATCTGTGCCAAATTTCATCAAAATCGGTCTAGTAGTTTCGGAGCCTATTCAATGCAAACAAACAAACAAACATAGAAACAAACTTTTCCTCCTTACAATTTAGTCTAGATTTTAAAAATATGTACATACTTCGATTTGGCCTCAAACATAACGCCACACTTGCGGCACGGGAACCCGATGTGCTTCAGCATGTGGCGGTCGAGCTGCAGCTTCTGTATGTACGAGCTGCCGCAGATCTTGCACTTGTGCGGCTTGTTCGGGATGTGGGTGAGGACGTGGCGACGCATCACCTCGATCGTGAACGTGTTGTGGCCGCACTGGACAGTAACAACGTGGAATATGATCAACACCACCAACACCAGAGTCAGGCGTAACTAACGTAAATTATTTTGTTATAATATCCCTTGTATGTACTCTAAGATGAGAGCAGATAGTGTGTGACTATGACAGCATACTGACACTATAGAATCCAACAGAGAGTATAACAACATTATTTATGTGAGTGAGGTTTATGTTGTAAAAACATTTACTAGCTTAGTACTACTATTATACCGCTTACTAATAAAAAATATTTACACGACAGAAAAGCTATTGAATGTCTGTCGAGTGACTTTCCCGACGTACCAGAAGAAGACATTGAATAGCTTAACTGTTGTGTAAATATTTTTATTATCTAGTAAGAGGGTTTGTAAAAGAAATTAGATTAACTTCGAGAAGAAGCAGCAGAAAGTTAATTTATCATTGCCAACTATCTTCAAATAGAAAAAAATATTGTGCAAAAGAGCAACAAGTTACAGAAATACATATTTTTTACCTTCTCCTACTCACCAATCCATTTCAGAAAAATTGTAAAAGACATAGAAAAACATAATACAATGAGAAACAATTTCATATTAGAAATCATTATACCTATACAGTTATTAGATATTTATCTATTTAAGTGTCTCTATATATCTCTATAAATCTATATAATGTAATATCTCTAATAAATACAATATTATCAGATGGTCAGAAGCTTATAAATCACATATTATGATCAATCAGCTTTCTCTACAATGGACTACTGTTAGAGCACTCATGTTTTGAATATCAAATTAATTGGGTACTGACTGTAACTTTGTTATTAACTAGTGTGTATTAGTGCTCTGGACGTTTACAATTTCTTTTAAATTCAATTTCTGGAAGTTTACAAAAGTATTAGTATACTAAAAATCAATAGTTTTAAATAAACTGTGGATTTTTGTGAGTCTTGTGAAAACGCCCTATACTAAATTCACTGCAATCGTGACGTCACATTTTTCACATGATACTCTATTAAATTTAATAAATAACTATGGAATTAGGGGCGTTGCAAATGACTGGGTCAAAAGTTACCTTCAGGATCGACGTCAATGTGTAGAAATTTGCGACATTAAGGGTAAACAAAAAGTAATTGAACCAAAAAACCAGCATAACAATAAATTAAATATTTTAATTGATAACAATATAATTGAAACCGTAGAGTCAACGACCTTCTTAGGTATCACAATAGACCGTCACTGTTCATGGAAGGATCATATAAGTGTTTTATGTAGTAAATTAGAAAGATTTGTTTATGTATTATCTAATATTAAAAAATGTGTGTCCCTAAACGCAGCCCTTCTCGCCTATCATGGTTATGTAGCTTCCCTCCTAAGATATGGCATAATAGTGTTGGGTAACTCTGTTGATGCCATTCTTGCCTTCCGTGCCGAGAAAAAGAACATCCGATCTTTTAGTGGTGCAACATATCTTGACAGCTGTAAGCCATTATTTAAAAAGTACAATATACTTCCTTTGCCAAGTTTATATATCTTTGAGATGTGAATGTTTGTAAATAAAAACATTGATATGTATTTTGAAAAGAAAAGTGAGGTTGCATACAAAAGCTGTAGACACCATAATAAATTGTGTATTCCTAAGCAAAGACTGCAACTTTGTAGTAGAAACGCATACTGTATGGCTGTTAAGATTTATAATAAAATACCACAAGCTATAACTGAACTAGCAGGAAAAAGATTTAAAAATGCTCTATTTGACTGGCTTATTTCAAAAATGTATTATGATGTGAACGATTATTTAAATGATTAATGAAACAGTAAAACTCATGAACGTATAATATAATAATAAAATAAATTGTAATATTTTAAGTAATTTAATGTGATTGTTTATTTAATAAGGAATGTATTTTTATATGACATTTTAATTTTATTATTATTGACATTCCCTATTATAATATGGTTACTCTTATTATTATCAACAATTTAATTTCTATATTTTTTTTAATCATAATAATTATATTAACTTTAATACTAATTTTGACATGGAAACTTTCTTTGTAACTTATAACTGTTATTACTTATTATGTTACTACCTAGGCCTAACAATATTTGCACGCTTACATTAAGCAGAATGTGATGAAACATATATGTAAATTGTTAACATCAAATTGTACCATATTCAATGCAAATAAAGATTATGATTATGGGCTCGCTACCACCCCTCTCTCACCCCGCACGCCCCGCACGATTGCTCTGTCTAGACGTGTCCGTTGGACGACTGTAAGTTCCATAGGCTGTGCTTGAACCATCTAATCCGCACTGTGTATAAACATAATCTATCGAAAAATCACGAAATTACTTGGAACATGCACATGCCTACAAGATAACATTGATGTTTAATATTTTTGTGCGCCTTTTTAAAATCGTTGTATACACCTGCATATTACATTATGACAATATTTGGTAATTTAATATAGAAAAATTACTTTTTGGGGTTTTGCAAACAATATGTGGATTTATAGATGTGCTGCCTGTTAGGGTTTTAGGCACACAATCTTTAAAACGTTGGTCATGCCTTAGACTTCTTAGACAGTCCTAAAATCTGAACAATATCACATGGAAAAGTGAATTTTTATACTCACCACATCACATTTGTATTTCTTTTCGCCATGAATTTCCAAATGTTTTGATATTGCAGCTCTCGATCCTGTCACTTTACCACAGTGATGGCATTCAAAATGTGATTGTTCTGAAATAGACAAATTACCGTTTTATTTAAAACATCAATTTTATGTATAAAGGGCAGAGGCAAGGGTAGTTATTTTATTATACTTCAAATTCTATAATAAGTTTTTAATTATTCTGGATTAATTTGGACAACATAATTGTTAATTATATTAAGTCGACAATACTTGCTTTGATGTTTATTTTGATGATGTAGAACAAGCTTTGAAAAATTGTTAGTTGTGAAATTACAGTTCTTGCAGTCAAAGCTCTTCTTAGAAATGTGGTTCAGTCTCAGATGTACCATCAAGTTATCTTTCCTTGAAAAAGTCTTGTTGCATATCTGTAAAAAAATATATAACATCTGTTTCACACCACGTCAATTGGGCCTGTGTAGATATTCAAGTACTTATACTTGAATATCTTGTGTAATTAGGGTTCAGATAACGGTAAGTATATTTAATACTTATATACTATAATAAATATTTAAGATTTTTACTACAATATTATATATAGATATAAGGTTTGGTAAAATCAATTACGAATACTTCGGGCACATGATCTACTGCTCATGTAAAGACGTTGCGGCAGAAAAATAATTGTCATACACAAATTAAAAAATCATCTCATGTATGGGTGACCCGCAAAACGCAAACTCGCCCATATAAAGAAAATTATTTTTTTCGAGTATGAAAATTATTTTTCTGCTTAAACGTCTTTACATAAGCAGTAGATCTTGTGCCCAAAGTATTCGTAATTGATTTTACCAAACCTTATATATAACAGCCTCCGTGGTCTAGTGGTTAGAGCATTGGCTCTCGACTCTGAGGTTGTGGGTTCGATTCCCGCATTGGAACAACAAAAAAAAATGTTGTTTCCAAGTTTGGTTAGGACAATGCAGGCTGATCACCTGATTGTCTGACAAGAAAGATGATCCATGCGTCGGATGGGTATGTAAAAAGTCGGACCTGCGCCTGATCTCTTGTCAGTTGTGTCAGTTATCCGTCCCACTGGATTATAAGAGTAAAGGGAGAGAGAGTGCTCTTGTGTACTGCATACACACTTGGGCACCATAAAATTACTCCTGCGTAACTGGCCTGGTTTCAATGAAACCGGCTACCATCACTGAGATTGGTCTGGGGAGATTGGAGTTATATATACACATATTTAACAAAGATCCATCCATCCACCCAAGAACATAGATAACTCTCCTGTTCCTTGGGCAAGATTGGTCACTTGAGCTCCAATGCTCTAACCACTGAGCATCAGAGGTTGTCGTAAAAGACTATTATCTACAATTGAGGTTTAAAACTGTTACTATATGTAATATGCTGCTTATTTATTGTTTAGTGATAAATAACTTTGATGTTATTGTGTATGATGTCATTTTGACAATATTTAAGCCTTATTTACTTACTTCACATGGAAACAGATGTTTTCCTTTTCCATCACAACCAGTTTGTGACATATGCCGTAAGACATGGGCCTGGCGTACAAACTTCTTCTCGCAATAGTCACACTCGTATATGCTTCTCTCGTGGACATTAGCAATATGGTTCCCCAGGACTTCAACGTTGGGACAGACGACATGGCACTGCTTGCATTTAACACTACCGGGGGTTTGGGAATGCTCATTCAACAGATGGGTATTAAAGCATGACTTTAATTTAAATTTTTTGGTGCATTTGTCGCAATGATAGTTAGGCTGAAATGTTTAAGTAGCATTAAAATCATTAACATATTACAATATTATTATATTAAAAGTTATGATTATAGAGAACTAGCTGTCCCGACACATGTTGTTCTGTCTTAAATAGAAGTTGGAATGAATAACTACACTTACAATGCAACATACGTACATTAGCCAAATCGGTCCAGCCATTCTTAAGTTTTAGCAAGACATTGGAATTGCAATACATTTTTATACACATAACACCATTACGTGTATGTTTTATGTCATGTGACACGTCCCTCGGGACTCCTGGCTCTAAGCTACCTTTCCCATAAATTTTCAGCCAAATCAGTTTAGCCCTTCTTAAGTTATAAATAATGTAACTAACACAACTTTCATTAAAACTGAAAATAAAGTATCCCACAGGAACCATACATTTCCCCGCATTAAAAAGTAGCCTATGCCCTTTCCTGTGGTCTACTTTGTATCTGTGCCAAATTTCATGATGTTAGGTTTAGTAGTTTTAACGTGAAAAACTGTAAATAAAGTATCCCACAGGAACCATACATTTCCCAACGATAAAAAGTAGCCTATGACCTATCTCAGGCTCTAGTGTACCAAATTTCATTTAAATTGGTTCAGTAGTTTTGGCGTTAAAGACAGACAAACAGACACACACATTTTCCCATTTATAATATTAGTATGGATATAGGTAGACGATTCAACTTTGTATTTCATTAAATTGGATTAACTAGCTCTTCGAATCAAATTACATGTAAATAATTTGTTTAGTTTATTATTTTGGGAATTAGTTTCATTTACAGGTATATGAAGATCATAATTAGGTTTTTCTATTTTTTTGCATAAGTACTGCTGTGTTCAATGTAAAATTATTTCATAACATCAACATTTGCATATAATATGTGAAAAACAGTGTAAGAAACTTAAAGGTCAGAATAAGTCCTTACAAAAAAAATAAGATTATAAGTACAAGTTAGGTACAATATTCTAGCAAACTACATACCTACTTAATCATTTTGCACATAAAAGATAAATCAATTAGACTTCATGATGTCACAACACTATATATTTGTGTGATTTTAGTCATAAACTATGTGATTAAAGGTGTATTAACTTATAACTAGATTGAATTAACTATTTTAATACTTACCTTTGCTTTAAATTGTAGTTCTTTACACAAATATTTGCAATCGCTTAAATGCGATTGAAGCTCAGATATTGATGTGAATGATAATTTACACATCTTGCAAAGCAATTCATCGTCATTTTTTTCAAGCTTAATGCTCTGGTTCAGTTTAATTTTGTTCTTTGAACCTGGAGGTCTACCTCGTTTCCTGCGCTGTAGTGACATATTCTTCGACTACCTATAAATTCAAAAAAGGAAGAAACATAGGTATAATTAATGGAAAATGCTCCTTCTACAAGAAATCTATCGACCATTTATAATATTTTGATATTACTTTCACTCAGGCGCAAACTTGAAGTCAAATTTTATTACACGCTAGCAAACATGGCTGATTGTGTGTTTTTTTTTTATTTATTTATTTACATATGGCGTCGGCTTATAACCATTTGCCAGTGTCAAGTAGAAAAGGCGGGAAATAGAATATTCGTTCAAATATTCATCACCGTATTTCTAAATCGTCGAATCCTAGCCTAGTCAAAGTCCAAAATATAAATAGTTGGGGTGGGCTGTAAGCAGTATAGTAAGGTAGTAAAGTCGAAATCCGGCGTTGCAAAACTGGACTACAGCCGGACTGGAGTATAGCCAACGATTCGGTTTTAGTTTACCTTCTATGTATGATAAATTTCTATGGTATAGCTCTACCAGAATCTGATGGCATTTAAAAAAAAATAAAAAATGTGATTTTCATATGGCAATGTCAAGTATGAACCGTCAAATCAAAGTACGTGATCTGTCAACCGCTGCTAAAATTGTGATTATGTTCTTGGAATTTGTTTTTGTGAAAATATCCAAAAAGGCAATTCGATCTCAAGCGAGAAATATTGTTTTTTATGTCTATAGTAAAATACAGAAAGAAGAAGGTGTAAATCGAACTCAATCTTATAATTTAAAGTTCGTGGTCGAGTTGACCGGTAAGTTAGAGTGAGTTGTTTTGATACTTTTAGTTTTTTTATATTTTCTTAGGTAATTATTGTGACTTCTTTAAATGTGTTTCCAGTACTACTATAAGGTGAATCGTAGCTGATGGCACATCGAATGATGGTTTGTTTTCCATGCCTGGTAAAAGGAGGAGAGGAGGAAAAAAGAAAATCAACATAAGACAGTTTCGATTTATAGTTGATTAGGAATAAAGTAAACGAGTTCTATACAGTTCGGAAGGAAATTCCAACATTAAATAAACTGTTGCCAATTTAATTGTATGTTATTCGTAATAAATAAGTATATAAAGTAATTCACGATTGATTTATTTTTCATGAAATATCATTATATTACATAGTATAAAACAAAGTCCCTTTTTTGTCTGTCCCTATGTATGCTTAAATCTTTAAAACTACGCAACGGATTTTGATGCGAGTTTTTAAAATAATAGTCTTTAAGTATTTAATAGTCTTTAAGATATTATAAGATTATGGTAAAATTTATATTCAAGTACTTATTATGTAAGTATATTATCAAGTGGTCGCGCATGTCGTATCGAGGTGATAGGGTCCCATTTTTAACAATTTGCATTGGGCAAACCTAAAAACATGTTCAGTATTGTATCAGTAGTATATTGCTGTAAGTAGGTAGAGAATTATTCGCCGAAGTAGTTTTTTCTCCAAGAACACTATTCCACGCGGGCGAAGCCGCGGGCAAAAGCTAGTTTTCTATATTATACACCGAACATTCTTCATACAGTCTTATTATAATTCATGTTCAATAATACTAAAGACATAATTAAATATTAACCAGTATCAAGATCGTTTAATCCAATTTCCCCAGTATTGCACACTACAAATTTTTTTTTCCCTATTTGCCATGAGATTCTGGTACACCTACGCTTTACTGAAACTTCAGGAGTTTTGGCGGGAAACCCAATTTAGCACGCATTTTGTAATAATTGTATACTTGCCCAAACCATTGAGGTATATACATGGAGGGGCCCTTACAGTTCTATACATACTAGCGCTTATACAAATATGATGGAAATATGAGACAGACGGTGAAATATCATTTGGTCTCTTTCTATCTAATGCAATAATTTTCATGTTAGAAGAAACAGCAATATTTTTGTTTTTGCTCATTTTAGAAACATTAGACTTCAAAACTTTGACAATTAACGAAATGTGGAACGATCCGCCAATAATTGCTCATTAACTGTGGTAGGTCTCCTGTCAAAAGGTTGTTTATGTTTTGTTTAATTAAGAATTTCCAAGAGATTATAAGGACTTATTCTTTAAAATTTTATTTGAATGTTGTAAAAGTGATAATTAACATGCCTAAACGTTATATTGCAAGGTGCAATGCATTAAAGAGTATAAATCAACCTCAATTGTATTTACGCAGGTTAGTAGCCGGTTTTATGCAATACTATAAACATTTCATGAAATAATTGCGTTGCAATTTGATTTTTTGATTTATTATATTCATATTTTTTATTTTTAATTTGCAATTTGATTTATTATATTCATATCCACTTAAATTTCATTAGAACAGTCCTTTAAATTGCATTTTAAGTCATTAGATTTATTTACGTAATTGAAAAGTGTTGTACCTACCTACCGTTTGTAATAGTTATCGATAAAGGTACAAATAATAATTACATCGATAAAAACATAATAATTACATTTGTGTTATGTCTCAAAAAGCAATCTGAATGTATTCGATGTGGTTTTAAAAATATAAGTTTGATAGCTTTTAATAATATTGTTGTGATCAAAATTATTTGACAAATGATAAAACTAATAATACTTGTTTTTTATAGGTTTCCGAAAAGTGATACAATAAGCAAATTATGGTTGAAAGCTGGAGAAGAAAATATTAATCCCCGGACCCAGTCAAGAGAATAGCATAGCCAGTTTTTGAACAAACTTAATTTTATTTAGAAATGGATAGACTTATTCATTTTAATATAAGTGGATATATTCCTTTGTCTTTTATTTCTATTCCACCTAAGATAGTTCAAAAAGTTTTTAGTTCCATCTGTCGATGCCACAAGGACTAATTATTTGCCAAGCTGTAAAAATTTAACACCTATTAATTGTAACCATATTTTCACCAAATAAAGCATCTTGTCATTATGTATAAGATTAGGTTACGATGGGACTGACTTACGCTGTACATCAAAAGTCCCTAAATAAAGAATAAAAAAATAACCATTTCATTTCATATACCAATTTATACAGTTGGCTCAGCTCGTATGAAAATAAATATTTAACCATATTATAACCTCTAAGGACCTAGGAGTTAAAGTATCCTTAAATAATAAAAGATAAACGTGTTGACTTCAATAAAGAAATGGCACTTCTTTCCCATGGTAAATAAAGTTAAGTCTTACTTGATTAATAAAGGTATTACAATTTTTTTTTGAAAAAATGGTCCAGTTAGCTGTTAGATTAAATAGAATAAAACTATCCTCAGCAATTAGCATAGAATACTCAGGATGTCGGTTAAAATATATTATCGATTAATAAAAGTAGTTAAATGTACAATGTCATTAGTAAAATAAGTTTTTTTACTTACGTATGCATAAATTAAGAATAAAAAAAGCATAATTTCATGTCATAAGCCAATTTATACAGTTGGCTCAGCTCGTATACAAATAAATATTTAAGGATCTTTTAACTCCTAGGTCCTTAGAGGTTATAATATTATAACCTATAAGGACCTAGGAGTTAAAAGATCCTTAACTAATAATTATACTTAAGCGTGTTGACTTCAATAAAGAAATGGCACTTCTGTCCCATGGTAAATAAAGGTAAGTAAGTCTTACATGATTAATAAAGATATTACAAAAACTTTTTTGAAAGTGGTCCAGTTAGAACAAATAGAATGTATACCTAAATATATCGTCAGCATCGAATACTTTTTTGGATGTCCGTTAAAAGATATTATCGATTAATAAAAGTAGTTAAATGTACAATGTCATTAGTAAAATAAGTTTTTTATTTACGTATACATGTAAGTTATTGTAAAACTTATGAAAATTTAAAATATCGATACTGTCGATAGTCGATACCCATAATTGCAACTCTAGTTCAGCAGCCATTTTTTGCTCATAATCAGCTGATAAATTGGACACGTTTTTGTCATAGGTAGGGCCTGTCCTTTGAATTCTTTAGTCATTGGCCCAAACTTATGCACGTCAACGAATAACTAAAGCGGGGAATTCACTACACGGACATGCCCGCAGGCAGTCTGTCCGGGCAAGTCTGTCGCGGCAATACACTACACAGGCCGATCAGTTTGCTTTGTAACGGCTTCGCGATTAGTTGTGCACAATAATATGGTAACGCAAAGGCGAAAAATTGCTTTAGATGAAAATAAAGGAAAAAGAATTGATGCAAAAAATGGAATCAGAATAGAAACGAGTATAGTCATATAAATTTGCCTTAAGAATTAAAAATTGAAGAACCAGGCGAACTGTACAATAATTACTTACGTATGGAATATGGATATAATATATCCATATTCCATACGTAAGTAATAGGGAATATGCAGAAAATATAAAAATAGCTTAAAACATAATAATTTTCATTTTTTTCATTTTCACAATATGTCGTTCAGTAGTCGCCATATTGAATTTTCACTAACGTCATGTCTTTAGTGACACTCGCCGGACTAAGAGGAATCGATTGACGTGTGAATCATAAAAATCGGCCCAGGCGTTTGGTCTGTATAGTGCTTCAAAGGAACATATATACATACATACATACATACATACATACATACATATATACATACATACATACATAGACTGATAAACACATTACCACTCCTTTGCGTCGCGCAGTCGGGTAAAAATTACGTGCATATTCCCTATTGTACAGATTTTAGGCGCGATAAGTTGTAGTAAAAATTCAAATGACTCTATAATATAGTCATTTGAATTTTTACTACAAATTATCGCGCCTAAAATTACAAAACAAAAGACCAATATGAGGCTGTTAGTGACTCCAAGAGAACGATTACTTGCATACAATTGTAAATAATAAATTGAATATTTTATTGTCATTAAAACTCATTATAAAGTAAATATCATCCGCAATTAATAAATAAACAGACGTCTGCACGGCTTGCTTATCACTCACGTCTGTGGACAGGCAGCCCGCGGTGAGCATTCACATTCGGACATGTCCGTGCCCGCGCAGGCAAAATGAGATCTCGCGGACCTGCATCGGGCAGTCTGCCGGACTGCCCGCGACGGTAATACACTAGACAGACCTAATAGTAGCGAAGCCTGTCGGACATGCCTGTAGGCTTGCCCGCGGGCATGTCCGTGTAGTGAATTCCCCGCTTAACGTTATAAATATTCTACCAATATTACACACACGAAGTATAGATAACAAGGAGTCCGAGCGTAATGTTAAAATAATGGTCTCAATTACGGGGACAGATTTTTGCCGGTAGAGCGCGCGACGGTCCGACGTGCACTCGTTTGAAATTACGCGGGAAGTTTAAAGTTGCTATTGACAGCTCTGGAAAGATTGAAATCTTATTATATAAAAGTTTTAGGAAATTCTTAGAAACTGTTTTCGAAAAATAGATACCGTAGAACACGGTAATTGCCTAATGGTAATTTAAAAATAATTGTAATAAATAATAGTATTGGCAACACTCGGTATAATAGTATTGGCAACACTCGGTACTCGTCGGTCTCGCACGCCTAGCGGCAGAAAAGAGAACTAAGATCTGGTCCTATTATTGTGTACATAATTATTATTAAAAAGCCTATACCGTTCGGACTCCTGGTATCTATGCTTCATGATTACACATTAAAAACTGAAATAACACAAATTTAGGAAGGAAACACGTCATGTAACACGTGTAACACTAATTAACGGTCTTTAGTACCGGTGCTGTAGTTGCAGGTTGGACGGTGAATATGGCGCTTTGGCGGCGCTATACCTAAACCCATGCTAAACCCTGATACCAGATTATGTTCGGACTCCTGTGGGTTAATTTACCAAACACGTGAATTTGACTAATCATTAATTATTGAGCATTTTTAACAGCCTGCACACACGCGGCCATCACGCGACGCGACGATGCGGCTGATGAACATAGTGTGGTAACTGGTAAGGGTAGAGATATTATACGCAACGGAATCCGGTAGGCCGTAGAGAATTATGAGCACTGAAAATAGATCTCTGCACTAATACAATAGAGTTGAAAATCGAACATCCGAGTGTCGAGACAAATGTCAATGTCATATATGACAGCTCAACATTCGAAACTTCCATTTTCATCTGTATTGCATTAGCACAGAGTTCTATTTTCAGTGCTCATAATTCTCTACGGCCTACCGGATTCCGTTGCATATAGTCCCAGCCTAAGGTAACTATGGTTACGCCGATACAAGCAACTAAACACTAATGTATCAAATCATCATTGGTATGCATACTTGTAAAATCTATTCATAATAGTTTATAACCATGTACGATGGGAGATGAGGTGGATATTAATATAATTCAGTCTACACAGAGCTCATTAGGAAAATATGTAAAACGGCCACCTCTTACCGACAAATTGTTAAAGAAACCACCGTTCAGATTTATCCACGACATTATAACGTCTGTAAGTATTGATTTATCTTGAGCTCACAATTTAGAATAAAGGTGCGATTCTAATAAAGTTTCGTGCATGCATAATAATAAAATAATACCTCCCCACACCGATTTCGGTGACGGTGACCGGTTTTATTGAAACCAGGCCAGGTACGCAGGAGTAATTTTATAGTCCCCAAGTGTGTGCGCAGTACACAAGAACACTCTCTTCCTTTTCCTCTCATAATACAGTGGGACGGGTAACCGACACTACTGGCGAGAGATCAGGCGCAAGTCAGTTTTTTTGTACATGCCCATCCGACGCATGGATCATCTTTCTTGTCAGACAATCAGGTGATCAGCCTGCATTATCCTAGCCAAACTTGGACACGACATTTTTTGTAGTTCCAATGCGGGAATCGAACCCACGACCTTCCAAGTCGAGAGCTAAGCTCTAACCACTAGACCACGGAGGCAAGTATTGTATTGTATGTCCTTCTAATTGGGCAGGTAACCTTCACAATATAGTTACCTGCAACTTGCAACCCTAAGTACATGTAAATAAAGGTTTCCACCCTAAGCGTTCACCATGCAAACATATGCAAGGCTACATAACCGGCAGGCTATCTGCGTAGTTGAAACTAAAGCACACAATAATAATATTATCCATACTAATAATATAAATGGGAAAGTGTGTATGTTTGTCAGTCTTTCACGCCAAAACTACTAGACCGATTTAAATGAAATTTGGTACACAGATAGTCTAAGAGCCTGAGAAAGGACGTAGGCTACTTTTTGTCGTGGAACATATACGGTTCCCGTGGCGCGTGGGTAGTGTACTTACGCGGGCATCAGCTAGTAATATATAATTTTAAAAACTAAGTTGTACGGTTTAATTTCAGATACTTAAAACTACTGGATTTTTTAATGGGTTATTCGAAGAGCAGGAATTGCAATCAGAAAATGTTAAGGATAGAGAAAATAAAATTCTTTTTCTAAACAAAGTCATATTTGTAGTCGGTAAGTTATTTAAATCGATATTCTTGCGCCATATTTCATTCAGATCTTAATTCTTTACAGCCGTAGCCCGTAATGTTAAATCTTCTTTGCTGTAATAATAGCAGCGACCACATAACCTATAATACATACTTACGACAAAACTTTTGATACAACATTGATCTTTGGTACGTCCCCTGCTTCGAATTCCGTCGTAAGCACCGCGGCGCGGCGCGGCTTAGCTACGGCGCGGCCACATTCCGAAGAGCAGCTAAGCAGCTATGGGGCTCGTCTGCCGCCGCCGCGGCCGCCCCGCTTCCCACGAAATTTGAGGCAGCGCCTTACAGATACTATAAATGCGAAAGTTTTGTTATATACAGATGCATGAATGTTTGTTAATCTTTCACGTTATAAGTACTGAACGGATTTAGGTGAAATTGGGTATGATAGAAGATTAGGCTGGATTAGCACAATTACTTTTTATCGCAGCAAAATGTACGGTTCCTGTGGAATTTATTTTTGTACGCACAAGTAAATAACAAAATATTTATATTAGTAGATGTTATAAAATAATTATAATTTTGTGCGAAAAAAAATTACAGGCGCCACCACAGGTAAAACGTTGCCAGTTAAACCATCGAAGGTTATATCAGGACAAGAGCCCGAAAACACCAATAAGTTATTACAATGCATCGCTTTGGCGTTAGACAACAAATTAAGTTCAGACGAAGCTGTACAAAAATACAAAGACTCTGTCAGCAAATCTGAAACATCAGAAACAAAACCAAAAGATGTCAAAAAAGCAATAAAAGAAAGTAGCAAAGTTAAAGTAAGCTCTAAGAACACAATCAAAAATGAATCCAATGCTAAAAATGAGATAAATATAAAAACAAAAACTAGAGATATTAATAAAAAGGAATCTCCACCAAAAAAATCAATACGCCCAGCGACCAAAAAACCTGCAGAAAAAACGAAAAGCAACGAAATTATTAAAAAAGCCGATAATAATAAAGAAACACCTAAAACGCCTGAGACTAAAGCAGAAACACTAAAAGAAAACGAAGATATTATTTTACTGTCAAATAATAAATCATCAGCCGAGACCGATAAAAATATTTCACCAACCATAAATGCTGATTCTAATTTAATTTCACAACCAGATCAAACTAACAATGATGACGTTAACGAAAAAGAAAAACTTGATCCTCTTAAAGAACAACAACTCCTATTATTAGGAAATAGTAACGAAAAGGAGGCTGAAAATACTAAGCCACAACGAATCGAAGACAATAGCGGAAATCAAATCGGTGTCAATGAAGATAATGTTATTGAAAATAACAAGGAAAAATTAATGGCAATAGAAAATAATGAAAAGTCACCCGAAAGAGTCATAAAGGAGCTAAAAACTCCGATTGAACCGAAGACCATAAGACCTGTAAGTGTCAGACCCACCTCATCAAGGCCCGGAGCACCGAGATTGCGAGAAAAGCATGAAGAAACCGTAGCAGGAACAGATAATCTTCTCATTGGTAAAGTTAATATCATAGCTGAACATGCTGTTCAAGACGAAGTAAGTAAATAACACGACAAAAAAATATTATGTAACTTTAATGAATTTTACTGTGCTGACTCCAAACTGTGTCCATAATGATTCTATCATGTCTAGTTTTTTAGCTTTTTTTAATTAAATTTTGATTGTGTTTGACATAGGTACTTATTAAATACTTACAGTACGACCGTTATCTTTGTCTCATGACGACGATTGTAGAGAGCCATCAGGAACAGGGTTTTAATGTAAATAACCTAACCAAGAGCATGTCACGACATGTCTAAGGAGGGTTCCGTAACTATCAACGCGCTATAGGTTTTCTTAGACTTAATTTAAAAGTTATTATCCGAATTCGATCAAAATAATTTTCCTAAGGAGTTTTTAGCATGGTCTATCAGCATGGAAACTTATAAGTTTCTATCTCCTATAGTTTAGAAATGCCAGGGGGGACGAACTTACAAACCACTTTGGGGGCCGATTACTCAAAAATGGTTGAATTTGTAAAAAAGTATTGTATGAAACCTTGCATTTAAAATACCTGTTTAACCATATCCCACACGATGCGGTAGAATGAAAAAGAAAATTCCTTTCTAAAATGTAAAATTATTGTTTTATGGTGGCAAAACCGAGATATATAATCTATATTATACAGTCTTTAACTACACTAAAATTCATATTTACATTCATAATTACAGAAGCCAGAATCGCGGACAGAAAGACAGACGGACGGACAGAGCGAAACTTTAAGGGTTCCTCAAGTATTACAGAACCCTAAAAGGAACAAAATTATTTAACTTGTTAATTAAAGTCTTGGATGAATAAACATACTAACAGAATAAAAATAACTATCAGCGCGTTGTTTTTTTTTTGTTTCTTGATTGATTTTATGGCAGAAATCAGCTAATGTGATGTGGACTACTATTAATTGCTGTTTTCGCAATACATTGGTGGAACCTCTCGCCATGCTCAACATACACGGCACCAATGTTTTCTGGGAAATAATCTAAAAGCGAATGCAAGAAATGTACTTTTAACTGCACCAAAATTTGTTATAAGTTATAGCAGAAAAACTAGACGTGCTAGGTACTTAGATACATTTTGTTTGCACATTTGGATTTAGCATGTCATATTGTGTCAATTTCACATAATATTATAATATGTCGTAGGATATTTAGAAAATTTGGATCTTTGAGAAAATCCTAGGATCATTGCAAAGAGCCGGATTATTTGATTCTCAGATATAATTTCGCCATCTTCCTAACAATTTTCAGGATCTTTGCAAAAAACCCCGTCTGTACTAGGAATATCCTAGGATTTCCGCAAAGATCCTAATTTTCCAATTTCCCTTAAAATAATTAACATACCAATACTTACATGTCATGGGATACTCATACCAACTTATCTGTCCGGTAGTTGTGGTATAGTATACGGGTATGCGACCCCGGCTTCCCTAGCTATTACTGTCCTATCCCTTGCCCTCCTGGGCGGTATATACATATATACTACATTTCCTATTTCCCACTCTAACTTACCAATCTTCCTTTCCAAACCACCTATCCTTCCCTTTCCCTATTCCTACCTTGTCCACTAATCCGTGGGAACGCAATGGAAAAAAGAACGCAATAAAAATAATTCAATTATCCAAAATGGCGGCGATGTAGTTCGCCACCCATCACGTCTCGTTTCTCGCGGAGGCGAAAAGTGGATCATGGAGAGCCGCTTTACTACGTTGAATGTAAGAGGAGGAATGTATGGTAAGAATGAAAGTGAACGAAGCGAAACAGTTAGGTATGTAAGGATCATAGCAAGTGGAAAGAAGTGGTCTCTGCCTACCCCTATGGGAAAAAGGCGTGATTATATGTATGTATGTACCAATACTTACATTGTTTTGCTCCTATTTTGATGGCGACCTGTGTATTTAGTCAAAATTCTCATACTACTTTATGGTTTTTAGGATGAAGAATCGAGTATTGTAATCGTGGAGAATAATATTGAACCAAAGTCTGAAGTTGATAGTGAGTTAGCTCACTTAGATTCTAACGAACACGGACATTTGGTACAACAGATATTGGACTCGCAGAAAGAGTTCTCTCAAGCGACAGGGAAGACGGAAATTGTAAGTCAATTTAAGTAGCTATAGCACTATCCATTTTTTATTTAGAATAACTACTCTTAATACGATAATAAATACCTAATATACCCGTCATCACTAAGATCAAGTCTTAGCAAAATTTACCTCCTTAATAGATATTTTCACTTTTAATTTTTACTTTATTAGGAGTGGCAGTTTAATGCCAAAAAAGCAAGGGATGCTATCAACGAAGAAATTGACCAGCTGAGATTTAACTTGCAAGCACTTTCTCGTGTCGCAAACCCTTTGGGGAAACTGCTGGATCATGTTCAGGAAGACGTAGAAGTGATGCGCCAGGAGCTTCAACATTGGACGAAAACTTACGAAGATGCGCACAGAGAATTGCAAAAACAAAAGAAGTAAGTTATGTGGTCAGTAGGTACCACCACAGATTAATAAATAGTTAGTATGATACCACGGTCAGTAGAGAAAGGTTAAAAGACACAATTCTGACAAAATGTAGTTTATTATACATAATTCTAGGTGACCCCGGCAGACCGTGTTCTGTCTTTAGTATAAACAGGAATAAATAATAACTGCGACTACTACCTACCTACCTACTATTAACACATACCACCTACACCTACAAACTACACATAGGTACTACCTATGTCCTATACCTACAACCACCCCAACAAAACTTGTCTGAAAGTAATAAGAATACACACATTATAAAAGGACCACCTGAGAAATATTATTATTATTATAAATTAAATATATTTTTTAGATCCAATGAAGAGAAGATGAAACCGTTACGTTCAAAAATCAAACAGTTGAACGCTGAGATTGCCGACAAGCACGATAAAATCAATGATTTGAAAATAACCATCCACAAAAACGCATCAAGAATTGACAAATTGTTATCGAACGGGAACAAGCAATAAAACTTAGGCTTATAATATAGTCGTAAGGTGTTAGGTGTTACGTTAAACTTTTATCTATTTTACTTTATTGTGTTACTTGTATTGTTTATCATGTAAGAATTTCAATACGTTATAAAAAGGAGAAAATCTATATTCTATCGTGTATAATTATTTATTTTTGCCCTTAATCCCGAAAGACAATTTCCTGGCCCCTCACGCATTACCAACATAAGTTGTTCGCAGAGTATTGATAGCAGATTGATAGATAAATTAGTATGACGAAGTAGCTGAAAGATGGCGCAGATATTGCGAATGCTTATACAGAGACGACGCACCTGAATATATAACAAGGCCTGTAGAGAACTGGGACAATATACTATTGGAACATAGTATCCTACGTACCGAAGTTTATGCCGCCGGAAGCTCCGGGCCCTGATAGAATAATGATGCGGAAGATCTTAAATTACTAGGCGAAGCCGGCATAGAGGCACTTCATACAATTCTTTCCAAGGTCTGGACCACTGGAGAGTGACCAAAAGACTGGACAGAGTCAATGGTCTATCGTACTTCCTTTACATAAGAAGGGTTCCACTAAACAATGCGACAACTACCGCACGCTGGCCCTTATTTCACACGCAAGCAAAATACTGCTCCACATTATTAACAGACGTATCCTCTACTACTTAAGGGCTATACTGACCATCCAGCCTGCAAGCTCAAGGCCGCGGATTTGTAGGCAAAAATTTTCAATGATTGACACTATTGACATTAATGACGGCATATTAGTACCGGTGCTGGATAGCCTTGGGCTTGCAGGCTGGATGGTGCGTATGGCCCTTTAGACTGGCAAATTCCGGCAGGCTTTGTCAAAGGGAGGGGCACACGTGAACAAATTTTAAACATCAGACAAGTCATTGAAAAAGCATACGAGTACAATACACCTGTTATCGTGTGTTTTGTAGACTATAATACGGCCTTCGACTGTGTCAATTGGAACTCCTTATGGAAAGTTCTGGGGGAATTTGAAGTTCCAAGACACTTAACAACTTTAATAAAGAGTCTGTACTGCAATTGCCAAGGCGTAGTGAGAATCGAGGAGATGATGACCCATCACTTCAAGTTTGGAAAAGGAGTGCGACAGGGTTGTATTTTCTCACCAGTCCAATTCAACGCATACGGTGAATACATTATGAGGCAAACTTGCGACCAGTGGGAGGGAGGCGTAAGCATCGGTGGAACAAAGGTAAATAACCTCCGATACGCTGATGACACAACGCTTCTGGCTGGAAATGAAACCGAAATGCGCACGCTGTTCGAGAGAATGAAACAATTTATCAACATCTTGGAACTTTCTATTAATAAGAGAAAGACCAAAATCATGATTACAGACAGAAGCAACACCTTAGTCTTGACTGGCGCACTTAACATAGAAATAGTCGAAGAAATCGTTTACCTCGGGTCCACAATCACGAACAGGGGCTCCTGCGAACCAGATATCCGGAGAAGAATTGGGATGGCGAAAAATGCCATGTCTCACGCATGCTTCATAAAACCTGGAGAGACAGAAAGTTTTCGTTGAGGACTAAGACCAAACTCGTTCGCACGCTTTTCTTCTCCATTTTCCTTTACGGATTTGAGACATGGACTCTAAAGTCTGCAGACCGCAGACGTATCGACTATCGACGCCTTCGAAATGTGTTGGAGAAAAATGCTCCGAATACATAGGACTGATTTCCGAACCAACGCATCCATACTGGCTGAACTTGACATCAAAACTAGGCTCTCTACCAACTGCCTCAAACGTATCCTAGAATACTTCGGACACATAGCCCGAAAAGCTTCTTTTCGGGCTATGTGTCCGACAGTCTTGAAAAACTAATGGTGACCGGCAAAATAGAGAGAAAAAGACCGCGAGGCCGGAACCCGATGCGTTGGTCTGACCAAATCCGCACCACACTTGAGTCCACCGTCTATGATGGTGTTCGAGTGGCCGAAAGCAGGAGAAACTGGCGCACCATCGTAAGAAAGAAGGTCATGGATGGTCATGACCTCGCCTACGGTCGGTAGTATACGGTCAACGGTGATAGATAACTCCCGCAGCGCCGGCGCGGCGCCCCTGCGCCGGATTGGTATTTTGTAGTGGCAGCTAAGTAATTTTTTGCTACAGTGCAGCGCCAATGACGAACGCCGAACCAAATCCATACAATTCAAAACATATAATATAATATACAGCCAAACGTATAACCGCCTCCTTATTTGGAAGTCAGTTAATCAAAACTACGGGCTACGGCGCCTATGTATGTAATAGCGCTTACGTGCGCGTGGATGAAATAATAAAATTTTATTTGTATTTGACCATATTTTAATCACTTAACTTAGTTTTAATTAATTTTATAATTAAACATGTCTAATAATTTGGTTTTAAAAATGAACAAATCAAGTTTAACACTATTTTCAGTACAATGTACTGTGTACACGCTCAAAAGTAGGTATGGTATGTACTTACATACCTACGCTTTTTTTTTTGTTGAATACTTATATCCTGTATAATATTGGGTGATTTTTTATTACGTTTCGAGAGAAACAGCCAACAGGGTATTAAGGTGAACGCGCACCTATACGCGCCGCAGATTTATAAAATTCGATAACTTCAGCGCGTGCGGCTCCTACGGCGCGTATAGGTGCGCTCAGCTTAAGGCTGCGGCAGCGTTCGGAGCGGGCGGTGCGGGCGGAAACTGTTCTCGACGACAGCAGGCGGCGCGGCGCGGCGGCGTGGCCGCATCGAACAGTTTAATACAAATCTATGTATTTGATCAAGACGCGCCGCCTGCTCTGGCTGCGCCGTCCGCTGACATCCAGGCCGCAGCCTAATAGGTAGTAGGTCAGGATCGACAAAGTTCCTGCTCAACCAGTTTCTAATCATTTTCCTTTGCTCTAGATCACCTCAAAATATTTAAATACAAAAAGTGACCGCAACGACTGCAGATGTGGTTAAACTACGTATTTACACGTATGTTTACGAGCCCACTATTCAACGGAGCCAGCCAGGATTTAGATCTAGAGGTTAGAGCTCGGCTCTCGACTCAGAGGGGGAGTTCCAATGCGGGAGTCGAACCCACGAGGGTTCCAATAACAACAAAAAATGTTGTTTCCAAGTTTGGTTAGGACAATGCAGTCTGATCACCTGATTGTCTGATAAGAATGATGGTCCATGCGTCGGATGGGCCTGTAAAAAGTCGGTCCTGCGCCTGATCTCTCGCCAGTCGTGTCGTCCCACTGAGTTACGAGAGTAACTTGTAACTCAGTGGGACGAATAACTGACCGAGGAAGAGTGAGTGCTCTTGTTTACTGTGCACACACTTGGGCACTATAAAATTACTCCTGCGTAACTGCCTGGTTTCAATGAATTGGCCCACGCCCCACAGTCACCGAAATCGGTGTGGGGAGCTATTATTCAACGGAGCTGTTTTCATATTATGACTACTGACTACAGTAGGTACTACACCTACATTCTACAACCTACACATCCTTGGTTGAGTTGTATCGGAGAAGATTTGTAACAAACACCACACATGAGAATTTTATACATAAGATTGAATTTACAAATATTGACCCTTTGGTTGGGATTATAATATGATCTGGAATCTGGTAAGCGGAGGAAAATTTAGAGCATTGAAAATAAAACTCTGCACTAATACAATAGAGCTTAAAATCGAACACAAGTGTCTGTATTAGCTCTACTCTGACTCTAATCTACATTATATTTCCAATGCTCCAAATTTTCCCTGGCTTTCCGTATTCCGGAACATTATATAGTCCCAGGTCCCAGCGCTTATGACGTTGCGCGTGATTTGGTGTGCTGTGTGCAGCGCTAGTTGCTGCACCCCGTCGCCCGCACATTAGGGTGACCGAAATGAATGACCTTTGTAAGATTTTCCAACTATTAAATACTTGACTTCAAATATTGTAGTGTAGGTACATTATTTGAAGTCACTTAGCTACATTTCAATCCGCTATGTTAAATTGTTAGTAACACAATCTGCTGTTGTGTTACTAACAATTTAAGCTACACTACAATATGCTTTTCTATTTTATTATATTTTTGATACAAAACATGCCCTGTTCCTCTCGAAATGGAATATAAAATCATCCAGTACCCAGGTTGGATTCTTAACTAGGAATATGAAAAATTTAACTATGAATTGGAAAATTGACCCTATAAAGGTTGTTGAAAATCAATTAAGGATATTTTGGCCGTATGATCTACTGATTATGTAAAGACGTTTAGGCAGAAAAATAATTAAAATTTCAAAAAATTGTAACTACACTAATTAAAATTACATTGCGCTCTCTAGGTCATTAATCTCACAGAAACAGGTGATTCAAAGAGGAAGCAAAGATTTTGCCTAAATAACATCAATACAATCAGCTGTGTGATCAATGACTTTAACAGCACCGTAAAGTGCGTAATGTAATTTTATTTACTTACTATAATTTTTTAATTCTGTTATTTTTCAGCCTAACCCTATTCACTATTTATATAAGCAGTATATCATATTCCCAAAACCTTAATAATAATATTATCTACTAAGGTTATGTTTCTTCAATGCAGCACTTTTTTTTCATTCCAATTTTTTTTTGCATAAAATATTATATTATTATACTGGTCGATTGTACAAGTGCATTGGTAGACATCTACCATGTATGATGTTCTGGTGCATTTATAAGCCTCTTAATGTTTCCAATAAATATATTATTTATATTAACAAATACATAGGTAGCTCTCAAATGCTGGATCCATATTTTGTTTCAATGGTGAATCTACAAATTGCTTAACTGTTGAATTCTGTTTTTTTCTGAATGATTTATCATTTTGGTACTCATTACAAAGGCAGTTAAACTTGATACTGACATGGCAAATATTTTGTAAAAACTTTTTTATTTTTTCTTTGGAACCATAAATACCTACTTCACTTTTGATTGTGATTCTCACAGACGATGGACATAATGAAGCCACTGAATTATTTAGCAATTTTCAAATGTATTTATTATAATTACACAAACCTCCATCTTGAAATTACGGATCCCGAATATGAGTAGTTTAAGGTGTAAATTGTTGTTATAATTATGGGGTTGCCTACATTGGTACATAATAATTTTCTTTTTAACTTTATTTATTGTTATGAGTAATTCTATTCATTATCCATTATTATTATAAAACATTCCATATGTACAATGTAAAGATTAGCCATAATATAATATACTATGCTATACATTTAAGTTGATTAAGCATATTTTACATGCTGCTCAGAAAATTCCTTGCAAATACAGACAATTTTTTCTTAAATGCAAACTACCTAGTTCGTTATTCATAATTTTGAGGTAAATAATATAAAATATTTCTAAGTACAGCCACCTCACTAACAATGCTACGGTACAATGCACTAAGTATGCACCACACGTTTTTCAGTGGCAGTCGGCAGAATTTCCTGCACGTCAGTGACTTACTATGCTGTACCCTTGTTAGTTCAGGACCGTGACTAATATTAAATGAAATCATACCTTGAAATGTATAACCTTATGAGCTAGATATACAGTACAACTATTTAGGGGGGCGAGTGAGGGGATCATGGCAGTTGTCACACAGGCTCACTCAAACAGTTCGCTCGGCCGACCCGCGCACGTCTTTGACCTTTTAAAATATTTGCAGCTAATTCGATGCGCATTACCAATTTATGTTGATTTTCCAATCTTTCCAAACAGTTTTTACAAATAGTTTTAGGCAAGGGGTCCGACCTTGATACCTGTAATTCGTTACAATTTTGCGTAGGTAAGAAAGAACTTTATTTAATTAAATATATTTTAAAAATTTATTGTAAATACTTACATTTATTGAAAGATATCTATTGATTTTCTCGGATATGCATAATCGAATTCCTTCCTCCCCATATATATGAAGAACAACTCTATGCATTTCAGAACATAAACGACAAATAAATCCCGTCAATACTCCCTTATCTAAACTACCCATTGTAATAGTATGTTACAAATAATATTTTCCTGGATTAAATAGCAATTTAGTACTATTTTTTTATAAAACTTTATCTCAAAAAAACAACAATAGAAACACTGAAAATTTTGGAAACTACACCAAAATGACAGCTGAGTGCTGACAGCAGTGTGACCATATTTAAATTACAGATCCTGCCTTACTTTGGTCAAAAAGCTGCCAAATCCTGCCAAAGCCTGTAGTAAAAAATGCCTAAATACTGCCAACTTTATTTACTGTTGTTTTAAAGTATGAAAAGTAAAAATACACATATATATTGATTTTTTTTTATTAAAATAAACATTCGCATCGTATTCTTCCATTTCTTCATCGTTATACATAGATTTGTTCATGCGATTCAAGATTTCTTTTGTAGGTTTGAAAGCAATGCAATCACCATGCTTACCAATGCCTTCCTTAACATGCAACATAGATGCAAAATGTTTGTTTATAAAACAGTTCCGAGTTTTTGTCTTTATTAAATTAGTATAATGCCACCACCAATAATAACTATCACCCACGATACCACACAAGATGTTGTCAACAAAGTGAATATAATCACTACGTTTTCAATGAAACTATGATGAGACTCAGAATCTAAGCATCAAGCAACTATGACTCATAATATCGACCACAAACCCAAGATTATATACACACAGAATACAGAAAAAATAATTGATAGTACACGAACATAACAAGAAGTACAGGGAAATCCCCCGTAAAGTATCCAGGATTGCCATTGTCGGAAATTTGAGATGCAATAATAATATTTATTTTTCATACCTCAATTCTGCCAAAACCTGCCAAGTTTATAAAACGTCAACCGATCATGCCATAGGCCAAAATAAGACGCCAATCCTGCCAAAATGGCAGGAACCTGCCACATATGGTCACACTGGCTGACAGCTGTTTTTTTTATTTGTTTGTAATTTTTATTGACTACGAGTTACGACTTACGAGACTTTAATAATAATTCTATCCGCAACATACTCAGCCTGCAAATCCAAGGCTGCTGCAGCCTTGTAGGCAAAAATCTAATATGATTAGTAACAATTAACAGCTATTAGTACCGGTGCTGGAATTGCTGGCTGGACGTTGAGTATGGCGTAAGTTTCGGAAAGTTCTACAAACATTTTGCTTGTTTGTTAGTTTACCACATTACTTTTAATGCTATTTGTTCACTATGATGCACTTAGTACTAACTAAATATAACACTAGTTTTACCAAAGGACTGTAGAAAAACACATCGCTTAGGAGGTATAGGAATACAATTAAAGTCAGTTTAAATTGATTTTTTAAAGTTCATTTAATTCATCTAGTAATGATTTACACTTATTTCTAAGAACCTTCACAGCTTCAACAAAAATCACACTTGGCGGCATGGCACCCACAGACTCCACATTAACTGAAAAATAAATAAAATATGTTAAAGATATCTTTTTTTCATTACGATGCTCTATAAAAATATGTTTAATTGTTTAAATTACTTTGTAGTTTTCTATATACAGGATGTCCCAGAAGTTGACGTCGTCCCTTCGAAGGCTGATAGACCAGCTCATGACTCTCCAGAATATCGTAATATGACCTTAGTAAAAATTCTTTAGTTTTCGAGATATTGGCACTTTTACACCTCATGTCAGTTTTTAGACTGCCGCAGCTACAATTTCCCGTATTATGGGATACAAATTTGTATTGCGAAATCCTGACCAGTTCTGCTATTGACCACGGTTATAAACAAAGCTAATAGAGTTTGAACTTTGTAGAAAAAAAGAAAACTTTTCCCTAATCGTGATTTCAAAAACTTTTTCTCCTAACTTAGAAACTAAACAGAGCATTTCTCCTTACAGTTTAAAAAAAATCCTTGTATTCTGTTTAGTTTCTAAGTTTAGTAAGCATCTTACACTTCAACGTACAACTTTTAAGTAAACATCTGGGTAATTTCAATGTAACAAGTGTTTTGTTCGAAATCCTAACTATAGAAAAACTTTTAAAATGTGTTCACTGTGCACTTAAAATAGCAAAAAATTTTTTTGACGTAGCTTAATAGCAACTATTTAACTATTTCAAAAACTACATAAAATGTGCAACTTTTTGAAGTAACAACCCAGGTTAGTGTGGTGTATTTTTTGTCCAGTATGGATAGTGAAAGTTAGGAGAAAAAGTTTTTGAAATCACGATTAGGGAAAAGTTTTTTTTTATTCTACAAAGTTCAAACTCTATTAGCTTTGTTTATAACCGTAGTCAATAGCAGAACTGGTCAGGATTCTGCAATACAAATTTGTATCCCACAATACGGGAAATTGTAGTTGCGGCAGTCTAAAAACTGACATGAGGTGTAATTTTTAAGAAATTATAAAAAGTGCCAATATCTCGAAAACTAAAGATTTTTTACTAAGGTCATTTTACGATATTCTGGTGAGTCATGAGCTGGTCTATCAGCCTTCGAAGGGAAGACGTCGACTTCTGGGACATCCTGTATATTACTATGGTATTCACTACATTTGTACCTAGGCATAAATAGTTTTTTAAGTCTCCATAAATAAAGAGTTTTTAAAATTTTAAAGGTATCAGGTACAAACTACAAACCTTGAATTTTCTAATCTAGTTGTTAAAAATACTGTACACCTTATACAACAATAAATAAAGCTTTTAAAATACCATACTTTATACTCACAAATAAAATGATCTCTAATTCTGCTCAAAACAACTGCATCTTTAATGCTTTCATATCTATAGACATTTCTGCTGCAAATGTCGTATCTAGCATCCCTTACAAAGGCACGTCCCTCAGAGTCTATCCCTATAACTCCAGGTGAAAAGCAACTTTGCAGCAGTGTAGCATCACCTCCATCTATTTTCCGTGTCAACTGTATATCTGGCAGCAATCTGTAGGCTGCTGTTGCTAAAAATAAAAAAGTTTATTCCGATTTGATGGTGCAGTTTTTAAATGAAATGGAAATTACCCATCACGGTTTATGGAAAACTTACCAACTGGCGAAAACTTTGCATGGTCTTTTCCGATGCCTTTTACAGCAACAAGATGCAGATCCAATTCATGACCTGGCCTCATTTTGGATATGAGAATATCACTGTGCACCGGCCCAACATCAGCCTCCTTGTGGACAGAGGCTTGGTTGCCAATAGGTTGCCATTTTATTTGCGAAGAGTAAACTGTAAAATGTTATTACCATGATAGATACAAAATGTTTTAAAATAGGAATATTAAATATTTTCTTAATTTTTATTTATCATACCGCTATGATTTTCATATAAGTCTTCAGTTCTGAACGAGTCTTTGGGTGGTGATTTATTATATGAACATTTTACTTTTAATGAATACTCTAATGTGTCAAATTCAGTTCCTTCAGTGGCATCTGAAATAAAATAGTATATTTATCATAAGCATATCTTTAAAAATTAAGGCAAATAATGCATATGGAAAAAAGAACTACCGAATTCATTGTACCTCGCCTAAATAACAAATTAGACAGTTCATTAGTAGACAAAATAAACAAATAAAATATTAAAAATAACTTAAAGGCTCTGTACATAGATAAGATATTAAATGAATGGGATTGAGACATATTTGTCATGTTAAGTTTAAAAATTTTAAGATGTAATATGTTTATAGAAGTATTAATTTTTAGTTACTTTTTATGTTTAAATGAATGTAATTCTTATTGTTAACTTACCCTCCGGACAAATCTAAGTGGCTTATGGAGCATACAACAAACAATATAGTATGTTAAAACATAATTAATAAGAATAAAATTACCATCAACACAGATTACCTTCTGGGCGATATTCAAATAACCGAGGGTCAGCTTTTAGTGGTATTAGTCCCAGTCTATGAGCAAGTACCTCATCTTGGATGATGGACGTGTTGTTCTTTATCATGACCTTCTCGATGGCCATACTGGGGACTTCGCTCAGCATAAGCCTACGGAATGCATTAGCGAAGGCCGGCTGTATACCAATCAAATCAAACTCCATTTCAGAGTTGTCCATACGAACAATGTTTATACGAAATTTCTTGGCAAACTTCTTGGTATTCCATTTCTCATCTGCCATACCGAAATCGTCAGGTGCATTCTGGAATATTTATTAAATTATTAAAACTTAGCAAGGTTTCACCTTTTTCGAACTTAGTTATAGGATAAAGATCTTTACTTTCACTCGGAACTCCTCCATTAAGACCCTTGGTTTCTCTTCTTTCACAGGTTGAGGCATAGTTAAAAATCAGTAATTCTTCAATATATTAGTTTAAAATTTTCTCCACGTGCACTTTATTTACTACGATTAAAAATTTTCATAATATACATTCCTCCTCTTCTTCTATTTTTTTATTTTTAATTTATTTATGGCGTCGGCTTATAAAAATTTGCCAGTGTCAAGTAAAAAGGCGGGAAATAGAATATTCATTCAAATTTTCATCACCGTATTTCTAAATCAAAAGTCAAGTCAAAAGTCTAGTCGAAGCCCAAATAAATAATCGAGGTAGTAATTCAGTCGATTCAGTAAAGTCAATCATAGTAAAATAAAGCCCAGTGATCCAGGATTGGATAATATTGCCACAAACACAAGTTTGTGGCAATATTAACCAATACTGGACCACTCCTGGATTCTAGAAGATCACTACGGTGATCCAGACCTAGCCCTGTTTTCTAATTACAAAATTAAATAGCATGTTGTCATAATAAATTACTATAATATGTTTATTATGATAACATGCTTACTTACTATACCAGTCGCTTTTTGAAGCAATTATTCATGCACTACCAGCCCAAACGACATCCGACCTACAATATTATAGAGTTCACGTTCAAATTTGCTGGTACCGACTTCAAAATAAAGAAGATTGAGTAGAGAAATAGTTAAAATTTAAGTCGAATTTAAAAGAGGACTTGTTCAGAAAATAAGTTTTATTTCATATCTACTTTTTGTGTAGATATTTTACTTTGGAAGTCGGTTAAATTTTTTGTTTAAAAATAATAATTTCACCCTTTTTAGTGATATATTTCGTTAAGTTATTATATTATTAATACGTCTTAAGAACGTCTAAAATAAACGATCGAATGTATAATTTAAAATATACGCGCCAAGCTTCCATTAGGTACATATTGTTATTAAGATGATGATGATTACTGTAAGTTATAAAGTGGCATATGCTTTCAGTTCTTTAAACAATGCCGAAATTTCCAAACGCATATCTTTTAAGACTGAGGAATTCTGTTCAGTGCTTTTGGATCCAGGGAATACCTTGGTACAACATCTTATTTTTTGGTAGCATATGCGTGTGTTACTTCAGTAAAAGTCAAAAACACTATATGTGTCGCTAAAAATTTTGAGGAGTTCCCTCGATTCCTCATGGATCGCATGATGATGCCATATTTTACTCGTCACTAAAGTGGAAACCTGATGAGGTTTCCACTTTAGTGACCAAAGGACCAATTTTGAATTAAACCCTTTACCACAACAAAAGAATTTTGCAAATAGGTCCATAAACGGCAGAGTAATGTTCAAAGATCTCCGTGTTAGTGTAAAATACTATGAGAAGTATACCTTTTATATCATCATAATGTAGGTGATGAATAATTCATTATTATGATGTATGCTGTGATGGTGGTGGTGGTGATGATGATGATTACTGTAATTGACATAGTGGCATATGTTTGCAGTTCTTTAAACAACGCCGAAATCCCCAAACATGTACACGATACAAACCCCTTTACTCTCAGTGCAATAGTTTAGAAGTTATAACAATTTGTTGGTATCATCTCAGGCAGCCAGCCAGTCGTCTTTTTCAAATTGTTATAACTACTAAAGTATTGCACTGAGAGTAAAGTAGTTTAGTATTTTATTTTAGCAAACGTCCTCTTCTATCGTTGTAGAACAAATAATAAGTAACTAGTTTCAAGCATAACAAATGTTTGTAAGCAAACTGTTTCAAATCTCCTCAGTAAGAAAAAATCAATATTATCTTAACCTGCGATCAAGAATCAAATAGGTACACAGAAATCAATGGTACCAAATATATACAATTAATCTCTAGATAATAAGCTTTCGAAACCAATATAAATCAAACTAAAATACAATACCCTTATCAAAATATAGGCATGGTAAAAAAACGTAAATAACTTACTTTTCACGATTTTTGTCACATGGCACGCAGTACTCCATAACCGCGCGACTCATGCCACCGACGCATACTGACAAGTCAGCGTGTGGAGGGGATTGGTTGAAATGCAACGTTTCGAACTCGCTAACAGTTTTAAGTTCCATGAAATCGGTACTGTTTCAAATCACCTTTGTGTCAAAACCCCTCGGTCTCCCCTACTTATCATTCCTATGTCCATGCGATTTCGTAGCTGACTTGAATATTTTATATGTTTAATTACAATCTGCATCAGCTGATATTGATTAAAAAAACGATATTTTTGTTCCTTCGGCAGGATTCAAAACTGCGACCCCCGGATTGAGCACCAAAGTGCTGAGCCACTGAGCCACAGAGGTCGTCACAATATTAATTTAAAAAAAATCGTCATCAGCATCCGCTTATATAAAAAAACTTGGATCAGCAATGGCAACTATCCTGCTTCAGTGCAGAACAAGGATGCTATACGCGCGTTGATGTCTAAACTATGGAGATACCCAGCGTCGATATAAGAATATACATTTCATAATATTAGGTATATTGTTTCGTTTGATGTGTTCCTGTTACCTGTGTAGCTTCATTTTTAACTTGAGGTATGTACCTACCTACTGTTGTCATTTAACATTTTGATGACCTCTGTGGCTCAGTAGACCAGTGCCGATAGGTTTTAAAACAAAATAAATTTATAGTAGGATGAAACCCATTGGAAAAGGAAGAGAATATAACAAAAATAAAAGGAAAAATAATTTACGGGCGATTTAAGTTCGGGAAGTGAAGGAGGTGAGTTTTTAAGGGTAGAAAACGGTTTATCTCGATTTCTGGCAAAACTACAAATCCTATCGAAAAAAGTCGAATGGCAAAGTTGTAGAGAAAAAAAAGATCTACAACTTTTGTATTTACACTCTTTTCACATAATCTCAAAATTTATATGAAAAATTCAAATAACCAAGTTTTTGGTTTTTTATTTTTATCTTGTACAAAAACAAAAAAAAATTCACGAAATTTAGTGAAAACTTACCTTTTTATGTCCTAAATACACTGTAATTTTTTTGATTTAAAATATTTATTTTTTCACCTTATTTTGTCGTAATATCGAAAAATTAACCCTAATTTTCAATCGAAAATTCTCCCGTCAAAATATCAGCTTTTTTTTAAAAGTTGGTGGGTTTCTTGTTTGTTGAAATCTATTCTTTCTGATAATGTAAAAAAATATATAATTACCATAGTAAATGTTCTCAGAAAATGCAAAGAAAATAATAGGTAGTAAGGCCTAGTCCCAATAAGACATCTACAATATTTTGAGTAAGTTGTCGAATCTTCTTTAAATTATGCGCATACATGTCTATTTATTGCTATTTTAAGATGACTTGTATACTTGAGTGACCCACGGATAATTTTAACCCATCAAAAGGTATTTCATATACAAGAGGGAAAGGGGCTAGGCGATCTGAGCCTTACCACTTGCTCTTTTCTTTGCATTTTCTGAGAACATTTACTGTGGTAATGTATACATTTTTTTACATTATCAGAAAGAATAGAATTCAATAAACAAGAAGCCAATCAATTTTTTGAAAAAAGCTGATATTTTGACGGGAGAATTTTCGACTGAAAATTAGGGTTAATTTTTCTATATTAAGACAAAATAAGGTGAAAAAATAAATATTTTAAATCACAAAAATTACAGTCTATTTAGGACATAAAAAGGTAAGTTTTCACTAAATTTCGTGAATTTTTTTTTGTTTTTGTACAAGATAAAAATTAAAAACCAAAAACTTGGTTATTTGAATTTTTCACATAAATTTTGAGGTTATGTGAAAAGAGTGTAAATACAAAAGTTGTAGATCTTTTTATTCTCTACAACTTTGCCATTTGACTTTTTTCCATAGAACTTGTAGTTTTTCCGGAAATCGAGATAAACCGTTTTCTACCCTTAAAAACTCACCCCCCTCACTTCCTGACCTATCCGAACCGATATTATCCATACATACATTACATACATACATCCATACATACATACATACATACATACATACTGTTACAGGTGTAGTTAAAAAGGAAACACTAGATACGGTAACAAATTAAAATATATTTAAAAATTAAAATGACTAGATAAGGGGGCGTGGGTCGGTTAGCCGGCAACGTCTGGTTCAGCCCTGGGTGGTAGAGGTGAGTTCGGGGGTAGTTGGCACACGGCACTTAGCTGGTTGTTGGAAGGCAGGTCCGCAGTCCGGTGTTGAGGGCCAGACACTCTAAAGCCCAAGATCAGGCCGACAGTCCTTGGCAAGTTGTGTGGCTTGGGATTGTCCAGACCGGAACTATGATATCTGGCCGGATCAGGTGTAGTCCATGCAGGAACTTTTCCAACCGGAACTCAGAAACCCGTGAAGACGGGTTTAAAATATATAAAATAACTACTTGAACTTAGAAACGTGGAATTTTAAAGCAACCACACTCAATTTTAGATGTCCAAAAAGATATATGAAAAAGGCTATGACAATCGCGCGTCAGGCTTATATACCCGACCAAAAAAAACTTTTTTTTTTAAATTACATTGACTACACAGCTAAGACTTTTTGCCACAGTAGAAATATATTGAGTTATTTAGAATGATAACCTAATAACGCAAAACTGGTGTATTTAAGTTGTTTAAAAAAAGATTATGATGTTTAGATTTAAAAAGAATTAGATTCAAATCGATAAGTCGATAACTATTGAATCCATAACCGTAGTTACCACCATATACCATAGATGGCGTTGAGAATGTCGACTTGAACCCATAGCCGTAGTTACCACCATATACCATAGATGGCGTTGGGTGTATCGTTTTTACGAAATTTAATTAAATAAAATGTAACTACGTTACATATCCCCCCCTGTTACCGAAGGATTTTTGCCTGCTGCCAGGAAAAAATCCTGAAACAACTACAAAACTGACAAAAGAAAAGAAAACATTGGTTGGGGTAAAAAAAAACTTAAAAAAAGAAGGTTTAAAGAAAAAATTACGACAGTGGAAGTTAAATGCTAGTCTTGTGTCAACGCGCAACAACCGACAACCTTTCATACATCGTTCACACTATATTTATACATCACATACATACGTCCACTTGCATTTTGCAACTCGGACACAACATAATGATCCGAGACGCCCTAACATACGAGTATTGTATTCCATAAAGAGGAAAAAACAACACCAGTCTAAGATATTAAAGTTCTTAGCTATATCGTTATTATAAAAAGATAACGAACAGCGTCTGAGTAAAGCGCGAATCTACTAGCCTTCCTACAACAGCTGACCCATTATTTTGATAAGATGGGAAGCTTAAGGTCCTTCAAATGCCAGGCACCAAGGTCTTTACCTTGCATGTCTTGCAGGACATAAACTAAAGGAGAACGTTTACCTACAATTTTACATTTTATAAATTTAGGAGCCAACTTTTTGCTAAAATGTTTCTCCTTATCACTTAGAAAGTAAGTTCTCTTAAAAACGACATCACCAACGTTAAATTCCGCAGGCTTACGTCTCAAATTATATTGAGCAGTGCTCTTAACATGAGCTTGCCAGAGACGCATCTGAACGCTATCGAAAATAGATGACATACACCCTAAATTTTCCGCGTAGGCGTCACGAGGCGAAAACACAAGGTCTTTAATACTGTCTGTATCTAAGTAGTGAGTACCGCAAGACACTAGTTCCCTACCATACACCAAGAAAGATGGTGTAAAGCCGGTTGCCATAATACGCCATCTTCTTTTCCAAATTTTACTATTAAAGACAGTAGATTATTTAGGCTTTCTAAAAATAAACATAATTTAACTTCTGAATACATACATACATACATACATACATACATACATACACACACACATACATACATACATACATCAATATAATAAATGTATACGCGTAAATATTTAATTTTTATAAAAAATAAAATTATCTTTTGTAATTAAAAAAGTGTCGTGACAACTTTTCGTAACAATTTTTTCCGTCTAGCACCCTTTCACAACGCGCGATAAGGAACTTCGTTCCAAAAATATCTAAGGTGAATACTTCTTACAGAAAACAGCAAAAGAACGCCATGCTCACACGCAATATTAAAATAACCTAACCAAGAGCTTGTCAGGACGTGTCTAAAGAGGGTACTAGGGTAGGGTAGGGAGGTACTGTAACTATAAAGCGTAATAGGATTTTCATTTTCATATTCTTAAATAGTTAATACCTATTGTTCGATTTAGTTCAAAATAATTTTCCTAAAGATAATTTAGCATGATCTGTCAGCATGGAAAATTGTAAGTTTCTAATTCTCATAGTTCAGAAATGACAGAGGGGGTGAAATCAATTTGGAGGCCAATTACTTGGAAATGGTTGACTTTGTAATATTCATATATGAAACTTTGCCTTTATTTTAAAATACATATTCAACATACACTTCACATATATAGAAAGCCACCCCTTACTATATAATAAAATTATATTTTTTTATCAAACCAAAACTGACATCTAGACGCAGTATAGCTAGAAGACAGACAGACAGACGGACAGAGTGAAATGATAAAGGTTTCTTGGAATAAGGAATCCTAAAAACTGAATGTTAAGAAATGGTTAATTACCTAAATATTAAAACAAATATTTATTTACCTAGATGAGTTGATTATTACAATAGAGTACAGTATTACACTGGCCCGCAAAACTAAGTACAAAATATTGTTTAAAATTTCATACTTTTCAAAATATAACAAGATTTATCACCTTTCCTTAAAAGTAATAAATAATATATATCTGTCGCATCCGGTCAAAAAGCTGAAACGGAACTTCAAGTGCGCCATCTTGTTTGGCGCGCTTCGACAGAGTCGGGACGTGTCGGAAAGCAGTGTTGGAGTGGGGAGCGTCCCCTCCTGCCCAGTCGGCCATTGGGTGCGGCCAGTTCAAGCTGAGCCACCAACTAGTCGACACGTCACGGAACTGTCCAAGTTTCGTTTTAGTACCAGTGTTAACAAAACGCAGTGATATTATAAAGTACAGTTATTTTAGTGTAGTAAATTTATAAAGTAAGACTTGTGATTCCGAATAAACAGTGATATTGTAAGTCTATAATTCTATTTGCACGATTTACCTATGTCTGAATGGTATAAATCCAAAATCTTGAGCCTCAGACGACATCAGAATTGGGATCTGATACCCAATGACGCGCCCTGTTTGAAATGCAGCAGAATCTACCACTGCTGCTGCTCATTAACACTATCAAATCGCTGACGACGACGCCTGTGATTATTTTACCCGAAATCAACTCTGAACAGCCAGATGTGGACCCACAAAAAGTGTAATCTAGCCCGCACAAATGCTACAAAAAGTGATAATAATCATTTCGAATGATGTGGATCGAGTTTGGCAGTATGTACAACAAGGCATCACGCCATGCATACGGCGTAATTGTGAAACTACGGGACAGCAGTGAATTAAATGCTGCAAGGTGACCTTGTACCAATAACCCTTTGTTCGTGCCCACCACGAAGACTAGATTAAGACGGGAGTTAAAGTAAGGACAGCGGTGACGTAATGACGACAGTGACATGACGTCTATGGTGGTGACACGAGTGCGGTGGCGCATCAACAACAGGCTTTGATTATGAATTCGGTGGTTTTGGTAACAGGTGGTAGCCAACTTTTACTTCTCGCTATAATTTTTAAGACCTTCAATACAATAGTGATTTATCTCGTGTTTCAAGTGTTCATGAAATTGCTTGCTTATATCTCAAAATAACCTTTAGTTTAGTGTTCAGTTGTTTTGCTGTTTTATTTTATATTGTGCAGATTTACGTTCGACTGGGCGATGCACAGCCGCGCCAAGGGGACAACAAGCGGCGCTGCGTGGCCGAGCAGCGGCAGCGCGGGCGCGGCGGCGGCTACCTCCATGGCGGCAGTGCCAAATGGATGTGAATTGCGCTTCTTCTGGGCTGGTCTATTCGCTTCACAATGATGCGAACTGGTTGTATCGAACTTTACTTATTTTATTATAGGGTTCTAAATTATTCTGGTTTTATAACCAAAGTATTATGAAAAAGAAACAAAGTAAATGAGCAGAAATAAACGCAAAGTAAAAACGAATACTCAGTGCATACGACATACGTCTTACAGACTCATTATTATTACCGTTTAATTAACCGAAGTGCATTACGCTTGAATATAGCAGTAGTTACTAAAAAGCTAAATTATTTCTGGTAATTAAAAATCATTATCGACATTCCATTTAGTGATATCACATTGTACTTTGTAATAAAATGACAGGTCACTGGAGTACGCGCAAGTTGTAAACAACTCTTGCTAAAACAAAGACAATCCTCAATTGCAGGTATTCCTGAAAAACAATAGCTAGTGCACTGCATAAACAAAATCAGTTGACGTGTACTTTAAGGCGTGTCTCCTGTTCGAAACATTACACAGAAAACATGAAACAAAAACATTTGTTTCCATACACAAGCTGTCTCCAGCTACAGAAAATGTTTTTGGTCGAAACAAAACATTTTGTCCAGACACGATCTAAGTTCCGACGAGGAAGACGTATTAGCGCTCGCAGTTTTAGTGATTGTAGGTGTAGAATCTAGGAGAAAAGAGGGGTTCTGAAAAGGCCACTTTAGGTGTTTCATAAAAGTATTTTTTTCAACTCATAAATATGTGCGCCATTTTACGCATTTCTATTGAAAACTGACAAAATTGGTGTTTTTTAATTAAGTCAGGCCATATATTATGAGCGATCACAAAAACAAACACAAAAAACACAACAAGCAAAACTATAACCCTAAAAACCTGTACCTAGGTGTAATGTGAACGATGTGAACACTAGATAAGAAATGAAACATTTCTTCCCCTCTCTACCCGCGCGGGAATGTTTTTCGTCCGTCTCCGAAAACAAAAACATTGTCTATTCCTAGAGAAATGTGTATAGCCACGCCCCAATGTTTCATGTTTTCTGTGTAATGTTTCGAACAGGAGACACGCCTTTACAATTAATGTTGTTTAGGCGGTATTAGTTAGAAACGACTTCAATTATTAAATTTTATGTCTACCTTCCTATTAAATATAGAAGCTCAACTTTGTAGTTGGTTTTTAATCACAGTACATACAGTTTGTGAATAGCCTTATTTCTTATTTGGCGTTACTGCACACGTAGTAAGAGAAATTAATCATTGGTCAGTTTCAAAAGTGACTTTAAATAATGTCATGTAGTATGTTGTTATTTATTCTGAGTGTCTAAAAAGAACTGTTAGATGTAATAAGTTCTAGGACATTCGCAATTCGCGAGAAAACTTTCCCAGTTTATGATATCGTTGTTGTAAGCTGTTAAAATTTGGAACATTACATATTTGTCTATCTATTACTTTTTAGACTAGGCGGATTAAAATGATTAAAAGTGCGAAAATAACATGATAATGTTGTTGGTGTGGTAGGTCCATGAGCGAGCGAAATAGCCTCCGTGGTCTAGTGCTTAGAGCATCAGCTCTCGACTCGGAGGTCGCGGGTTCGATTCCCGCGTTGGAACGACAAAGAAAAATGTTATTTCCAAGTTTGGTTAGGACACTGCAGGCTGATCACCTGATTGTCTGACAAGATGATCCATGCGTCGGATGAGCATGTAAAGAGTCTGACCTACGTCTAATCTCTCGTCAGTCGTGTCGGTTATCCGTCCCATTGTGAGTAAAGGAAGGAAGTAAAGTAAACAAGAGTAAAGGAAGAGAGTGCTCTTGTGTACTGCGCACACACTTGGGCACTATAAAATTACTACTGCGGCGTGACTAGCCTGGTTTCAATGAAACCGGCTACCGTCACCGATATCGGTGTGGGGAGTCATTATATTAGTTCCATGAGCGTGCATCACTATAGGTTACGGAAATTATAGGAAATAATAGTTTAATTGACAACAAAAAGAAAAGAGGTTAAAAGAAATAATTTGACAGTTTCAGAAGTTGCGGTATGCGGTAAGCAGGTGCCTGTGGCTGGTGTTGATGGTGATCGTGGCAGCACACGTCCAACGGTTCAGTTGCTGTGATTGAGGCGGATAAGAAAGTGCTGGTGTTGATGGTGATCGCGGCAGCACACGCTCAACGGTCCAGTGGCTGTGAATGAGGCGGATAAGAAAGCTCATCGGTGAACTTGGTTATCATGTAAAAGTATTCGAGCGGCGGCTAGCGACGCGACGCGACGCGACGAGACGCGACGCGACGAGACGCGACACGACGAGACGCGACGCGACGCGACACGACGCGACGAGACGCGACGAGACGCGACGCGACGTGACACGACGTGACACGACGGAGCGCGGCGGGTGGTGTAGGCCGTGCGACGGGGTGCCTCGGCGGCCAGGTGTCGGCACTCTGTACTTCATTAAAGTATCAGATTTGGAGCTATAGTTATTTGGTGAGCGTAATTGTTTATCTCGTGACTGTAGTCTTAAGACTCGGTATAGTATTTTATGATCGCATTAGAAAGATACTCGAGAGTCAGGTACCTATTGAGATTGTAGAGTATAATGAGATAGAGAATCAAGGGACATCAGGTACGATGTCAGGGCAGGTTCACAATTCACAAGTTCGGAGACTGTACCAGGATACTATAGGAGGTAGTACTGGGTAGTACAGTCGGATCTTGCCTCGTAGCAAAGATCATAATATTTTGAGTTAAAGGTTGACTTGGTCTCTCCTTAAGAGAGCTACTCTTGTGTGTAGTGTGGTTAAAGGTATACAAACCTATGAACTGTGAATGTGAAACCTGAAGCTGTTAATAATTTTTGTTTTTCTGATTGTTTATTTAAAGATGATTCTCAAAAGGTACATGATTCAAAATAGAAGTCTAAATTGAATAGTAATGTTACGAAATAGCTATGCTTCATAATCAACTCTTAATGATTAATAAGTGATGATACTTGATAATTCTGGTTGGTTAATGATGAACAAATTTAAGTTGTAATCAAAAGTCAAGTAAAATCTCTATCTACCGTACCTACTGTGTTCGATCATACCAGTTATTTAAACGTCCGGTGACTATAAATACGCTCATGATCGAGTCCGAAAAATGCCTAAGGGCCAAGTACCTATTGAAGCTGTTGAAGATGATGATATTTAATGAGATTCTGCTTCTTTGGGTACTCTATTCGCTGTGTCGGAGACCATACCATTGTACAGTAGCCGTAGCCTAAATCGGCATCGTCCGTGGGTAAGCGGTAGTGCTGTAGCTCTGGATGCTGTGGTCGGGTCTAGCCTTGAAACCAAGACCATATAGTCAGTCTGCGACTCAATTTCTGTTTGACCACGAATGAGTGACCCAAGTTTTAAAATGTGATTAAGTTGTACAATATTTTGTTTTTGAACGTCAATGGTACTTGGTCCAGGTTTGATTTAAACTAGCATTAATTTTGTGTAAAGTTTTGAGATGAGATACTTTTTCTATGAACCTACTTAGTAAAATCCTAATGATATTTTGGATTAATGCTGTCTATTTTATGTTTTCTTAGGTTTAAATGGTATTGTTAGTAGTCTAAATCATTTTAAAATAAAACGAACAATTTTCGAAGCGAATAAAGTATTGTCAAGCTTTATTTCTGAACATGAAAGATCATCATTAAGACCAGATCGTGTCAGGATTGGACGAGCAAATACTGTGCTGTCTTAACATTGTTTCAGTTTAACGCACGAGGATGTGCGTCTCGCAGGATGGCCGTGTCGCATCCGGTCAAAAAGCTGAAACGGAACTTCAAGTGCGCCATCTTGTTTGGCGCGCTTCGACAGAGTCGGGACGTGTCGGAAAGCAGTGTTGGAGTGGGGAGCATCCCCTCCTGCCCAGTCGGCCATTGGGTGCGGCCAGTTCAAGCTGAGCCACCAACTAGTCGACACGTCACGGAACTGTCCATGTTTCGTTTTAGTACCAGTGTTAACAAAACGCAGTGATATTATAAAGTACAGTTATTTTAGTGTAGTAAATTTATAAAGTAAGACTTGTGATTCCGAATAAACAGTGATATTGTAAGTCTATAATTCTATTTGCACGATTTACCTATGTCTGAATGGTATAAATCCAAAATCTTGAGCCTCAGACGACATATCAGTATATTATTTTATGTTTAAACAAAAAATAAGCATTTTTTTTCTTAGTCTTAAAGACTGAATTTACATGTTTTATTATAATATTGCAGTTTCGAATAACTCCTCGGGCTTAACAACAGCTTACAGCGGGTTTGTTATTTTATTTTTAGTTAGTCATTGTAAACGAGATTGTGGAGCCGATTTATGCAATATTCTCCCAATCTTCTGTCAGGGCGTGTTTTCGTGTATTAGTACTGTGGGTGACAATCTGCGGCTTCTGACTAGCCTTCCAAGCTCATCTCAGGGTATACTTAATCGGGTTGAGGACATTAAAATGCATTAGTAGCATCCCTCACCCATCGCCTACCAGGTCACTTGTACTTAGCCTTCTTTCAGAAGTTAAGAAGAAGGCCGATTACTCGAAATGGTCAACTTTATAAAAAAAGTAGCGTATGAAACCTTGCCTTTATTTTAAAAGACCTATTCTACGATACCCCACACGATGGGGTAGAGTGAAAAAATATTTTTCATCCCCACTTCACATGTATGGAGAGCCACCCCTAAAATATAAAATTATTATTTTCTTATGATCCCGAAACCGTGATCTATACACAATCTATAACTGTACCAAATTTCATCAGTTTATATTCATAATCAGGACAGAGCGAAACTATAAGGGTTCCTTAAGTATTACGGAACCCTAAAAATACTATTGTATTATTAATGTAAACTTCAAAATTACTGTGATTTGGGTGGACAGTGTTGTGTAATCATTTTTGGGCATTCAAATTAGGTATGGTAGGTAGGTAAAATGTGGTAGTGTAAAATCTATTCAAAAGTGTGTTTTATTTTGGTTATATCTGGATTTGCTTACTTCTTTTTTAATTGTAGTTTTACTGTAAAATAAGAAGATAAAGCTACTTTGATGGTTTTATTAAATAATAATAAATTTAATTTAATTAAATTTTAGTAATAAATTAAATATTGTTTTCAGATCAAAATGAGTATTATTTTAAAGACCGGGTTTGTGAGTATCACTCAATATACAATTTCAACCACAAACCGTTTGTAAAAGAAAATTGTTGGTATCTGCTGGACAGGTCCGAGATGTAGCGGAATTAAGAACAAAACAAGGACAGAGTTCTATACTTGAAGCCCGCATTATCAGACAAACATCTGTTACTTTGATACATAGATATATAATATTAAAACTTTGATACCTTAAAAAAGCTTTATTTCTGAACATGAAAGATCATCATTAAGACCAGATCGTGTCAGGATTGGACGAGCAAATACTGTGCTGTCTTAACATTGTTTCAGTTTAACGCACGAGGATGTGCGTCTCGCAGGATGGCCGTGTCGCATCCGGTCAAAAAGCTGAAACGGAACTTCAAGTGCGCCATCTTGTTTGGCGCGCTTCGACAGAGTCGGGACGTGTCGGAAAGCAGTGTTGGAGTGGGGAGCATCCCCTCCTGCCCAGTCGGCCATTGGGTGCGGCCAGTTCAAGCTGAGCCACCAACTAGTCGACACGTCACGGAACTGTCCATGTTTCGTTTTAGTACCAGTGTTAACAAAATGCAGTGATATTATAAAGTACAGTTATTTTAGTGTAGTAAATTTATAAAGTAAGACTTGTGATTCCGAATAAACAGTGATATTGTAAGTCTATAATTCTATTTGCACGATTTACCTATGTCTGAATGGTATAAATCCAAAATCTTGAGCCTCAGACGACATATCAGTATATTATTTTATGTTTAAACAAAAAATAAGCATTTTTTTCTTAGTCTTAAAGACTGAATTTACATGTTTTATTATAATATTGCAGTTTCGAATAACTCCTCGGGCTTAACAACAGCTTACAGCGGGTTTGTTATTTTATTTTTAGTTAGTCATTGTAAACGAGATTGTGGAGCCGATTTATGCAATATTCTCCCAATCTTCTGTCAGGGCGTGTTTTCGTGTATTAGTACTGTGGGTGACAATCTGCGGCTTCTGACTAGCCTTCCAAGCTCATCTCAGGGTATACTTAATCGGGTTGAGGACATTAAAATGCATTAGTAGCATCCCTCACCCATCGCCTACCAGGTCACTTGTACTTAGCCTTCTTTCAGAAGTTCACTTTAACTTGTGAAGTTAAAATGAGTAAATCATCTGGGACCAAAATTCTGGACCATTCTCGTTTTTCTTACTGTATGTGTTGACGGACGTATCACAGTGTTGCTCCGTGATACTAGGGCTCTCGAGTTTGGGAGATGAGACCGAGTGATCGACATAGTGCTCGAAGGCACCGCATTCACATACGATTTCCAAGTTTAGTGCAGAGATTGTAAGAGCTTAATGGCTTTAACAATATTACTTCAGATTTTTTATTGATCTAGGATAGCCGATAAACAACATGAAAGTATAAATTGTGTCATCTTGTAACATCTAAAAACCATTTCTACGTTATAAAGATTAAAAACTTCACATATGCTCAAAAAATTTGCCGTAAGTATTTCTAGATGATAATTTGATAAAAATTAAATTATTAAAATTCTTCGTTTCATCCTTTAACGATTCTCTTTGGAGAATGTGACGAAAATAATAATATTATAATTTCATCACATCACAAAGGCATCTGCCTCTCTCCTCAGTCTTTAGGGTTTCAGATTTGCTTATGCAAGTCTTCTTCACTGGGCTGTCAGTAACGTAGTCCCTTCGCGGCTAAAGAAGCTGTTGCTGAACTTAATTGCATTTGAGTGTCGATTTTCAACAAGTGGAAACAATTTAACGGTCTTCTCGGGTCTGCCAGTCTGCCATTAAAGTCTTGCACAGGCAGACTTTAAGGCTGTCCTTGTCAGATGTTTTTCAGTCTCTTTGTACCTTCGCTTCATCTTCTGAACGGTTCGTAAAATCACACACTCCGTTCTTGCAGTACAACGCATACAGATGCCTAGTTACAGAAAAATTATCAGCACAGTCTTGAGGTCAAAGGGCTATGATACAATTTTAAAATCTACTGTTCTCTAATTTTGCTTTTGTAACAAGACTCATCGTTCAAGAAAAGAAATTGAAAACATAAAGAGATACAAAAACATGGTTAGCTTAATAATGGAAAAAGGTTATTTTTGTTTTTAAAAATGTATATTATGAAGTTTTTTTGTTATGATAACATAACATTAAAATATTTTTTTTGAACTTTTTATTTTAACGGTTTATCTTGTTTACTTATTCTCACACACGTACCGATTAGGTGTTTGAGTTTTCAGCTCTATTGTATTAGAACAGAGCACTATTTACAGTGCATTCCAATTTTTGTGCAGTGTTCCAACTCTGCAAATATATTTCTCCCCAATCTTAAATAAACTGATAAATAAATACTGAAAAAAAATTATGTTCTGTAATATTATTGTTCTTTATACATTAAATTATACTATCAAAATCTTAATTTCTACAGTCTGACTTTTCAAATCGATCAATAGCTTAATTAAATTAAAAACTAGAAAATACGAACCTCTAAAACAATCCCCAAAAATTTCCTCCCCTAGAGGATTTTTTCCTTAATTTTTGGGAGAAACCCCTTGGCAACCAAATCCGTGGTCTGCTCCAGACCTAAAGGGTACGTGTGTTAATAGTTTTAAAAAGTTATTGCATTTTAGTATTTTAAGTTAAAAACTTCAAAGAAGTTTTTTTTATTAAAAATACGTTGATTTTTTTAGAGTTATTTGTTAAACACTTCACATTTTATTATTATTAAATATGCATGTCATAATAAACGCATTATATTACATGTATTTAAAGTTTTTTACCAATATTCATATTATTCGAATTATTCGAATTTATTCGAATAGTGTTTAGCCATTATTCGAATTATTCGAATAGTAAAATTTGTCGAATAATAACATTCCCTATATATGATGTAAATATATAAGTGGTAATAAAGCTTTAAATAAGCACCTACCTTTTCCGGAATCTATCTTCACAATTTCCTTGACAACTTGCCAATATCGCTCCGTGCACGACTTCAGCGCCACCTAGCGTACGCAACTTTGTTGGCTCTGGCCGTTCTGATTTTTTTAATTTTTTGGCGGCAGTGTGATAAAATATTAAAACAATAATTTTCCTAAAGAGTTTTTAGCATGATCTATCAGCATGGAAATTTGCAAGTTTCTATCTCCTATAGTTTAAAAATTCTAGGGGTGGGACCAACTTACAACTACTTTGGAGGCCGATTACTCGAAATGGTCAACTTTATAAAAAAAGTAGCGTATGAAATCTTGCCTTTATTTTAAAAGACCTATTCTACGATACCCCACACGATGGGGTAGAGTGAAAAAATATTTTTCATCCCCACTTCACATGTATGGAGAGCCACCCCTAAAATATAAAATTATTATTTTCTTATGATCCCGAAACCGTGATCTATACACAATCTATAACTGTACCAAATTTCATCAGTTTATATTCATAATCAGGACAGAGCGAAACTATAAGGGTTCCTTAAGTATTACGGAACCCTAAAAATACTATTGTATTATTAATGTAAACTTCAAAATTACTGTGATTTGGGTGGACAGTGTTGTGTAATCATTTTTGGGCATTCAAATTAGGTATGGTAGGTAGGTAAAATGTGGTAGTTATGTAAAATCTATTCAAAAGTGTGTTTTATTTTGGTTATATCTGGATTTGCTTACTTTTTTTTTAATTGTAGTTTTACTGTAAAATAAGAAGATAAAGCTACTTTGATGGTTTTATTAAATAATAATAAATTTAATTTAATTAAATTTTAGTAATAAATTAAATATTGTTTTCAGATCAAAATGAGTATTATTTTAAAGACCGGGTTTGTGAGTATCACTCAATATACAATTTCAACCACAAACCGTTTGTAAAAGAAAATTGTTGGTATCTGCTGGACAGGTCCGAGATGTAGCGGAATTAAGAACAAAACAAGGACAGAGTTCTATACTTGAAGCCCGCATTATCAGACAAACATCTGTTACTTTGATACATAGATATATAATATTAAAACTTTGATACCTTAAAAACGCTTTTAGAATTTTAGAAAATTAAAGATTGCTTCGGCATTGACAGATGACAGAGCCTACATAATTTCTACTTTTTGCCACCGTGAGCGCTGCGATCGATTATGATACCCCCACCTAGTAGGTACTTCGCACCCAGCGAATATTGTGTCTATGTACCTACGGCACGGGCGTAGCCAGGTTTTAGTTTCGGGGGGGGTTCAAGAAAATAAGAAAATAAAACGACTACGGGGGGGGGGGGGGGGTAGTATCAAAGTTCTGATGTAGGCTGTTGATTATTTTTCAAAAATGACAAAATCATCTTTCAGATAGGGTTAATGGGGCGGCAAAATATGTTAATTGGCCTCGGGCGCAAAATTTCTAAATACGCCTCTGTATATTGGTCAGATCTCTGTATTATATATACCAGCTGGCCCATTTCGGGGGGGGGGGGGGGGGGTTTGAACCCCCTAAACCACCCCCCTGGCTACGCCCATGACCTACGGCCTACGGGTACCTACTGCTGATACCGTGGCTTATACTTACAGCTACTTTCTCATATTAATTATGCGATTTTATTACCTAAGTAGGTACTCGTTGTTAGGCAATTTATAATAAATACTACATAATGATAAAATTATATAATAATATTACATTACTTTGAATTGTATGAGTTTCTTCAACCGCACATGATATTGTATTTAATGTCGCACAAACGTAATGCGTTTTTACTGTGACGTCATTATTCATAAATTATTTCCCCAACTTTATTGAACTAGATTTTATTGAAGTTAGCAACTCAGCAAGTGTTTGTCGGTAAATAAGTAGGTACATACTTAGGTACAAATCTACAGGTACCTAAAGATAAATAAGATTAGGTAAAGTCTGTTTGTCATTGAAATTAACAGCTTTTCTTTAATAGGTACTTATTACGTTAGGAAAAAAGAAATCCAATATTTTTATAAATTATTATTTTAATTTATTTGGGAGTGCAATGAAATAAAACTATATTAAGTATATTTCAGTTTACGTATTTATTTTTACGACTAAGTTGAACATCTAAGCCTATTGCTTTGTCGCCGTCACTCTCACGCTATAGGTATGCTCTACAATAATTAATGAAATACTTAAATATTTATATTTAATATTAATATAATACTAGCTGATGCCCGCGAATTCGTTTGCTTAGAACTAACGGAAACGGAACCCTAAAATAAAAGTAGCCTATGTTAGACCTTATAACATCAGCTAACTTACAGTGAAAGTCCCGTGAAAATCGGTCCAGCCGTTTCGGAGATTAGCCGGAACAAACAGACAGACAGACCGACAGACAGACGGACAGACAAAATTTTTAAAAATTGGTATTTTATTGGAAGTACCGAATATACTTTCATATATATTAATATTTAATTGTTAATTTGAAATTAAATTTTGTAAAAGTTAATTTGAAATTACAAACAGACACTTCAATTTTATTTTATCAGTATAGAAGAAGATAATATTACTAGCTTTTTCCCACAGCTCCGCCCGCGTAAATACATTATCTCGGGGATCACTACTTTTTCGGAATAAAAAATATCCTATGTCCCTTCCCGGGACCCAAAGCATCTATACCAAATTTCATAAAAATCGGTTCAGCGGTTAAAGCGTGAAGAGGTAACAGACAAACAGACAGACACACTTTCGCTTTTAAAATATACTATAGAATTATGGATTTTCGTGTATGATTCTTGATGAAGTATTGGACTTCCCTTAATGCCTTGGCACTTCGAATTTCAGCAGAATTGAACCGAACCACATTTTCTTTAAAAATTAAATGGACATATATCTATAGTGATTTAGACTTTTCCTGAAATAAAACAAGCATATGCTGCCAAAAAACATGATTTTGCACCAAGGTATAGGTGCCCTGGATCCAAAGCACTCCTGTCTTTAAAAATACGCGTTTGGAAATTTCGGCATTGTTTAAAGAACTGCAAGCATATGCCACTGCCCACTGGCAGTAACTTACGTACTGCTTGTAACTTACAGTAATCATCATCACCATTATATTTACAAATACCTAATGGAAAGTTGGCGCGTACTCAATTATACATTCATCGTTTATTTTAAACGTTCTTAAAATGTATAAATAATAATTTAGCAAATATCACTAAAAAGGAGAAAATTCAACAAACAATTAAATTGACTTCCAAAGAAAAAATACTTTCACAGAAAAGTATGAAATAAAAATTATTTAGTATGAAATAAAAATAAACTAAATAATTCTCCTTTCAAATTTGTACAAACTTAATTGTAACTATTTCTCTACTCAATCTTCTTAATTTTTATGTCAGTACCACCAAATTCGAACGTGAGTTCTATGAAATAGGGAGGATATTGTTTGGGCTGGTACCGACTTCAAAATTAAGAAGAAAATATTTAGTTAAAATTTTAGCCGAATTTCAAAAGGGAAATTATTTAGAAAATAAGATGTATTTCATACTATTTTGTGTATTTTTCAAACTCAAACTCAAAATTTTTATTTCCATGTAGGTTATAATATAACACTTATAGAATTGTCCTACATGATGCCTACCACCGGTTCGGAAACTAGCCCGGCGAGAAGAACCGGCGGCGGCGTAAGAAACTCGCACGGGGCCACCTTTTAGCAAAAAGATGGGAAAATTGTTCTTTTCAAAAAATATTTTACAATGTTGTAACTTAATCTATATAACATTAGTCATAAGTACATAGAACATACTTAAGTACATAAAAGCAGCCTTGCATGGGGCCATCTTATTCCCAAGGTGTGCAATCGTTAGTGAAATCACTGACTTTATAATAAGCTTTAGCACACAAACGTTCTTTAACAGCTTTTTTAAATTTATTAATGGAAAGATTTTGAACGTTTTCTGGGATTCTATTGTAAAGGCGTATACATTGACCTTTAAAAGATTTACTTACTTTACTAAGTCTGATCACTGGTATTTCTAACTTGTTCCTATTTCTAGTATTCCTACAATGTGTGTCACTTTTCTTTTTAAAATTCGTTAAATTCTTTCTGACATACAACACATTGTCCAAAATGTATTGAGAAATGTATTGAGAAATTGAGAATTTCCTTTGGAAGTCAGTTTAATTATTAAAACTATGTCTATTTTCTAAAAACAATCATACGGATCGCCCGATGGTAAGCGATTACCGCTACCCATCGACATTCGTAACTATAGAATCACATGTTTGTAGACAGTCCATTTAACCTCATTTACGTTACCTATGGCCACCTGCAAGGCTGCTTCTATGTACCTACTATATGTATATGTATCTGACTTTTGTCAATATTATATAGACTAAGTTTTCATATTGTAAACATCTTCATTTTTTTTAAAGAACATACCTATTTCCATCTTTTTTCTAAAAGATGGCCCCGTGCGAGTTTCTTACGCCGCCGGTTCTTTTCGCCGGGTTAGTTCCCGAACCGGTGGTAGGAATCAAGTAGGGACAATTCTATAAGCGTTACTTTGTAACCTATATGGAAATTAAAACTTTTTTAATTTTGATTTTGCTAGTTTTCTGTGCGGCCATGGTATGTCTCCGTTCAATCCGGCACATTCCTACCGAAGGCCCTCGATGGTCGACGTCACCCCAAATAGGGCAGCTCACAGCGAAAGTGTCCGCCAAATGATAAACTGTATCAGCGGGTTATGCAACCTCGCCCGCCGCCCGCCGCCAGCCGCAGCCAGCAGTGCTGAGCCATTTGGCAGTCGCCACTTGCTAGTGCCGACGGAGACAGTGCCATAGTGGCTAGTGCAGTGAGACATGACGCAGCTCCTGACGATACTTGTGCTGGCCGCCGCGGCTCTGCAAACAGGTGAGTTTATTTTAGACAAGAAAATAATTTGTAGAGCATTTTCGATAGTTTTTACACTTAAATAAAGAAATGCATGTAATTTTTACTGGATGTGTTGAGAGGAACCGATGGAATAGTTACATGTAAATAAGTTAAAGTGTTGAGAAACTCGATTTAGTTTAGTGGTTAAATCGTGATACCGCAACGACGAAAATAAAAACAAAATGCGCGCGTGTGCCGGTTTCGAGTCGTCGCGTGTTTGATACAAATTAATTGATAAGTTTTACATCAAATGTAAATATCTAATATTTACAATATTAGATTAAATCAAAATAGCGGTGTTTGATTTAATCTAAGTTTACAACACCTAAAAGCTTTACGTACAATATTAAGTCATTACTCTATCTCTCTATCTCTTTAGGCTTTTTTAAGAGATACTTAGATAGAGAGGTACTACTTAAAGGTAATTTGGATATCGATTGACAATTGTATGCAGTTAAACTTGAATTTGAAAAAGTTGCTGTAGTTAACTGATGACGCTTTGAGTTTTGACGTGATCATGTAAAGCTCATGTAAAGAACAGTTAGGGCATAGAAAAACAAATGAAAACAAATCGTTGCTAAAGTCGTACCGCAGATACGTTAGTAATATATTATATTCTTTGCCGCAGACTACTAAACCGTACCGTTGGCCGTATATAGTTTAATTTTAGCGAATCTTTGAGTTTATTATGCTCTAGTACAGTGTTTTTCAACCTGTGGGTCGCGACCGCGCGCCGTCGGTCGTCGCCGGAGGTCGAGAAAACTTTAGTAAAAAAAAAAAGATTAAAAAGATTGATATAAGTATTAAGTAAGATAATTTTCATCGATGTATGTAATTGTAAAATAATGTGTTTGACGTACTATATTATGTACTTATATCCGAATCCTAATTATGGGGACGCATAAAAACGTCGTATCGAATTAATATTTGTAATAGGTACTGTAACATACACATACATACATGATAAAAAAGCGAAGGGTCGGGGGGTCGCGAAATATTTTTTCATACAAGGGGGGGTCGCATCATGAAAAAGGTTGAAAAACACTGCTCTAGTATTATAACTTATGCCTTAATTGATATCGTGATCACTTAAAAACGAGTGCCAATTGGAGGTTTCCGCACGGAGTACCGACAACGGCATCGGCATGTGGCTCCGCATATTGTTTGATTATAAGTAGTAATTATTACTCGTATGGCACATTTCATCCACTTGCCTGTGCCGGCAGTCGGCACTAGGGTTGCCAGGTTTTTCAGCCTTTAAGGGACAAATGCTTACATGAGCCAAAAAATACGGGATTTCAGTTTTTTACCCGGGACAAAAAAAATATTTCGCATTTTGCATTTTTTATTTTTTGCCTGAGCTCATATTGATGTGTATGATATATTGCGGGCATTGTGTAGATAACCCTAGATCACTCGATTTACGGAACATTTTAAATAATACCTAAAGTACGGGACGTCTGGCAAACCTAGTCGGCACGCATCCTTTTTCTTTACCATCGCCGAGCCCATGCCTGTATTGTAAGCTAAAAACCGGCCACTTAATAAATTAAAAATTAATATTTAAAAATGAAGTTTACATTGTGCAAGTATTGGGGAAACATCTGAGAATATCGTAACAACCGGCTGGGTAAGATTTGTTCACGATCGACGAGCATTTTATTAGCGTTTATATACGCTTGTTTAACCATCATCATCATGATCGCGCGGAGCAGAGGGTGATTAGCAACATCGACAGGTTTTAATAAGAAGCACAAATTACGACAAATACCAGTGATTCCGTATGTAACCAAGTAGTAAACTGCTACCGGTTGTCCACGTAACTGTTACGATATCTCGTGCGTCTTTTCGTGAAACTGGACGTGAACCAAATGACTTACTAAATTACGGACGCGTCAGAGAATCGCTTTTGAGGTTCCGTAAGGGAGGAACAGGCAAGTCATCTAGAATCTAGATACCCATAATATTATTAACCCCCCTTAATCATGTTTTTTAACGACTGATTAGCTTATCAACCAGTGTCCTATCCTAGCCTTTGGCGATTGATGTATTAAAAGTATGTCCTTCATGATCCCTTGACCCAAGAAAAGTTTATTTTGATAAGTTTGATCAGTAATAGGTACCCACTTACTTTGAAGATTAGCGGTAAATCCAGAAACTTAATGAATACTAATATTAAGTTTTTGAACCCCTACAGTATTTTCGCTTAAAGTAGGTGACCATTTGACCAAGTTCAAGGTGGTTTTATCAAGGCGAGTGCCTATCAATTGGCAAGCGGACTGATTTTTTTTTATTGCATAAATGAATAGTACCTACTCTTAAATATGAGTAACTTCTCAGAAGAAACCGTATATCAAAAGTCAATATTTTCAAAGGTACAGCTTAAAGACTCGCGAAATTTTGTATAGGGTAAATACGCCAAACGTCGGCCCCCCTCCAATCCTCGGCCGTCTGCACATTTTCAGCTTGCATTCATTCAAAAGGTAATTAAGTGGTAATTTTGCCACTGAAATTGCAAGCTTAGTTCATACTCTTTAAATGCAAACCGTTACTATCCGATTACGTCACTTGCTCTTCGCACACTGAGCGTCAGTAGCGATAGCGCCGTTGAAGCATTGAAGTTCCTAGTTAAAGCAGCTTACTTTCTGTGAATACCCACGATTCGGGGATTGATATAACAACGGTAAGACATTTCTTTTTTTGGTTTTTAGCTTTGCTATCACTAAAAAAGTATTTTACTATATTTTGAGATAGTTTTTTCAATGTTTTGCGAATTGGTTTTAGGGAAAAATAGGGGGCCGCCATTAGAATACCAGTTTCGACTGAAAATCGGAATCTCGGCCGGGGCCGACATAAGGTAAATGCAGTATGTTTTATAAAGTCCAATACTACGAATTCCATTGTCTTAATAGTAAAATTTGTAACGCTTTTATGTTAATAAATATATTTTACGTTCAATCGCTAAATATCGGCCGGGGTGGTATTAGCTGAATCTCGAGAAATAAGCTATACGAAACAGGGGCCGACTTTGGAAATATTAAAGATCGTAATGTCGGCCAGCCTAAGAATCGAATGCTACTGTACACATTTTTTAATTTATTTATCAAACTTGCTGTCTCAAAATTGAATTATGTATTATTATAATTTAATAATATTATAAGAGGTTACACGCTATGCCCGGCCGACATTTGGGAAAAACGCGACCTACCATTGGGCCGTGAACGGCCGACATTAAGGTTTTTTCGTTTTCGACGCATTTAAACCTTAATACTTTTTCCGTTTAGTAGAAAAGTCAACCATATGCCTATAAATATAAAATAGATTTGTCAACCTCTCTAAAACCGTATAACAAGCTATGCTTTCGTTTCAAACTGACGAATCCGGAGCGATCTAAAGTTAGAAAATCCGTAAGTGGCCGACATTTAGCGTATTTACCCTACAAATGTATACAAAACTTCGCGAGTCTTTATACCAAAAATATTTTTTTTTTGCGAAATTGGTAAACAAAACCTACATCATTAGTTTACTCACATCATATACAAAAACATTCATTATGGTAAGTATGAACTTAAACGCACAAATATCGGAGATATTTACAAATATATTCCTGCGGCCGTATACTTTATACCTACTTACACTACGGCCGCTGTATCTTGACGGGTCTGAAAATAGGCTCTACGAACTTTAGCGCATGTACAACTCGTGAAGAAAACTGTTATTGTATTTTTTTATATACCTATGTACTAATAAAATTTCCCTAATACAGTTGACCAATTAATACAAATAAAATAAATACGAAAACACTTAAAAACAGTTACTGCGCAACCTTCTGCGCGAAGTTCAGACTCGCCAAGATACATCGGCCGTATTGTAATACACTTTAATCCAATAGTGACGTCATTTGTGTGGCGATTTTAGTATGGAGCGTTTTTAGGAGGCTCGCGAAATTTTGTATAAAAATCGCTGTACCTTTGAAAATATTGACTTTTGATATACGGTTTCTTCTGAGTAACTTCTCAGAAGAAACCGTATATCCGTATATCTATCGAGTACTATTCATTTATGCAATAAAAAAAAATTGTCCGATTGCCTATTACGAAAATATGTTAAATTTAGGACAAAAATAAAACAAGTGTCTAAAATTCTTTGTAGGTAGGTAATTATTTTTAGTATTTTTTTTTCCGCTGCGTCTTTAAAATAATGTTATCGGTTTTGTAAAAGCGACTACTAAAACGGTATTACAAATAAAATCTATAATTTATACTTTTAATATTATACCTATATCTAATTATCTATGTTTAATACAATACAATTAGGTACCATAAATTATATCACTTTTGTAGGTTAATGATAACATTTCGCAATACTAATGTTCGTCTATGTATATTGTATGCATATGCTTATGCGGAATGCGCCGTATGTATATCTATTACAGTAGGTGCCTAACAATGGCTTACATAATATCAACGGAAATCCGAAATTATTGCTAAATTTATGTTTACTTGGGAGTAGATATGAGCGCCGATGGGGTTTAGGTCGGCGGCGGCGCGCCGGCTTTTTTGGGTCGGCGGCGGCGGCGTCGGCGGCGTGACCTTGAAAGGGTTGAAGTTTGTACTTGGTAATAAAAAAAGGGTAGTTCATTCATAGCCATAAAAATACTTTTATTTATTGGGTTACATACAATTACAATGCATTACGATTTATGACGCTTTTTGTAGTGATGAAAAAGACAACGTAATAATAGTTACAATTTCAAAATAGGAACTACTTTGGAATTGGCAGTTAACTGTGCTTTGTTTCCTAAGAGCGTAATCACTGTAATCTTTTCCTATTTTCGTTTTATAAACGTCCATATTTTCAAGAACTGACGTCGAAGCCATTTATATAACTGACTGCGTAGGCTCTCTAGTAAATAACCAATATAGCGGAGGTCTCAGCCTGAAACAGTGCAAAATCTCCCAAACAAGCATATCTGCATGTAGGTGGCACGCTCCCTAGTCCAGCACCATCCCGTTTGTCTTTCCTAGATCTATCTGTGGACCAAATTATGTCCTTAAGGTGAACATTGGGACCCAGTCCTCCCTAGAAGTTATGAAAACTGGGTATAGCTTCTAGAAGCTATGCACCTTGATCATGGCATCACATGGCATTGCCATGACAGGTCTCTTAAGAAGAGACTGTTGCAGTTGTCCAAGTAGGGTGGAGGCCCGTTTCATCCCACCTGTATCATGGCCCTGAGAACAACCTTTTTAGCCTTCATAATATGAACAGGCAGAGGAAGTGGAATCAAGTGAAGTGATGGGTGCCGAAGAGAGCGCTAATGATTATTATCAGGCAGGCTATAGCCTCTGTACACTATTTAATGTTTTGATGCAGCTGACCTATACAGCTATTTTTCTAGTGACAATCGCCTCTCTATAGCTGTGTATAACCAAGCATAGCATTGCCTTCGACCGAAGGCCTCATTTAGAGCTGACAAGTCTTGGGCTCCTGTCTGTGATCCTTGATATGTGGAGGACCACAGAGCACATCTAGCCTTTTTCATAATGTCCTCGATGTGACTTACTTGGAACTTATTCCAAGTAAGTCGCATAATATCTAGGATCACTCCAAAATATTTGACCTCGAAGTGTTGGGGTAGTCCCTTCAACGTCCTCTTATTGGTGTTAGGTATTAAGACTGTCTTATTAGCGTTGACTGTTATCTTGACCATTTTGCACCAATTTTGCACCTGATTGCATTAGCCCAGCGACTACTGATGCCCCTTACTTTGCCCACCGCTAGTATTACTAGGTTAGATTAGAGCTTGGCTCTCGACTCTGAGGTGATTCGATTTCCGTGGGTTCGATTTCCGCATTGTAACAACAAAAAAAAAGTGGTTTTCAAGTTTGGTTAGGACATTGCAGGCTGATCACCTGACCATCTGACAAGAAAGGTGATCCATGCGTCGGATGGGTATGTAAAACGTCGGACCAGCAGTTATGTGCTCTTGTGTACTGCGGACATACTAGGGCTACTATAATAAAACTGCCGGCCTGGTTTCAATGAAACCGGCCACCATCACCGTAGTAGTATGGGGAGCTATTATTATTATTAAGGCTGCGTTCACACCAAACTGCTGTCAGCCGCCAAAAGTGAGCGAGCGTTACGCAGTTTATGGTATTTCCACACATATTCACTTTTTCGTTCACACCTAACCGACAATACGTTATTACGCTATGCGTAGACGCTGACATTCAACGGCCGATTATTATAGCGCGTCACTACGCGCCGCGGACGCTGATTGGCTACGTAGCAGAACGTCAGCGTATACGATCCGGCCGGCGGCGGACTCCAGTCATAAGTGAAAAATAGTCAGCCGCTCAGCGTAAGCTTATGGTGTGTACGTATACAAGCCGACTGTTTTGTTAACACCAATGGCATATTGTAAGCTACAGCGTATTGTCAGCATAGTGTGAACTTTACACTGGAGCTCACATTGAGCCTGCTCACATTCGGCGGCTGACAGTCAGTTTGGTGTGAACGCAGCCTAAGTCTTCAGCGTATCCTTGAGCCTATGCTCCTTCTATTGTTCAGTTCTTTTAGCAGCCCATTCACTACCAGGGACCACTCCAGCGGCGACAGTACCTTACCTCTCCCTGTGGGCATCCTTGGGTCAACCTGCTCCTGAGCATCAAGCCCATGATAGTTGATTACACTACTATATTGTTTAGCGTAGCGGTCCACTCTATAGCAATTCTTGAAGTCAGGCTATCAGGGTAATAGATCAGGTTGAGTTTTTGCCGAACGTGCCTTCAATATTTAGGAAGGCGCTTTGCGCTCACTTCTTATCCTCAATGGATTTATCAATGCGATCTACTAGCTCCATCAATCTGTCTTTTTAGTAAACTAAGGCCTTTTCAACCGTTATTAGATGATTTATGCAGTATTCTCCGAGCGAAGTAACCACTCTTGAAATACTGTAGTGCCTGGGACAGTTAGTTTTTAAATGTCGTATTGTTGCCCAAGCACATACGGCATTCTCACAACATAATCAGCCTAGTCCAGAGGAATGTCTAGTCAATACGTCTGGGGCCAACTATGTGCGGGTTTCCTCACGATACGGACACTCTAACGGTGAAGGAAAACTCCTTCACCGTTAGAGTGTCCGTAGAATGTACTTGAGATCTGAAAAAGTCTTATTGGTACACGCCACAACCTGTGATTCGAACCTGCACTCACTCGAGTGCAAACCATACGGTCTACCCACTAGGCCACGGAGCTCACCACTTCTAGTAAGCATATTGTCTTTTATGCAGAACTCTTTCGATGAGACAGCTGTCACTTATGTGTATGTTCTCCTCGTTTAAAGCATGAAAGAAGTAAGGCTTATATGGGTATATATGACTTGGGTAATATTGATGCTCAGCAGTCACTGACTGAAATTACACATTATGACTATCCCTCTCGCACACTCGGCGCGCCGATGTATTTTTGCGGCGGCGGCGGCGCGGCAAAATCGGCGGCGGCGGCGGCGCGCCGGCGCGGCGCTCATATCTACTTGGGAGCAATACATTTCACGCATAATAATTTCTTGGGAAAATAAATTACAACCAAAATAAATGTTGCACGTATTTACCTACATAGTTTATTCTCCCTTCCATACCATCTAAGTATTTAGAAGATAGAGATAAATAGAAACTAAGGTAGAGATAAATAGAAACAGAAATAAGCATACCTACTAATTAGTCATATTGTGATTTGTGAAATTGTGACAGAATCTTAGCACTAAGTATCTACCTACATAATCATTTTTTCGGATTCGGTTCGTAGGACGACGCACCAAGGAAAAATAATAAACATTAAAGGAGTACCTAGAAGGTAGATACTAGATAATCATACTAGATATCCATGGTAGATACTAAATAACGTATGTTCGGCCAGATCCGAAGGCCGAAGTTAAAGGCGAAGAAAAAAAAAATGCACAGATATATCCAAAGTGCTTAAAACAAAGTGTACAAACAAACTACAAAGCGACACATACAGACAAATATCGTCTCTTAAACATCCGATGGTAAATCAAATAAAAACCGGCCAAGTGCGAGTCGGACGTGCGCACCGATGGTTCCGTACAAAGCTAAATTAGTTCACCCATCACGACAATCGAGTCATAGTAGGGGTAGTAAGGCTAATCTCTGAAACAGCTGGACCGATTTTCACGGGACATTCACTGGCAGATAGCTGATGTTATATGGTCTAACATAGGCTACTTTTATTTAAGGGGTCCGTTTAAAAAAAATAGGTTTCCGTTTCCGTTACTTCTAAGCAAACGAAGTTGCGGGCATCAGCTAGTTATTAAATAATGACAGTCACCTGTCTGGCGCCATGTTGGAGCAATTTTGAGTAGAGGAAAGGATGTAGTAACAAATGTTAATGCATATAATCGTCGTAACAAGCCGAGTTGCAACAGAGCAGCGCCTGCAGCTTTTACTCGATCTTGAGGCAAAACCTGGGTAAGCCCGCTGGCTCATTCTGACATACTTTTTGAGGATCTTTAAAAATTTCGACATCTGTAGACCGCAGCTTTATCCATAATCGCTGGAGTGACTGTGTATATTAAAAAGATGCAAAAAATTAATTTAAAATTAAATAATAATTGATTACGATTAAAAAATATAAAATCTAACATTTTGTCTTTAGAATCTTTTTTTTTTATCTAAGTACTCGTAATAATAATTATTTTTAAACAAAAAATTAAACCGACTTCCAAAGTAAAAATTAACAAAAAAGTATGAAATAAAACTTAATCTCTAAATAATTCCCCTTCCAAATTCGGCTAAAATTTTTACTATTTCTCTACTCAATCTTCTTAATTTTGAAATCGGTACCAGCCCAAACAATATTCTACAATATTTTATAGAACTTACGTTCATATTTGCTGGTACCGACTGGTAAGGTATTGGTAATCAAAGGAATTAATATTACAAATGCCGTACCGTTTCAAAATAAGGTGAGTTTATCCTATGATGAAAATATACATCAGTATTTTATAGCTAAACATTAATTTAAACCAATTTAACCAACTTTTTACACAAAAATATGTATGATTTTTATAAAATATCAAAAATAAAATTATGAATTTTTCTCGTTTGATCACGTGACTAAAAACGCACGAGATTGGAATGTGACGTCATATTCTTGTACTTCTTCTTCTTTTATTTATGTCTTCCCGGTTTCCATAAAGATTAGCCAGCATCGAATCATTTACGTCATGCGTCAGCGAGTAATAGCCACTTTTTCCGCATTTCAGTGTTCTTTGGTATGGTCACAAAGATTTTCCCCGGTGTTTTAATAGATGTATTAGTGGATTTTGGCACTACGCACCATTTATAAGGCATTTTAAATAGGCTTAAAACATTTATTTAAAAACGTAAATTGTAGGTATTCTGGGATTTGGCATTTTCAGTGTAATTTGACACTTGACACTTGAAAGTTACAATGTCACAAGAATGTGACGTCATGACAACTCATTATAGCGTTTTCGCGCCTATAATATTAATTTAAACTTTTAGGCTAATTTGCAAGGAAAAGAAAGAAATTCACAAAGAATGGTTCAAACTGCTAATGTATTTTGGTATTAGGAACAATTTGACACACTTTTCAAAAACTTGGAAAATACCCTATTATTAACCCTAGAACTATAGTACTACTTCACTAGTCAGTGACTCTTTCAGTAGGGTAGAAGTAGACAGTTCATGTTCAGTGATTATTTGCAACCAGCAGGCTGAACTTTCGAACATGCGAAATTTTACTTGTTAGGATTAACCTTATCCTTCAGGCTCAAAATAGGTACTATTTTAAGCCTGAATCATATGCCTTCGTTCAGTAAAGGAGTTTAATTATCATGGACGAGCCGGAGGTTGCCATATCCCTGGCTCCCCTGAGGACTCACGCGGGCATTTTGCGGATGAGATGTTCGATAGCGGTACAAGCCACATGGGCAAGCAATCATCGGAACTAAGGAATATGAAAGGTCTAGTACCACCGCTAAGCTCTGCAGCAGCCAGAAGGTCTAAATTGGTCACACCAGGTATCATATTATTAAATATCATCTATTAATATTTAATAGAAGATGTTTCATAATACGATCCAATATGTGGCCATTTTTTTTTTCTGGGGGGGAAAATGCTTTACGCATACCACCCAGGCGCAGGGGGCACCCAAGTGGTGATGTGGGACTCATGGTATACCCACTAAAAACCCCCCCATCTTCCTCCTCACCGCCCTCTGACGGGGCCACGGGAACGATACACACATCCGCGACCCCGCCGGCGGCAGCCGCCTACAAGCGGCTCCATCATTGAAGCCCAAAGGCTCTCCACGATGGGCGCACCAGATGGTATTAGGTGCGCTTCCTCCTCGGCCTCCACCAGTACTGTAGTAGACTCCTCCTGAGTCTGCTACTAGGAGACCATGGGTACCAGATAAACTGGTACCCGGTGACAGATCAGGTCTGTGGTTCTGCCACCGACCACACCTCGGTCGCAGAAGATAGGGCAAGCGGCGCACCGCAATACCGACATGCCTCTTCCTCTGCGGCCCCACCAACGCCGTTTCGACGGAACGGCCCCGCCAGCTCGCAGGGGGTAGGGAGAGTGGCGTACCGTAATACCATCACGCCTCTCCCCCTGCGATCCCTCCACGGCCGCAGAAGATAGGGAGAACGGCGCACCGTAATACCGGCACTCCTCTTCTTCTGCGGTCCCACCTCCACGCGCGTCCTCTGCGGGCATGTTCAGCCCGCTGGGAGCGCCCTCCTCGGGCCAGCCGGCGGCAAACAAGCTGGCCCCGGTTGCCTCTTAGCTTCACCGTGGGTGACCAGTCCACGGTTACTAAGCCCCACCGCCACGACAAGGCGTGCAACCATCGGGGGGATCCACTATGTGGCCAGTCTAGACCTGCTGGACCCCACAAGATCTCTTTTTACTTGGTTTTACCCCTTTCTTTGCTATACGTAAGTACATGTGCTTCTTACTAGGGGCAGTAGGAGTAGGTAGGAACAGTAGTAGTGGACAACGGATTCTCCTAATGCCCACCTCAATATGCAGCGAATATCCAGGTAGTTAGGTACCTAATATAATATTCAGGCACACGTCGAAGCAAATTATCTACGCATTATTAAGACTCCTGTTCAAAGAACCTCCTAAAGTCTTGACTCTTGAGTCACGAAGATCTATATATTAATAATATCTATGGACGCTTCACACCACGTCAATCTGATCCCGTGGTAAGTTCTCGAAGAACTTGTGTTACGGGTACCAGACAATGGAAATATATTTAATACTTTTATACTATACGCATATTTAAGATTTTTATTATATTATACACATATTTAATACACATCCATGACCCAGGAACACAGAAAAACTTTTTGTTCCTTCGGCGGGATTTGAACCCGCGACCTCCGGCTTGAGCACCAACACGCTCAACCAACTGAGCCACGGAGGTCGTCAAAAGTACTCTATAGGTAACTACTATAACCTATATTATATACCTACACTTTGCGGTAACCTACATTTTCTACGTTTCGTTACAATCAAATCACGTATTTTACTATCAGCTATTAAGAGCGCCGTCAATGAGTCGACAGAAATGATTGTGTTGAGGCCTTCCTAGTTCCTCACACTGGCTCTGTAGTGGCAACTGGCTGTAGTCACAAAAAGCGTTTGCAACATAACCGCACTTTTGGTTTGTGTCTACTTATATAATTCTAATGCGATATTTGAAAGTGAGCAGTTTATTAGTTCTTAATACTAATGGTAATTATTTTAACTATGTACTAGTTATGAAATGTTATATTGTCATTGTAATGTTTTGTAATAAATTTTAGGTAAGTAACACTAGGTACTGTATACTATTGAAAGAAACTTAGACAGGTTCGACCATTTGAGGAATCCCACTGGTTTCGGATTTCGCCCCCTACGCCCATTTTAATACAATATTTAGAAGACCTCTGTGGCTCAGCGGCTAGCGCGTAGGCGTTTAAAGCAGAGGTTGCTAGTTCAAACCCCGCCAAAAGAACAAAAATATTTCTATGTTCCTAGATTATGGACGTGTGTTAGATATATTATGTAAAGTAATGAAAATCTCAAATTTTAAATGAGTAACCTTAAATAGTACTTACCTACTAGGTATTAGATATGAGCGCCGCGCCGGCGCGCCGCCGCCGCCGCCGATTTTGCCGCGCCGCCGCCGCCGCGAAAATACATCGGCGCGCCGAGTGTGCGAGAGGGATAATGTGTAATTTCAGTCGGTGACTATGAGCATTAATATTACCCAAGTCATATATACCCATATAAGCCTTACTTCTTTCATGCTTTAAACGAGGAGAACATACACATAAGTAACAGCTGTCTCATCGAAAGAGTTCTGCATAAAAGACAACATGCTTACTAGAAGAGGTGAGCTCCGTGGCCTAGTGGATAGACCGTATGGTTTGCACTCGAGTGAGTGCAGGTTCGAATCCCAGGTTGTGGCGTGTACCAATGAGACTTTTTCAGATCTCAAGAACATTCTGCGGACACTCTAACGGTGAAGGAAAACATCGTAAGGAAACCCGCACATAGTTGGCCCCAGACGTATTGACTAGACATTCCTCTGGACTAGGCTGACTATGTTGTGAGAATGCCGTATATGCTTGGGCACAGAATATATATTAGTTACGCTTGGGCAACAATACGACATTTAAAAACCAACTGTCCCAGGCACTACAGTCTTCCTGCGATTCATCTGATCAGTCTTCCTGCGATCTCGAGTACATTCTTATAGAAATATTACTGTCCAACACTAAAATCTTATTAGGTGTATTTTACTGTCCTTCCCTACACATAAACTATTTCTCCCTTTTTGAAAATATTTTGGAAACATATTCACCTAATTACTTGCACACTATAATAATGGGGGACTTCAACACCTGCATGATCAAGGACAACAACAGATCAAGAAAATTAAAATCTATTATTGATAGCCAAAACTTGCATTTGCTACCACTTCAAGCTACTCACTGTGCACCAGGTTGCTCGCCATCTTTGCTGGATTTAATTGTAGTATCGTCGCCAAATCATGTAATAAAAGAAGGCCAATGTTCAGCAGACGTCTTTTCTTACCATGACATTATTTATTTATCGTATAATGTACGTCCGCCTAAAGCTAAACCTACTATTAAATTCCAGAGAAACTTTAACAAGATGAATCACGAACTGCTTGTTGAGGATGCCCAAAAAATTGATTGGTCCATGGTGTTTGAGGCTGACGATATCGACATTAAAGTAGAACTTTTTAACAAAATTTTACTCGAACTATATGACAAACATGCTCCAATAAGACCAATCAAAATAAAACATCTCCCTGCGCCCTGGCTTTCTGTCGAGATCAAAACTATAATAGCTCATAAACACAAAGCTAAATCTAAGTTTAAAAAAAAGTAACACAGACGAGAACCGTGAGAGATATATAAAACTAAGAAATCGCTGCAACAAAATTGTAAGAGACGCTCAAAGACGCTACATTCACTCTTCTGTCGAGAACAGCGACCCTTCTAAAATTTGGAAATTTCTTAACTCCCTAGGTGTTGGCAAAACCGTTGATTCTTCTGCGTCAATAAATAACTTCGACAAAAATCTTTTAAATAATCAATTTACTTCCTGTAATGGCTCACTTGATCCCAATTCCAAATCACAATTGATTCAGCATCTTAATACCTTACCAACACCTGATTACCCTCCTTTCCTCTTTAACCAAGTCACTGTTGGCGAAATTAAAAAGAATATTATGGCAATTTCATCTAATGCAATTGGTGATGACAACATTAGTAGGAAGATGGTCACACTAGTTATAGACGAGATTGCACCAATCCTTATGCATATTTTTAACTTTTCTTTGGTAAATAGCGTGTTCCCGTCTATCTGGAAATCAGCACAAATCATTCCTTTACCTAAAAAGAGTAAGCCTACCTCAGTAGCTGATTTCCGGCCTATTTCGATCCTGCCGTTTTTAGCTAAGGTCCTGGAAAGATTGATACAGCAACAATTATCATCTTACGTCAATAAAAACAGCCTCCTAAGCGCTTATCAGTCTGGTTTTAGACCTGGCCACAGCACTACTACAGCACTAGTGAAGGTCACGGACGATATCCGATTTGCTATGGACAATAAGCAACTTACGATTTTGGCTCTATTGGACTTTAGTTGTGCCTTTAATAGCGTAGATCATGATATTCTTTTAAGTAGACTTAGAGCCGCTAATTTCTCGCCCTCAGTGACTGGTTGGTTCCAAAGCTACCTTGGGGGGCGCCAGCAGCGTGTTCGTGTAAATGATGAGTTTTCATCATGGTCCACTAACACGGCTGGTGTTCCGCAGGGTGGCGTATTATCTCCTCTACTATTCGCTTTGTTTATTAACTCCATTATTACGGTTTTCAGTTCTTCTCTCTTTCATTTGTATGCAGACGATCTTCAAATCTACGCCCAGACGTCATTAGAGAATCTTCCTAGTAAAATCACGGATTTAAATAATGATTTAAATAAAATTTGTGAGTGGAGTAGGTGTAACGGCCTCTCGATTAACCCAATCAAATCACAGGTCATTATTATTGGCAGCCAAGGATTAGTCTCAAGGATTAACTGGGTGAATCTACCTCCGGTGCTCGTATGTGGTACTCATGTACCGTTCAGTAGGAAGGTAAGAGATTTAGGTGTTCTCTTGAATGACCATCTTTCTTGGTCCGACCATATATCAATGATCAGTAGCAAGGTGTACGCGGTTTGGCACTCGGTGAAAATATTAAAGAACGTTCTTCCACTACAGACCAAAATTTTACTAGCCGAGTCTTTATTCTTGTCCATATTAGATTACGCGGATACGTGTTTTACTGACCTTACCGAAGAACAGTTAAATAAGCTTGAGCGTCTCCAGAATGTCGCAATTCGCTTCATTTTTAGTCTGCGTAAATTCGACCATATTTCGGAGTACCGTTCTAGGCTTTCTTGGTTGAACATACGTCTTCGGCGTAATATGCGTATTCTCTCCTTACTGTACACTTTGCTATTTGATCCAAGAGCACCCTCTTACCTAAAGGATAGATTTGACTTCCGAACGTCCGAATTTAAGTTATTGCGGTCCTCGGCCAATCTTCTTCTCCAAATCCCTAAACATAACACAAATTTCTTTGGTCAATCCTTTACTGTCAGGTCGATACTACTATGGAACTCTTTACCTGCCAATATCAGGCAAGCTAAAAGTATTCATAATTTTAAAACATTGCTCAAACAATACTATCTAAGTCACTAAATATTTCGTACTAAGTTAATAGTATGTAGATGCATAAAGTTTAAGTTCTATCATTAGGAAATAGGAATATATATTAGTATATTTATATAAAATTATTTATGTATTAGTATAATATAGTAGGTTATTAATACGTAAGTTTAGATTAGGTATCATTTAGTGTTATTTTCTTTATTTTATGTTTATTAAGTTTGTGATATTTCCTATAGAGTAATAGTATTATTAGTATGTAAGGTTTTATGTTTAGTTCTAGTTTTTGTCATACTTAGTTCTGTAATTGCACTGCATTATCTTTTTATTTCCATGCGCCAAGGGTTGCTTGGAAGAAATCGCTTTTTAGCGATAAAGCCGCCTTTGTGTTCATGCTAAAATTGTCAACTGTAATTTTAATCTTACCTGTACATTTGTGAACACAATAAAGCATATTCATTCATTCATTCATACAGACTACAGTATTTCAAGAGTGGTTACTTCGCTCGGAGAATACTGCATAAATCATCTATTAACGGATGAAAAGGCCTTAGTTTACTAGAAAGACAGATTGATGAAGCTAGTAGATCGCATTGATAGATCCATTGAGGATAAGAAGTTTGCGCTAAGCGCCTTCCTAAATATTGAAGGCGCGTTCGGCAAAAACTCAATCTGATCTATTACCCTGATAGCCTGGCTTCAAGAATTGCTATAGAGTGGACCGCTACGCTAAACAATGAAGTAGTGTCATCAACTATCATGGGCTTGACGCTCAGGAGCAGGTTGACCCAAGGATGCCCACAGGGAGAGGTAGGGTACTGTCGCCGCTGGAGCGGTCCCTGGTAGTGAATGGGCTGCTAAAAGAACTGAACAATAGAAGGTTCTATGCTCAAGGATACGCTGAAGACTTAGGCTGCGTTCACACCAAACTGACAGTCAGCCGCCGAATGTGAGCAGGCTCAATGTGAGCTCCAATATAAAGTTCACACTATGCCGACAATACGCTGTAGCTTACAATACGCCATTAGTGTGAACAAAGTAGTCGGCTTGTATACGTACATACCATAAGCTTACGCTGAGCGGCCGACTATTTTTCACTTATGACTGGAGTCCGCCGCCGGCCGGATCGTATACGTTGACATTCTGCTACGTAGCCAATCAGCGTCCGCGGCGCGTAGTGACGCGCTATAATAATCGGCCGTCGAATGTCAGCGTCTACGCAAAGCGTAATAACGTATTGTCGATTAGGTGTGAACGAAAAAGTGAATATGTATGGAAATACCATAAACTGCGTAACGCTCGCTCACTTTCAGCGGCTGACAGCAGTTTGGTGTGAACGCAGCATTAATAATAATAATAGCTCCCCATACCGATTCCGGTGATGGTGGCCGGTTTCATTGAAACCAGGCCGTCAGTTTTATTATAGTGGCCTAGTATGTGCGCAGTACACAAGAGCACATAACTGCTGGTCCGACGTTTTACATACCCATCCGACGCATGGATCACCTTTCTTGTCAGATAGTCAGGTGATCAGCCTGCAATGTCCTAACCAAATTTGAAAACAACTTTTTTTGTTGTTCTAATGCGGGAATCGAACCCACGACCTCAGAGTCGAGAGCCAAGCTCTCATCCAACCTAGTGATACTAGCGGTGGGCAAATACGCATCAGTAGTCGCTGGGCTAATGCAATCAGGTGAAAAATTAGTGCAAAAGGGTCAAGATAACAGTCAACGCTAATAAGACAGTCTTAATATCTAACACCAATAAGGACGTTGAAGGGACTACCCCAACACTCTTCGAGAAAACTACCACGTTTGCAAGCGAGGTCAAATATTTTGGAGTGATTCTAGATATTATGCGACTTACTTGGAATAAGTTCCAAGTAAGTCACATCAGTCAGTCCTCGACATTATGAAAAAGGCTAGATGTGCTCTGTGGTCCTCCACATATCAAGGATCACAGACAGGAGCCCAAGACTTGTCAGCTCCAAATGAGGCCTTCGGTCGAAGGCAATGCTATGCTTGGTTATACACAGCTATAGAGAGGCGATTGTCACATATAGAAAAATAGCTGTATAGGTCAGCTGCATCAAAACATTAAATAGTGTACAGAGGATAGCCTGTCTGATAATAATCATTAGCGCTCTCTTCGGCACCCACCACTTCACTTGAAGCCCTGATTCACCTGATTCCACTTCCTCTGCCTGTTCATATTATGGAGGCTAAGAAGGTTGTTCTCAGTGCCATGATGCAGGTGGGATGAAACGGGCCTCCACCCTACTTGGACAACTGCAACAGTCTCTTCTTAAGAGACCTGTCATGGCCATGCCATGTGATGCCATTACCAAGGTGCATAGCTTCTTGAAGCTATACCCAGTTTTCATAACTTCTAGGGAGGACTGGGTCCCAATGTTCACCTTAAGGACATATATAATTTGGTCCACAGATAGATCTAGGAAAGACAAACGGGATGGTGCTGGACTAGGGGGCGTGCCACCTACATGCAGATATGCTTGTTTGGGAGATTTTGCACTGTTTCAGGCTGAGACCTCCGCTATTATTGGTTATTTACTAGAGAGCCTACGCAGTCAGTTATATAAATGGCTTCGACGTGAGTTCTTGAAAATATGGACATTTATATAACGAAAATAGGAAAAAATTACAGTGATTACGCTCTTAGGAAACAAAGCACAGTTAACTGCCAATTCCAAAGTAGTTCCTATTTTGAAATTGTAACTATTATTACGTTGTCTTTTTCATCACTACAAAAAGCGTCATAAATCGTATTGCATTGTAATTGTATGTAACCCAATAAATAAAAGTATTTTTATGGCTATGAATGAACTACACTTTTTTTTTACTACCAAGTACAAACTTCAACCCTTTCAAGGTCACGCCGCCGACGCCGCCGCCGCCGACCGAAAAAAGCCGGCGCGCCGCCGCCGACCTAAACCCCATCGGCGCTCATATCTACTAGGTATATTGTATTTTGTGTATAGTATAAAAGTGTTAAATTTCGACCAATTAATAAATAATTGACGTGGCGTGGATTCGTGGAGAAGTCAATTGATATTATTATTAAGTATTATATAATAATAAAAAATAATCTAATCGGACCATGACCATATTTATTTTACCAAGAACATACCAACATAACACGCATCCCTAAACGTTAGGTGCATAAAACACGTCCCGCCCTTGAGCGTTACTCGGTCATCCAGTAGAACCGTCCGCCGAAGCGCGGGAACTTGCGCGGCATCGTGTCCGGCACGGAGGGCGTGGCGTCCGGAAACTGCCCGCACGTGCACTCCGGCTCGGGCGCGCTCCGCCGCGTGCAGTGCACGCGCGCCCGCGTGAAGTACCCGAAGTCTGGTCGCGTCATGCCCATCCTCCCCTCCATACATTCATCGAACACGACCTGCGTCTTCCGGCACTTGGCGAGCGAGTAGTCCCCTGAGCTCTTCTCGATACATTCCGCGTACTGGTTGAACTCCTCTAGGCAGCTGCACTTCAATGACCTGAAGAAGTCGAGGGTGCACTCGGTGACCTTCTTCCCGAGGTCGAGACAGGCCCGCGGGTCCCGCGTCTCCTGCCGGCACAGCATGAACTCGTTGTTGACGGCCTCGCAGGCCTTGCCCAGGTAGGGGGCGGCGGAGAGGAGAGGGGCCATCGACAGATTCACCTCCGGCACCGTCAGCGCCGATATCTCCGGCAGAGTCACGTCGGAAGTTATCACCATCGCTGTAGTTGCAGCACTATGTCAGGTGTAATAACGGTCAGTTATGTTCTGCAATCGGTAAATGTTGGGAAAATTACATTCGTTACCAAAGTAATGTCATCAAGACAGACGTGAAACATCACATTATTATCGGTCGAAACTTGAAAGGAGTTCATTCTTGTCGTGTCTATGGATGAAGATAATGAAATATCTTTATGTTGTCTTCATGTACCTACTGTCAATATCCCATAGGAACACTACTTTTTCGGGATAAATGTAGCTTTGATTAACAATCCAGACTCCAGAGCCTAATACTATAAATATAATCAAAATCCGTTCAGTAGTCTGATATTTCACCAAAAACTACTAACAACATCCATCCATTCAGGGATAGATGGTTGTTTAGTAGTTTTTGGTGAAATATCAGACTACTCCTCTCAATCTTTCACATTTATAATACATAGTACCTACCTAAGTAAGATTGCTGTGGCCTGTGGGTCTGGAGTCGATTAGACATTCGGACTAGCATAGAGCGGGGTAGAGTCACATATCGACTGCATTTGTATATTTAACTATTTATTATTATGAAATGAATGACCTTTAATATGTAATTACAAACAACTAGGTATATTACTTATTCTGTTAGATCCAAAAAATCTGTTAAGGTAACCAGTAAAAAATGTAAACCAAATTAATGTTTATTGTAATTTTTGTTGCACGGTAGGTATATAAGTGAAATATACCTATAAATTGCTAGCGTTGTATATTCTATTATTCTTTGTCAACGTTTATATTAAATTGAATCTGAACGGAGTAGGCGTAAAGTTTATAAGCCTATTCAAGCTAACGCCTAAGCGCCTATTTCACCTAACTTTTTTAAACGCGCTCAAGCAAAATTCGGATTCGATCTCTCTCTCTCATTCAATGTTAGAATAGGACAGTCAGATTGAAAACTACGGTTTTCAGTGTTCGGTGAAATTGGGACTAACCAAAGCCTGCTAGTCTCCTAAACCTCCTTCTTACCTCCGAACGTTTGTTTACAGCAGAATGTCAGTCCCTCCAGTGTCCAGCAGTTCGGACGCGGAGCGGCTGGCTGGACCTGTTCCCCATACCCTGCCGCAAGAGCGCGGACTGCAGCGTAATGGGGCCCAACTTCCTCTGCTGCAAAGACTTCTGCACCAAAGGGGAGAAGGGGGCCGAAAAAATACGGTAATGCACAAATAATTATTTAAATGCGATTGCCACACTTAAAGTAGGTTAGGCTACGTAATAAGTAATAACATAATAATTATTATCATATATATTTGTAGTTGCAGCGTAATAATATGTTATACCCGGCCTTATTCTATTGTGAATGCAAATGCAATCCAAAATGAACAATTTACTGAATGAAAACCATATTATGCATATTGCATATTGACGATGCATTGTGCGGCAAATTAGGGTCTAGAATCTAGATCGTTTCCATCTGGCTAAGTAGACCTCGATATGGACAGGATTTAAAAGTAAGAGGTTTTTGGCCGGGTTAAGGTCAGCGGGTGTTGCAATAGCCGTTTATCGCAGTTTTATACTAATAATCCAATCCAATGTTATAATAAGTTCAAGTACTTCTACGCTTTTACATTTGCGGATTAGCGAATGAATAGACTTCTACCAATTAGTAGGTAAAACTAACTAATTATTACAGACAATGCTATAATCAAAAAAAAATCAAAAATGTATGGTATTGACGCATCGCGCGCTATGTCATTAACTTCAATAACCTACCTATCTATATACCATTCAATAATTGTTAATAACCTAACCTAACCAAGAGCATGTCAGGACATGTCTAAGGAGGGTTCCGTAACTATAAACGCGTAATATGCTTTTTTTTAATTACTCCAAAAGTTACTGTCCGATTTGGTTCAAAATAATTTTCCTAAAGAGTTTTTAGCATGATCTATCAGCATGGAAATTTGCAAGTTTCTATCTCCTATAGTTTAAAAATGCTAGGGGGGGGACCAACTTACAAACTGCTTTGGAGGCCGATTACTCGAAAATAGTCAACTTTATAAAAAAGTAACGTATGAAACCTTGCCATTATTTTAAAAGACCTATTCTACGATACCCCACACGATGGGGTAGAGTGAAAAAATATTTTTCATCCCCACTTCACATGTATGGAGAGCCACCCCTAAAATATAAAATTATTATTTTTTTATGATCCCGAAACCGTGATCTATACACAACCTATAACTACACCAAATTTCATCAATTTATATTCATAATTACAGGAGCTAGAGGCGCGGACAGACAGACAGACAGACAGACAGACGGACAGAGCGAAACTATAAGGGTTCCTTAAGTATTACGGAACCCTAAAAACGTTACATTTGGTGTCGCTGTTAGCGATTTCGCTATCACAGACAAAATATATGCTTATTGAAACACTATATGCATATGATACCAAAGGTGACGTTATAATTGGTAGATTACTAGGTTGTTGAAACCGATCATTAGCGAACGTTATGTCAATCCCAAATCCCATTTAATATATTCTATTTCGAAGATCGTCATTGTAATTAACGATCGCATGTTGGCTAAGCCCTCTGTTGTTTATTACAGTCTACCCGTTTATTCTTTAACGTGTCTTGACTCTTGTGTTCGAATTATGTGTTTTATGTGTTTATTATGTAGTTTGTGTTTAACTGTTTAAATTAACACTAGTTTATTGTGTTTATTAATTAGTTTATTTATTAATTCATTACTATAAAACCTCCAATCTGTAGTCTGTAGCCGGCTTACTGTCACTAACCCCGTATTATTAGATGTTACGATTATTCTAGAACCACTGAGGCGACTAGCGTCATTGGGCTCAGTAGTACCAGCACCGCCGCACCCACCACCACGCCTTCGACCACCACTACGACACCCTCGACAACCACTAGTACCACCACCACCACACCCAAACCCACCACCACAACCACTAGTACCACTACCACCACCACGACAACAACTACAACAACTCCCAGTACCACCAGCTCGACGACCACGACGACCACGACGCCGAAACCGACCACGACTACGACGGAGGCGCCCCGGCCCTTCCTACAGATCCTGCCCATAGAAACCACGCCAGCTGCTCCAGCAAAGATTAGTAAGATCTTTTTTTATTTTTTTCTTGTTCAATAAAAACAAACAATAGGCTTAACGCCCGTATCTAACCTTTTAACCCAGATATGACAATTATTGTGCTCAGGACATTTATAAATTTCCTACAATTATTTTAAAACAATATATAATTGTTTACGAAGTCCATCACGGTTTTGGTAAACCAAAATCAAGGTCACTGGTCTGGTGACCAGTGCGAATAATATAAGAAGAAATATAAGAAGGGCGAGGGAACGATGGTTCGTTCCCTCGCCCTTCTTATAATGTTGTTTATTATTGTTTTTTGCCCGTCTTTTAGATGGCCATTTTAACGTTATGGTCAAATACTTCTTCGAATGGCGCTTCCATCGTTCGCCTATTTTAAATATTGTTTCTGAGTATTTACATATTGTAATAATAAAAAAAATTAAAAAACCCGACTGCAAAAAAAAGACAGATACCTAAGCAACGCACTAAAAAGACCGAAACAAGATTAAGAACTACTGGACGCCATATTATGAAAATGAAAAAAATGAAAGTCAACAAACTATGTCAAGTGGGGTATCGTTGAATAGGTATTTAAAAATCATTTTTAGTTTTCTCTTAACATTTTTCGATTCGACTGACCGTTTAGCATCTATATCGATTTAAAGTTGCGTAACAACCATTCTCACATTAAGCCTTTAAGTTAGTGTTCGTATCATTGTATTGTTGCTTTAAATCGACCAAACGTGTGTTGGTTAAACTAAAAAATCTAAAATAAAATAAATAATAAAAAAAAATTAAAAAACCCGACTGCAAAAAAAGACAGATACCTAAGCAACGCACTAAAAAGACCGAAACAAGATTAAGAAAACAGACTACACTATGAGCTGAAAGCCTAAGTGAAATAATTGATGTTACGTTTGTTAGCAGGCGGGGCCCATATATTTTTGTACGATTTATAATTTGCGAATGGGTCCCGCCTGCTACCAAACATAACGTCAATAATTTCACTTAGGCTTTCAGCTCATAGTGTAGTCTGTTTTCTTAATCTTGTTTCGGTCTTTTTAGTGCGTTGCTTAGGTATCTGTCTTTTTTTTGCAGTCGGGTTTTTTAATTTTTTTAATTTTAGATTTTTTAGTTTAACCAACACACGTTTGGTCGATTTAAAGCAACAATACAATAAAAACAATATGATACGAACACTAACTTAAAGGCTTAATGTGAGAATGGTTGTTACGCAACTTTAAATCGATATAGATGCTAAACGGTCAGTCGAATCGAAAAATGTTAAGAGAAAACTAAAAATGATTTTTAAATACCTATTCAACGATACCCCACTTGACATAGTTTGTTGACTTTCATTTTTTTCATTTTCATAATATGGCGTCCAGTAGTCGCCATATTGAATTTTCACTAACGTCATGTCTTTAGTGACACTCGCCGAACTAAGAGGAATCGATTGACATGCGAATCATAAAAATCGGCCCAGGCGTTTGGTCTGTATAGTGCTTCAAAGGAACATACATACATACATACATACATACATACATACATACATAGGCTGATAAACACATTACCACTCCTTTGCGTCGCGCAGTCGGGTAATAAAAGGCCATAGAGGTAGAAAAAAGGCAGACACCGCTTCAGAGTAAGGGCCGTATCGTAGGGACACGTGCCGCACACATTCACAGCAAAAGTAGTCTGACAATCGGCCGTATCCGTAATCTCACACAAACGTAAGTCACCGCCATTGTTGTGCTTCACCCAATGCTTAGCTCACCTTTTACATTTGCCCCGCAAACGAGAAGGGTCTCCTTTTCCAGGAAGATATTTGACGATCGTTTATATCTCCAACATAAACCTGGGTTCAATTTCATGCCATTAAGCATATGAGAGCAAAGAGCCTTATATTAATACTAGTGTAAGGAATGCCTATAAATCCTATTCCCTGATCCAATAGTTTAGAGCTTGACTCTTGACTCGTGGTCGTGGATTCGATCTTCGCGTTGGAACAACAAAAAGTTTGTTTTCAAGATTTGTGTCTGGTTAGGACTTAGGATAATGCAGGCGATCACTTGATTGTCTGACACGAAAGGTATTCCTGCATGCCTTGAATGGGCATGTAAAAGGTCGGCCCTGTACCTGATGAGTGATGGATGACAGTCGTGTCGGTCCCACTCCGTTACGAGAGTTTTTATTGCGCACACACTTGGGCAAGACAATAACTCCTGCTTAGCCGGACTGGCTTTTGCGAAACCTTCCACCGCCATCGGTGTGGGTGCTATTTAATATTTATTATTATTCCCTATAGGTACTACAATAAGTTTGTGTGCTCCACGTACACCCAAGACGTTCCTCCAATATGACATTTGTTTGTGTTCTCCAGGTAAATCCCAGAAGTACATCTGTCCGAAGTCCATCCCGGCGCCTGGTCTGTTCACCCTGCCGTGCGACTCCAACGCGCAGTGCCGCGCGATTGGCGGACAGGAGCAGGTGTGCTGCAAGCGCCAGTGCGTGCGGGGCGAGCCCGCGCCGCGACCCACGCAGGCCGAGCAGCAGCACACGCGTGAGTATACAGCAGTCGGTACCATAGATAGTAGAACCCTGAGGTAACCGACACAGTCTAGAGCAAGTGGAGGGCACGCAGACCATAGAACTGATAGTGGTTGGCCTTGGCACAGAAACGGTCTCGAGTGGAGATCAGCGTAGTCGAGTCAAACGACCTGAAATATGTAGCAGTCAGGTGTTGCTGCAGATTGCGATCAACCCATTGTTCATTATATAGCAAAACGATAGGGTTAGAGCAGTGTTTTTCAACCTTTTTCATGATGCGACCCCCCTTGTATGAAAAAAATATTTTGCGACCCCCCGACCACGGGCGTCGCCAGGTTTGAATTCGGGGGGGGGGGGGGGGGGGGGGGGTTAAGGTTACATTAGAATAATTAAGTAGGTTAGAGTATGACTCCTCCCCACCGATCTCGGTGACGGTGGCCGGTTCCATTGAAACTAGGCCAGTTACGCAGGAGTAATTTTATAGTGCCCAAATGTGTGCGCAGTACACAAGAGCACTCTCTCTTCCTTTACTCTCGTAATCCAGTGGGACGGATAACCGACACGACTGACGAGAGATGAGGCGCAGGTCCGACTTTTTACATGCTCATTCGATGCATGGATCATCTTTCTTGTCAGACAATCAGGTGATCAGCCTGCATTGTCCTAACCAAACTTGGAAACGACATTTTTTGTTGTTCCAATGCGGGAATCGAACCCACGACCTCCGAGTCGAGAGCCAATGCTCTAACCACTAGACCACGGAGGCTGTGTATAATAGGGTTAGAGTATATATAACTAAGTACAATATGGCCCCTAATTTCATTCAAATAGGTACATCATGGCTTGACTTTCCCTCTATTCGAATTAAGTTCAAAGGCGAATTAAATACAGACTCAGATTATATAAATACAATTTTCTTCCATTCATTCATACTAGTAGGTACTATGTAGTTATCTTATTATCTTATCATATCGTATTATAATATATCACTCAGGAGCTGTCACATAGATCAGGAAGTAAAACTCTGCGTTCAGACTTCAGACCCAGTAAAAGTTTGTTTGCTCTGCGGAAGTCTGCAGACTCTCCCTGCATGCTGTGCTAACGTTATTGGCCCTAAAGCTGTCGGTTAAATGGTGCGATAACTTTATCGAACCTAGCTATATTATACATAATAATATCATGCAACTTTACAACTTGTAGCCACAATATAAATAATGTAAACATTAGCAAAGTGTGCGTGCGCGTTACCAATTATTAGAAACGTTGCATTTTATTGTTTGTATTTAGTTGATAGGTTAATTATTAGAAAATGTTCTATAATATATATCTCTAAATACATTAACGATTTGTTTTTTTAATGTGATTAAAACATTTTTTATTCAAATAGGTATTTATGGCTTTTTCGGCATCTAAAACTGGGCAGGGCGGCCGAATGGGTGAATCTCAATGTCTAAATTAGTGCTAATCGGCTTTAAGATTGTGTTAAAAATAAGTCATATTATGATCCCGGGATAGTTTTAGATGCAAAAACGTTAATAAGTTACATTTGTAGGTTTGTAAGCTCGTGAAATAAAGACATAAAAAAATTAATCCTCAGTTAAACCTCACTTTTAATTAGAAGTAGCTGGCATAATAATTTGCAATTGCAACAAGGTATACCTACTGCTTTCATACTGCATTTATAGAAACAAAGACCTTACAATAAAAGGTTTGGCTCTGAAAGTAGACGTCCCTACCTACTAAGCTGAAACTGGTTAGTACCTACCTTGTATCAGTGTCGTGGGGTTCCTAGGTATGTCTCCATTCCTATCGACTTCACTTATCACTTACCTTTCGAAGACCCTTCCAAATCCCTACCTATTACAGGCTACCGGCTAGGTCTTCCCTATGAAGGAGAACCGGCCGTCGCGTCACCACGACTATTTAGTATTTACTTATTTTGTAGCGCGTTGAAATCTAATGTATGGAAGGCGTTATAATAATTGGTTTTATTATAAAAACCTCAGTAATTTATGAAATTTTTACCTTATTGAAGTGAACTTATAACTGTAGTGATCTTAGTAAATGTTATATATCAGGAAAATGCCCAGACCGGATTCGAGTGTCTTAATTATAATGATTACGTCGTTATACGCAACTCCTCGCGTCTTTCGCCACGATTGATCAAAAGTTGTTTTGCTATAATTAAGTCGGTATAATTTCTTCACATTTCACTCGAAAATTGCAAATGGCGCGTGCAGCGTGCTCCCAAAAGTCAAGGTGTCAAGTTGAGCAACTCACCAGAAACTTTTGATGGTGCAAAATTAATTAAACATTTATCCTGTTCGCGTAATTCATCATTTATACGACCGACATCGATATAGGAAAAAATAACTACAATTTTATAAAAAAATATAACCCGACTACGTAAATTATAAATCCTATGTTACCCGGGCTGTTACGAATATATTGACACCTTATTTTATATTGACACCTCATTTATGAAATTCGGACCAGTAGTTTAGGCGCTACGGTGGTACATACATACATTCATACACAGACTGCAAAAATAATTACCCTTCCTTTTGTCTTCGCCGTAGTCGCGTAAGAAAACCTACTGTTCTACTGCTCTTTTCGGGCTGTTTGTCTACCTAGTGTCCATTATGCTGTATTAAATCCCGTCTACTGTACAGCGCTGCTGGGCGTGATCCCGCGCTCGTGCCCTGCGGCGCCGCTGGGCGAGCTGCTGTTCGAGGTGCAGTCGTGCCGCAACGACGCCGACTGCTGGCCGCGCGTGTGCTGCCCCGACGGCCGCCGCTCCTACTGCCGCACCGCGCGCGCGCGCCTCGACCTCGTGCCCGTCGCCAACAGGATCGACGGCCGTGAGTGTCCTCTCAAAAAAGGAATAAAAGTATCCCGACCCACTGGGAGCCAGGTCCAGCCCCGTGCCTGTATGGCGAAAGCTACAAGCCAACACCTACCATAATTATTATAATATTATGTAGGTATAAGCTTGCAATATTGTGTCTTGACACTCTTGAGTGATCCGTGGTTCGATGTACCTACAGACCACAGTGTACGCACTGTTATATCCCGCATCTGTACCCTAACATGCTCACCCTAGCTTTCCGACTTTGCTGATCCCGCATTTCTCCTATCGTCCTACACTTCAGTCCAGACACCTTCAGGGTATTCCATCTCCGACTCCTGACCGCGACAGTTGTCTCAATTCTAATTTCTTTGTTTTATTGAAGTACTAGTCTGAGCCGGTGGGAGGTCGACCTTCACCGATCTGATAACCAGATGAGACATATTTTTTATCAAATATAATTTATAAACAAATATGCCTATAATTACTTGCCTATCTAAAAGTGCTCATGGCTATTTTTAATTAAATTAATTTTAGTCGATTTTTTTTCATCACTTTCATTCTTTTGATAACCAAATGAATTTTATTTCACTGTTCGTTTTTAACACACATAATATGCCTCAGTAGGCTTGCCTACTCATTTCTGTGTATAGCTACCTGGCAAGCCGATGTGAACAGGTAAGTTAATATAGGTGACTCCATCGTTCTGCTAACTTATCGAAAGTTATATCAAATTTTAGATTATTTTATTACAAAATCAGTCATATAGACTTGCCTGCAAAAAATCATACTTAAAGTACTGTTGCCTAGCTAAAAACTTTTAGAGTTTTAGCCATCTGATAGGTGCGAGAGAGAAAGTAGAGCGTCCGAAGTCCGTGTAGTAGAACAGGACACAACATAGCAGCTGCAAGCTACCTGACCGTTGAATGTATCCGAGTGCGCATGCTCGTGTACATGTGAGTGACAGAGACAGCATTTATTTACACTTGTCATTAATTTTGAACTCCAATTTATTATACCTAATTTCGATCACAATTTTTATATTATTTCACACTATACGTACTTACAGCTATGCAAAAATCAAAAATAAATAAGTTAAAATATTAATATAATATTATTATATTAATATACTGATAAATAAATAAAAGAAACTAATTCAACAAAACTTTTTATAATTTTAAAGCTAAATTGTAAAATTAAAAATTATAAAAAATCTATATTTTTTATTTAAGATTTAATAGAGAATAATTTATTTATTATTTTAAATTAAATAAATTCCGTAAAGCGGGAAAGAATAAGTGTTACTTTTAAAATACTGATTATCAGATTCTAATTCTTGTGTGTTGTGTCCTGTTCTACCACACGGACTTCGGACGCTCTACTTTCTCTCTCGCACCTATCAGATGGCTAAAACTCTAAAAGTATTTAGCTAGGCAACAGTACTTTAAGTATGATTTTTTGCAGGCAAGTCTATATGACTGATTTTGTAATAAAATAATCTAAAATTTGATATAACTTTCGATATGTTAGCAGAACGATGGAGTCACCTATATTGACTTACCTTTTCACATCGGCTTGCCAGGTAGCTATACACAGAAATGAGTAGGCAAGCCTACTGAGGTATATTCTGTGTGTTAAAAACTAACAGTGAAATAATATTCATTTGATTATCCAAAGAATGAAAGTGATGAAAAAAATCGATTAAAATTAATTTAATTAAAAATAGCCATGAGCACTTTTAGATAGGCAAGTAATTATAGGCACATTTGTTTATAAATTATATTTGATAAAAAATATGTCTCATCTGGTTATCAGATCGGTGAAGGTCGACCTCCCACGGTCTCCTCTACTTTTAAAAAGGGAAAATAGTAATCCCGTATAACAAATTGGTGGCAGCGGCAAGGGATGTTTAAAAACGCATCCCCGGTACGTCTCAGTATATAATTATTGTGAAAATAAATTGTAAAAAGTTCGAATAAAATAAACTGTGTTCCAGAACTATATTCCAAGTAAATTAGCACAAGTTCGTGTTCCTGAAAAAAGTGTCTGCGAAATTTCAATTAACCGCGTATAAAAGTAATTGCAAATAAAATTACCCGGTTAATAAAATCTAAAAATAACTATTCAACATCATCGTGCATCCAGTCTACGTGCAGCACGGCGCCAGCACCTTATCATCGATCCGAGATCGAGTTACGCTCCGAGAAATGCTCCAGACGCTTCTTATCGCTGGATTCCTGTGAGTTCTTTGTATAATTCTTATATTGGTCATTGCATTTTAATTGTTAAAATTTTATTTCGTTTTAAAATACTTTTGTAAATTCATATAATTGTTATTTTACTTGTTTTTCTTAAAAATGGCATCTAAAGATAGAAATCCAAGTCCAGTTAAATTCGAGGATGTAGAAGTTAATATCTCTGATGTGGAGGAGGACGAGGAGGAATATCAGCCTCCTCAATCTGTACAACCTCCTCAATCCTTACAACCTCCAGGTCCTTCTACTAGATCTAAAAGGAAGGCCAAAGCAGATCCACCATGTAAACCAGAATTAGATTTGAACATATTATTAAAATTTATTAAGCCGTATGATGGTAGCCGAGATACACTTAATTCATTTCTAGTTAACTGTAATAATGCATTTGACTTAGCATCCGAGTCACAGAAAGATATTTTACTGAAGTTTATATTGTGTCAACTTCAAGGAAAAGCCGAAACGGCTTGTTCAATTAAATTTTTTTTAAATTGGCAATAGTTAAAAGAATTTATGAAAAATCAATTTAGTGAAAGGAAACACTATGCTCATTTACTCACAGACTTACAGAATTGCAAACAAAATCCTACAGAACCTGTAAGCCAATACGCCCTTAGGGTTGAATCATGCTTAGTACAATTATTAACAGAAATTGCAATTTCACATGGCCGTAAAAGCAGAGAAATGTTAGGCCGCACTGCGGCAATGGAAGAGTTAGCCCTTCATCATTTCCAAATGGGGTTATTGCCCCGTATATCTAATGTAGTGAGGTGTAAGTCCCCCAAAACTCTAAATGAAGCAACAAACATCGCAATTTCGGAAGAGAAAATTCAACAATTTTTGTATAAACAAAATCCTCAACTTAGATCACAATCCCCGAAGCCCAGTTTTAAGGCTAACCGTCGCTATCAAAATCAATATTCACATTCCAATTACAATAATCGTTTTTTAAATTATAACAATCGTGTTAATAATAATAACAATCGCGTTTCAAATCCTACTAATGCTAACACACCCCCAATTTGCCGATACTGCAAAAATGTGGGTCACACAATAGACGAGTGTAGAAAACGGGAGTACAATAATAATCGTGCTCAAAATTTTAATAAACCTTATCAAAAGGTAAATTTTACTTCCTACAATGTCGACGGGAATTTTAACGAACAAAACAATACCGAAGAGGGTTATGATACCGTCGACGATGTCCCAAAAAACTAATTAAAGTCTCGTCCCGGTGTCGTGCGGGACAAGTTCAATCTAAAACCGACACCTTACTAAATCAACGCACAAGTGGTGCAATTACTAAATCTACGCAACCCCGCGACAGGGGCAAGTTGCATAAACCCACTGTATCGAGTTTAAAATCCACTGTATCGTGTTCAAAACCCACTGTATCGAGTTCAAAATTCACTATATCGTGTTCAAAACCCACTGTATCGAGTTCAAAATCCAATGTATCATTATTAAAAAATTCTAAATCCACTGATTCCAAATCCACTGTATCATTATTAAAAAATTCCAAATTCACTGATTTAAAATCTACTGTATCATTGCCTAACGATTCTAAATCCACTGATTCCAAATCCACTAACTTCAAATCCACTGTATCACTACCTAACGATTCTAAATCCACTAAGTCTAAATCCACTGTTTCCGAATCCACTGTTCCATTACCTACGAATTCTAAATCCACTGATTCTAAATCAAATGTCTTTGAAATAATTAATGATCCTACTAAGACACTCTTACCATATGTCCTCGTTGATTCCCTTGTTTCCGAATTTCCACTTACCTTATTAGTTAATTCAGGATCATCTGTAAGTTTAATAAAAAAATCTTGTCTTAGCAATTATCCGAACCTCAAACATGAATTCATTAATTTTAAAGGGATTGATTCTTCAGTCGACTCTATACAAACCTTGGGTCACTTTAATCTAAAAATTAAGTTATCTAAATCTAATGTTACTCACCAATTCCACGTAATTGAAAAAAATCATTTACCTTATGACGGCATAATAGGATCTGATATGCTAAATTCTCATAATTGCAAAATTGATTATGATAAAAATTTGTTATTATTTTCTAAAACATCTCTTCCATTATATTTCCGTGATCCAGCCTATATTATTCCCGCTAGGAGCGAAAGCGTAGTCGAATGTTCAGTCGTAAATCCTGAAATCAAAGAAGGATTAGTTCTGGATCCACATGTTACGGACAGCTTATTAATAGCGAATTGTTTAGTAAAAGTCAAATCAAATAATCGTATAAATATAACGATTGTTAATACATCCGAAGAACCAGCTACGATCCAGTCGAACCTTAATTTAAAACTGACTTCTATTGATCCAAGAGACTTCGACGATATCCCCTCTGTTCCTGTTAATAAGATAGAAAGAATACAACCTACAGATAGCCTAAGACGAACCAGACTAGTACTAGATCAACTTAGAGTATCACACCTTAACAACGAAGAAAAATCAGCCCTCTTTAACCTTTGTTCTAATTTTTCTGACATCTTCCATTTACCTGACGAAAACTTGACATACACTAATGCTCTGAAACATGAAATTAAAACGACTTCCGATATACCAATACATACTAAATCTTACCGATTTCCTGAAGTCCACAAAGCCGAAGTTCGCAGACAGATAGACAAAATGCTAAAACAAAATATTATTGAACCTTCTGATTCACCATGGTCCTCACCTATATGGGTAGTACCTAAAAAATTAGACGCATCTAACGAACAGAAATGGAGAGTCGTGATCGACTATCGTAAACTCAACGACGTAACAATAGGAGATACTTATCCACTTCCCCAAATTACAGAAATACTTGATCAACTAGGCAATAGCAAATATTTTTCTACACTGGATTTAGCCTCCGGGTTCCATCAAATTCCCTTAAATGAGTCTGATAAATCAAAAACCGCTTTCAACGTCCCAGAAGGACACTACCAATTTCTTAGAAAGCCTTTCGGGCTTAAAAACGCCCCAGCCACTTTCCAGAGGCTAATGAACATAGCATTAACTGGACTTCAGGGTATCCGCTGTTATGTATTCCTCGATGACACGGTAACCTATTCTTATGACTTAGACTCACATATTTTGAATTTGACTTCTATTTTTCAAAGACTGCGTAAATTTAACCTAAAACTTCAACCAGACAAATGCGAATTCTTGAGACGAGAGGTAGGCTACTTAGGACATGTAATAACTGAAAAAAGCGTGAAACCAAATCCTGACAAAGTCAAAGCTGTTACAAATTTTCCTATTCCCAAGTGCCCTAAAGACATAAAATCATTCTTAGGGTTAGTTTCCTATTATCGCCGATTCATCCCTGAATTCTCTACTATTTCCAAGTCTCTTACTAATTTACTAAAAAAGGATGTTCCATTTAACTGGGAGAACCAACAACAATTAGCCTTTGAGACATTAAAGTCCAAACTAACAACCGCTCCTCTCCTAGCTTATCCTGATTTCACACAACCTTTTATACTTACTTGTGATGCGTCAAATTATGCAGTAGGTGCCGTCCTGTCACAAGGACAAATTGGTAAAGATCAACCAGTAGCTTTTGCATCTCGCACCTTAAACAAAAGCGAATGTAATTACAGTACTACCGAAAAAGAATTGCTTGCCATACTTTTTGGCTGCAAAACATTTAGACCTTACCTTTACGGACGTAAATTTCAAATAGTAACAGACCATAGACCATTAAAATGGTTATTTAATCACAAGGATCCTAGTAGTAAACTGCAAAGATGGAGGTTAAAACTAGAAGAATTCGAATATGAAATTATTTACAGAAAAGGCAAACTTAATTCAGCGGCTGACGCACTGTCAAGGTACCCAGTTAATCCAATTTATCCTGAAAGTACAGAACTTACCAATCCTAATAATGATTCCCAGCTATTATCTACTCCACCGAATCCAACATCGCCTGCTGACGCAAATAGCGACGCGCGTGACTTATCTATGTCTCCAATTGATTTTAACATCGATTTTCCAGAATTCCAACATGACATACTAGATTACTTACCTATGACTGATCACGAACTTCCCGTTGTCGAAGAACAAGTGGTTCAACCCGTAACAGACACTGAAAATCCTATTCCTTACACTGATTCTAATAATAAAAATGTAAATACTCACCCTGAGCCAGGAACTTCAGCACAACCGGAATCTTCTATACCTGTTGATATTCCTATTCCTGATAACATTGATGAAAACGTATCCACTTACCCCGAACCAGGATCTTCAATACCACTAGAATCTCCCACGTCTAACTTACCTGTGATCGTCGATAAACCTCCTACGCCTGACTCACCTGTCGTCGATGAAAATTATTCTAAATTCTTAAAATCACCTACTAGATCTTACAATACCATAATCCATGAACACAATGAAACTCTTCTAAAATCATCGCAAAAATTATTAATTGTACCTACTTCAATAGACTTAGACGAGTCGGTACCATATGTGCAAGATTTGTTAAGCAGTTGTTCAAATCCTATTGTCGAGGAATTTCTGAAAATGGAAAGAGAATTGTATACTTTTAACCCTTTAGTCATCGAAGATAAAATTTATCTCTTTTTATATTTTAAGGTGAATCATTTTGATGAATGCACTTACCCAGACTTATTCAAAGCGTTGAAGTATACACGAGATCAAATAATTATGTCTTACCCTACATCACATCAAGTCGCTATAACTGATTTTAAAAGCCAATTTGATAAGTTCTCTTTTGTTAAAATATATAATATAATAGGATATCTTTTTGACTCCACAAATATTCAATTACACATATATATCATAATAACATTATGTATCCGTCATTAAGCGAAATTAAAAAGATATTAAAGGATAACCATGATTTACCTATTTCCGGTCATCTAGGAGTAAATAGAATATATGACAGAATAAAAGAAAAGTATTATTGGAAACGTATGCGTGCTGACGTCGAACATTACGTTAAATCATGCACTCTTTGTCAAGAAAACAAAGCTTTCAGACAAATAAATAGAGCACCGATGCAAATTACTACAACTTCTACCGCACCGTTTCAACGCATATCTCTTGACATTGTGGGACCCTTACCGGAAGTAGGTACCGCAAAAATCAAATTTATTATGACTCTACAGGACGACCTTACAAAATATTCAGTCGCGTATCCCATTAGAACAATAACAGCTGAAGAGACCAGCGAATGTCTACTTCATTTTATCTCACTATTCGGAATCCCAAAAACAATACTTACCGATCAAGGAACAAATTTTACTGCTGATTTATTCAAAAAGACTTGCAACTTTCTGAAAATAAAACAAATCTGGTCAACTCCTTACCATCCTCAAACTCAAGGAGCACTTGAGCGTAGTCACTCTACACTCAAGGAGTATCTCAAATCCTTTGTAAATGAAAATCAAGATAATTGGTCCCGATATGTAGGTATACACAGCTATGCTATCTTATAATACGGCTGTTCATACCACTACAAATTTCACACCTTACGAACTCGTATTTGGCCATAAGCCGTATCTTCCAGATTCAGTTTATAATTCAAACATCAATGACGCCACGTATCCAGAATATGTCAGAATGTTACAACATCGATTAAAGCATGCTCGGGAGAAAGCGATTGAGAACATCATTAAGTCAAAACAAAATTCAAAAACTTATTATGATAACAAAACAAGACCCGTGTCTTATAAGGTTGGAGATTTGGTTTATTTAAAAAATCATTTACGCTTAAGGAAGGCCTTATCCCCTCAATGGAAAGGTCCATACGAAATTGTTAAAGTTCATGGCTATAACACTGTTTCTCTGCTTATTAACCATAGACATGTTAAACATCACGTTGATCAAATCAAACCAGCATCGGTTCAATCTTTATAGTAAGAATAGTTAAAGTAAAATAATTTTAAGTAAATTTCTTTCTATTTCAGCATTTCAGCCTTAGCGGCTCAAGACTCTATTCAACAAATAAATTCAAGTCCGGGAATTTACTTTGATCCAATAGGACAGTTAAAAATATGTTCAGATTATTTAGATGTTGTCACTCCAGTGGACATATCGCATTTTCAATCGCATATAACCAATATAAATTCAATTCTTGGCACATTACGATTTTTATGCAACAAAGTAGAAATAGAATTTGACGATACCCTAGAATGTCATAATGTATTACAACCACTTAACATTAGAAATGAAGAATTGGTAAAAGATTATAATTCCATATCACATTTAATTGATCACAGATTCCGTAGATCTGCATGGTTTGGTGGTGTAGGCTCTGCTTTTAAAACCATTTTTGGTACTCTTGATGAAAATGACGCCATCAAATACGATGAAGCTATACGAAATGTACAATCAAATCAAAAAGAGTTGGCTTCATTAATCAAAGATAATATTCTCATAACGACTACTACTTTAACAAATATTAACGTTACTTTAAGAAAAATAAAAGTTAATGAAGACAACCTTAATGAAGCTATCGACAACCTCTCTAACAAAATAAATAATATATCTACGATGTCTAAAAGCTTAATAATGAAAACTAATATGATTACTATATTAAATAGTCTAGAAGCAAGTATTATAACTTTATCATTTCAAATAGAGGATATTGTTAATGCAATTATGTTTAGTAGCCAGAATATACTACATCCAGCTATATTACCGCCTAGTCATTTATACCAGGAGCTTGTCGATAACTTTCGTCACTTACCTGTTAATGCGAAATTACCTGTAAACCTAGAATTAAATGAAATGTTTACTCTCATTAATGTCTCTAGTGTATTTAGTTATAGTGTTAGCGATAAAGTTGTGTTTATCCTTAGAATTCCTCTTGTATCCTTAAAAGAATATAATCTATATCATAATATTGCTCTTCCGACACCACATGATGTATCTAAACCTAGTTATTATACTTATGTTGTACCTAGTAGTAAATATATTGCAATGACCAATGACAAAAGTACATATTGTAACTTAGACTCACTACGGGAATGCAAAGCGATGAATGCCCGAACCTATATCTGCGACGTGACCACGATCTTCTCCATCAGCGAGCATCCGAGTTGTGAAAGTGAATTACTAGTGAATACCATAAAAGCTCTACCAGTGCAGTGCAAAACCGAAAGTGTTAACGGCCAAATCGATATTTGGAAATCTATCTCGAACAATAAATGGATATTTGTACAATCCATTTACACTAAAGTGTTAATTGAATGTCGTAACAAAACAAATGTTGATCTAAATGTAATAGGTACAGGAATTGTTTATGTACCCAATAATTGTATTGGTTATTCTAAACATACAAAATTAATACCTAAATCTCAAGCTGTGAAATTTAGAGTAAATAAGATATTTTCTAATGTTAATATAATAAATGATTCATGTTGTAATTTTAAGATAAATGATGGAGAGAATAGTGAGTTTCATACTATAGATTTACAAAGTTTCGATCTAGACACGATTAGTAATGGAAATATATTAAAGTTGAAATCATTAACAAAAGAAACTGACAAAATCATTAATCCACACAGCTTCATTAAATATGAAGCACATTATTCTTCCACTCTTGTAGTTATTTCTTTGATTATTTTTGTATTTTGTGTTTTTAAATGTTTAGTATTAATAAAAAGCTACAACTGTTGTCATCCTTACATCCTTCCACGATTTTCCCAAACTCTTTCCGTCAATCCATCTCCAACACAGGAAACCCAAGATGAATCTTCTCCTTCTTCTTCTTATGGCTCCTCTCCTCCTTCCATTCCTCTTCAAGACCTATCTAAAGACAAAGCTAAACCTAAACCTATTCCTACTCCCAGCCTTAGAATCCATGTTTAATTTCCTTTATTTCATTTTCCATAAACTTCGAAAACGAAGTTTAGTCTACCCCGGGGAGGTGTTATATCCCGCATCTGTACCCTAACATGCTCACCCTAGCTTTCCGACTTTGCTGATCCCGCATTTCTCCTATCGTCCTACACTTCAGTCCAGACACCTTCAGGGTATTCCATCTCCGACTCCTGACCGCGACAGTTGTCTCAATTCTAATTTCTTTGTTTTATTGAAGTACTATTTCAGTTAATTGTAATAAATCTTTTTTTAAAAAGGGAAAATAGTAATCCCGTATAACAGCACGCTATCAATATCGCCCATCTAAGATCTCATTTAATTATAGTAAAGTTAAAGTCTAAGTCAAAACATATAGGTATGTAGGTAAGTGTTACCGTAAAATTGTAAAATGTTGATAGACTTCGGCCGCGAATATTCTGCCTATAATTTAACACATTATTTTTCGTTACATTATAAATAAATATCTATCTACTTAAATAGTTATGAATCTTTCGACATAATTTTACAATGTCGTTAGTTATTTTACAATCTAACGGTTTTTACAATTTTACGGTGACATATACAAAACAAAGTGTCTAATCCGACACACCTATCTTAAGGCCCTCCCCCGAGCAAAAGACCTTGAGGCGGTCAGCCGCATAAATATTTCACATAACTTAGTTCAAAATTGACCAAAAATAAAATTTAAACGGCGAATATCTAGCTTATGAAATTGCCTATCTATTGGTGTGTGTCCCAAATAAAGTTTACTTGTAAATACTATGGAGATGCTGAAACTATAATTCAATGAACATTCAATTAAAGTTTCAGCGTCTCCATAGTATTTACAAGTTAATTTTATTTGGGACACACACCAATAGATAGGCAATTTCATAAGCTAGATATTCGCCGTTTAAATTTTTTTTTTGGTCAATTTTGAACTAAGTTATGTGAAAAATTTTCAACTGAGTTATGCGGCTGACCGCTTCAAGGTCTTTTGCTCGGGGGAGGGCCTTAAGTGTAAGGTCTAAGTAGGTACCTATTTACACAAAGGTTACTCTATTACCCAACGGTCTAACCTTATACTCGTGTATTTTCAGCCGTCCGCATGCTGGAGTCCTACCTTCAATGCACGCCGCCGCCTGAAGTGGACCTTTTCCCGCAGACCTGCTCCACCAGCGTGGACTGTTTCCCCAACCTGTGCTGCGCGGAGGGCGGCAAGAAGCACTGCCGCCCGCCCCAGCGGAGCCTCTTCTCGCTTATAACGAACGCCGCGCAGGTGAGTATTTTTTTTTGGATGTAGGTATGTAAGTAGGTACTATGTAAACCGCATTTGCCTGTCTTGATGGGAAAAATCGTTTAGTTTATTTTAGTAGATAGGTACTTTGTATATATCTATCCTCTTCCATTTGAAAACATTAAATTTTTATGTTCGATATAGGTAGGTATCTATATATTGGCTCTGTTGAGCGCAAAAAAGCGCTTACTAACTTCAGGACACGTTTACTAACTTCAATACCGCCACAGAATAGATATTAGTTACCATACCGCTAACATATCCGCCATTTTGCTTATATACCTAAAGCTTAGCGGTCGCCATTTTGCTTAAATTTTTTGTTTGCGCTTTTTTTCCTCGGAATACATCCATTTTAATAGCCGAATTCGAGTGATATTTTTAACACACTTATACAACAGTCCGAATAAGAATACCTACCTGCTATAGATTAACTTGGATTACGTACCTATACAAGAATGCAGAAATATAGATTATAACGTATTAATTTTATTCATATAACTGTCTTACGTAAAGTCACTGTTGCCGACATACATAGGTACCTACTCACTTTAAAATTGCTAATTTTCAAGTTATAATACTATCGTATCGTTGTATATATGTATATAGTTTATACAGGGTGTTTTTAAGTTACATACATACAGAAATGATCATTAATAATCATTAAAAATAGCATTAATAAAATATTTTATTTGTTACAGAGATTTGGATGATCACAGTCCACAAGAGCAGTTGTGATTAGTTAACGATGTAAATAGATGTATATAGGCAAACCGTTTAACTCAGTCTCAGGGCGGCACCCGCACCCCTCGCAGTCCCCGTAGTCGCCATACCCCCGCACTTCTGTACCGCGCGGGCGAAGACTGAGTTAAACGGTTTGCCTATAGCTCATAATAGTGTTATGTGTAATTTATACTTTTGTTACTTTTATACAGTTTTACAAATAAATTATAAGACTTCTTTATTATAAGACTTCTTTCTTTCTCCTGCTTTTTATGTATGTAGGTACGTTTATCATTTTCCATGTACAATATTTTGTGCTTTTCTTTCGATCATCATTATATATAGTATTAAACAAAGTCGCTTTTTTATATATGCTTAGATCTTTAAAACTACGCAACGGATTTTATCTTGATGCGTTTTTTTTTAATAGATAGAGTGATTAAATAGGAAGGGTTTTAGTTATACATATAACATACATAATATAGTAGATAAACACAGATAATTTTAGAGATTTCTAATGCCATAAATAAACACTTTTTTGCACTTACATTGCAAACGCTGGTTGAACCCTACGAGATACGAGATAGAACAAAATGTACTACAATATTGTACACCCTAAAAAGGTCTACAAAAAAGTCCGCGATGGCATATGTCTATCTCTTAGGGATAACCACAATAACCATTTTTTATCCTTTAGTTTTTAGGAGAAATAATGACTTATTTACGTAGCGATTTTAAGCAATACAGCATAAAACCTTACATACAATGTGCATTTAATATAGACCAATATGGCTCTTTACAGCATGTAATTTAAATGAATATTTTCGAAGATATTATAAATTCAAAAAGCAGTGACACTGTTGCGGCGGCACGGCTGGAAGGGGCTCGCGCTACTGCATCGCGCTATCGAACCCGAGAGACGTATTATAAGAGGCTGCGGCTCACGAATAATTTATATTGCAGTACTTACAAATTACAATTATCCGTGATCAGTTGATCAGTTTTGTTGGAATGTCAAATAAATGTAAAATAATTGTCATACTCAAAGTAAAAAAATCATGTCGTGTATTATATGGGTGACTCTCCGCAAAACGCAAACTCGCCCATATAAAGTTTTTTTTTTTCTTTCTAGTATGACAATTATTTTTCTGCACTTTACATTTATGCAATATACTCCGGTCAACTCCGGTAAGACATAATTATTATTTTTAAACAAAAAATTAAACCGGCTTCCAAAGAAAAAATACACAAAAAAGTATGAAATAAAACTTATTTTCTAAATAATTCCCCCAGCCCAAACGATATCCTACAATATTTTATAGAACTCACGTTATATTCGCTGATACCGACTTCAAAATTAAGAAGAATGAGTAAAGAAATAGCCAAATTTAAAAGGGGAATTATTTAGAAAATAAGTTTTATTTCATACTTTTTTGTGTATTTTTACTTTAGAAGTCGGTTTAATTTTTTGTTTAAAAATAAAAATTTCACCCTTTTTAGTGATATATTTTGTTATCTACACTAATATTATAAAGAGGAAAACTTTGTTTGTATGTTTGTTTGTTTGTTTGTTTGTTTGTTTGTTTGTTTGTTTGTTTGTAATGAATAGGCTCAAAAAGTACTGGACCGATTTCAAAAATTCTTTCACCATTCGAAAGCTACATTATCCACGAGTAACATCTACACTAATATTATAAAGAGGAAAACTTTGTTTGTATGTTTGTTTGTTTGTTTGTTTGTTTGTTTGTTTGTTTGTTTGTTTGTAATGAATAGGCTCAAAAAGTACTGGACCGATTTCAAAAATTCTTTCACCATTCGAAAGCTACATTATCCACGAGTAACATAGGCTATATTTTATTTTGGAAAAAAATAGGGTTCCGCAAAATATTTGGGTTTTTCGGACACAAGGTGTAAAAAATCAACCAGAAAAGTTACTTATTTTGCGTACGCTGCCTAAACTATAAAAGATAGAACCATAAAATGTTCTAATTAATTGTAGATCTTATAAATATCTACAAAAAAGTCCGCGACACACTATACCTATCTATGTCGAGTGAGGCACAACAACCATTTTTTTATTTAGAAATCTTGAATTTTTTTTTGACTACATTTAAACGCGTTTATTTTACTCATGCTATTAATCCTTATCAAAATAAATTATTTCATCACTAAGTACAGTTTATGTAGATAATATTTGGTCTTTGAATGATCGAAATTGGACGTGTGGTTTTGAAGTTATGGCGAAATTAAAATATTACGATTTCTGCTGCAGGGCTGTTGCGAAGTGGGCGTCACCAATGCGGGGGCGCACCCCCGGGGGGAGTTTAGATCTATGGTATTTCATACGATAAAAGTATACCCACCTACTTATTTCATTGAGTTTTAGTAGGTACCTATATTAATTTGTTTCTGTTTCTTTTGAATAGATTTCGCCCGTTTTGTTAGAGGTTTAAAGACATTATGTAGTATTAGTATCAGTATTGTACCCGTGCGAAGCTGGGGCGGGTCGCTAGTTATTAATACGTTTTAAGTACGTCTAAACTAAACGATCGAATGTATAATTGAATACGCGCCAAGCTTCCATTAGGTATTGTTATTAAGATGATGATGATGATTACTGTAAGTTACATATTATGCATATGCACAAAGTGGCATATGCTTGCAGTTCTTTAAACAATGCCGAAATTTCTAAACGCATATCTTTAAAGACTGAGGAGTTCTGTTCAGTGTTTTTGGATCCAGGGTATTCCTTGGTACAACATCTTATTTTTTGGTAGCATATGCTTGTGTTACTTCAGTAAAAGTCAAAATCACCATATGTGTCGATATAAATTTCGAGGAGTTCCCTCGATTCCTCATGGATCCCATCATCAGGTCACCACTTTTTTGAAAACTGGACCAACTTAACAAGGGTATAAACCCTTGAACTTCAAAAAAATAATTTTGAAAATAGGTCCACAGACTGCGGAATTATCGTTGAACATACAAATATTAGGCTGGGGAAAAAGTTTCTTCGCATTTTATATAAAAATTCAAAAGGTTTTTTTATAAAGTTTATTTACAAGTGACTAAAGTATATAGGTGCCATTTTGTTCGATAACTTTTTGCCATCTTGTTGGTAGGTACATGATCCCATTGCTATAAAATTTTTGGGGCTTCTGATGAAAAAACTGCGACAAGTGGTTTTGGCAGTCCTCTTGTGATGTCAACCTGACACTGCGTAAGGAATTCTGCAGCGACGGAAACAGGTGGAAATCTGAAGGTGCAAGGTCAGGACTATACGGCGGATGCATTAACACCTCCCAGCCAAAATCCCGTAATTTTTTCTGAGTGGCTAAAGATGTGTGAGGTCTAGCGTTATCATGGTGAAAAACCACACCCCTTCTGTTGATTAATTCCGGCCGCTTTCTCTCAACTTCTTGCTTTAATCTCATCAGTTGTTCGCAGTACAGTTCAGAATTGATGGTACTGCCTGGCGGTAACAGCTCATAATGAATAATGCCCTTCCAATCCCACCACACACACAGCATCACCTTGTTGCGAGTTAACCCGGGTTTCGCCACAGTCTGTGAAGCCTGACCGGCCTTTGACCACGATATTTTTCGCACGTTCTTGTCGTACGTGATCCACTTTTCATCACCAGTTATCAGCTTCTTCAAAAATGGTTCGGTTTCATTACGTCGTAATAAAGAATCACAAATGAGTACACGGTTCATTAGGTTTCTTTCAGTGAGCTCATGAGGCACCCAAATATCGAGCTTTTTTGTGTACCCAGCTTTTTTCAAATGCGCCAAAACCGTTTTGTGGTCAATCCCCAGTTCTTCAGCTACATCGTAACTACTAATATGCCGATCTTGCTCCACTTTTTCAAAAATGGCAACAGTTTTGTCCGTAACAGGGCGACCAGAGCGACGTGCATCTTTGATATCAAAATTTCTGGATTGAAAACGCTTAAACCAAATTTGCGCTACTCTCACAGATACTGCATTAGGTCCATAAACATCACAATTTTTTTTCGCGGCTTGTGTTGCATTTTTACCTTTTTTGTAATAAAATTGTAAAATGTATCGAAATTCTTCATAAGAATCACTCATTTTAACAATAAGAAAAACAAATGAAAATCTCAAATTTAGGTACCTAATTTGAATTTGGAATTGTCTTCTGTAAAATTAAAACTTTTTAATGATACCAAAATCAGCCAGATACAATTGGTATAGCCCAAGATATTTTATGACAAGTTCATACATACTATAATGCGAAAAGACTTTTTCCCCAACCTATTATATACATCATGGGCGTAGCCAGGGGGGTGGTTTAGGGGGTTCAAACCCCCCCTGAAATGGGCCGGCTGGTATATATAATACAGAGATCTGACCAATATACAGAGGTGTATTTAGAAATTTTACGCCCGAGGCCAATTAACATATTTTGCCACCCCATTAACCCTATCTGTAAGATGATTTTTGAAGTTATTTTAAAAAAATAATCAACAGCCTAAATTAGACCTTTGATACTAGGAGGAGCTGTAGATCCTTAAAGGTACAAACATCTGCAAAGCTACTTAAGATAGCAAAATAGACAGAACTACGCTTCGAGATATGTTAATAAGATAAAAAAGTCACTCTATTAGGAAAAATAATAAAAAGGTTAATAAGGAAGAAAAAAGTAAAGAAAACACTTTTTTTTCTTTAGACACCGAAGAGGATGATTATTTTTGTCTAGTGTGCGCTAAGTCCTATTCAATCAGTCTCCCAGGAGAAGAGTGGGTACAATGCACTAATTGCCAAGATTGGGCTCATGATAGTGCACTTCTGGTGTCAGTGCAGTTTATGTTTGCATGAACTGTGACAGTAACTAAACTATTTAAGTGTTTTTTTCCATACGAAATTTATTTAAGTAAATTTTTGTTTCCAGGAGGAATCTCAAATATTTTATTATGTTTTTGTTTCTATGTTTCATATATTTTAATGTGACAAGTTAGTTTAACCCAATGGTTCTAGTAACCCCTTTGGGTGGTTCAAAAGACCCCGCCTGTGGGGTCTTATGAGCCATTTGCCTCTTTTCATTATAAGGTAAATTTAGTATAGTAAACAACGGATTTGTTTAAGTTTTTTGATCTCCATATGTGGTCCAATAGATAAACGACTCATTTATAATTAAATCTTTTTATTAAGTATATTTCTTTGAATGCACCTTACGCTGATTTGAACAAAATGCGGATCAAGTGACCCCGCTCTGCCCTACATAGAACTGGCCCAAAATCAAACATCTCTTTTGTTGACTTATTGACAGCAGCGCCACCTACCGGGTCCAATTGCAAATCTAAACCATTCTCGAATCCACTTGAACAAACACAAAAAAAATCATTAAAATCTGTCCAATATGAATAATTTTCCCCGTTTTTGCAAAATTTTTCACTGATGCTTCGTTTTATTGGTCGCAGGTTAATGTTATACCTATAACGCGGTCACATTAACTTGACGCATCGCTGGAATGCAAAGCCCTGCCCGCTTCCTACCGCGTTCCCTTAGCTCGCCGAGCAAACGTCACACAGTGTTCTATTTCACTCAAAAAATTTCCCTATGCTGTTTATCGCATAAATCGATGAAGAAATGCATTTTAAATGCAAGAGTAAAACACCCACGTGTCTATTTCAAATACTTTTTTTTATAAAAAATAATTTATGTTTCGTGACCTCGACGTAAAAAAAAGACCTAATAAATTCTGTAAGCGTGTCTGATAACTATTTATTTTTTTGATTAATATGGTTTGATGAAGGAGCTTTAGGCGCATATTTTCCATGTTTTATTTTTTGAAGATCACTTCTGGCTACCGAGTTATTAATTTTTATTCAGATTTTTGTTTTTATTTTTTTTCTCCCAAAAAACTCAAAAGTGCGACTTGTGACTGGCACTGAAATATTTATCTTAAATGCGTCTATCACTGATAAAAAAATCAAGTTGCACTATGGAAGCGTTTGGGAGTTAGAATAAAGGTCAAATGGTAAATTTTAGGGTTATCACTAAGGTCAAACAATAGGCGATCGGACTTTTTTTTTACTGTATAAACGAATAGTACTCTTAAATATGAGTAATTTATCAGAAGAAATAGTATATCAAAAGTCAATATTTTCCAAGGTACAGCGATATTGTCACCGTAAAATTGTAAAATAACTCACGAGAATGTAAAAATTATGTCGAAAGATTCATTACTTTAATTATAATTGTAAATCATATACAATTTTGTAGTTAAAGACAAAATTGCATTAATTTGAACAAAAATGAAAGGTCAAGTATAGTTACACTTACACCCCTAACACAATATTTTGAAATTCGATTTCTCGTAAACGCTTCCATGGCTTCCATAGTGCAACTTGATTTTTTTATCAGTGATAGACGCATTTAAGGTAAATCTTTCAGTGCCAGTCACAAGTCGCACTTTTGAGTTTTTTGGGAGAAAAAAAATAAAAACAAAATGCATTTAAAATGCATTTCTTCATCGATTTATGCGATAAACAGCATAGGGAAATTTTTTGAGTCAAATAGAACACTGTGCGTCACTATCACAGAACACTATTACTCCTATAGAGGTCACTATGGTCAGCATCTCTGTTACTGATACACGCGTCGATATTTTCGTTAGTTTTATGTTACAGTTTGTTTGTTTGTTTCTGTTGTAGTTGCAGAATTCCAAAATGACGTCATCAATCCCATGCGTCTAGTTAATGTGACCGTGTTATATAGCTTAAAGCCTTCCTCGACAAATGGACTATCCAACACAAAAATATTTTTTCAAATCGATCACGCAGTTCCGACAAACAGATCAGATCGCGTTCAAACAAACAACGGAAGCCCTCAAAGATGAATAATTTTCTCCATTTTTTCTACATTTTCCACTGATTCTTCGCTTCTATTGGTCACAGCGTGATGTTATATAGCCTAAAGCCTTCCTCGACAAATGGAGTACCTATCCAACACAAAAATATTTTTTTAAATCGATCAAGCAGTTCCCGAGACCAGCGCGTTCAAACAAACAACGGAAGCCCTCAAAGATGAATAATTTTCTCCGTTTTTTCCACATTTTCCACTATTTCTTCGCTCCTATTGGTGCAGCGCGGCGTGATGTTATAAATATACCTATAGCCTAAAGCCTTCCTCGACTATCTAACACAGTAAGTGCCGTAACAGTAACACAAACATATTTTTTTCTGTGATGTATAGGGTATAATCCGAAATTGGTCCTTTTGACATCAAAGTGGAAACTTGATGATGGGATCCATGAGAAATCGAGGGAACTCCTCGAAATTGATATGGCCACATATAGTGATTCTGACTTTTTCTGAAGTAAAACAAGCATATGCTAGGTACCAGAAAATAAGATTTTGTACCAATGTATAACCCTGGATCCAGAAGCACTGAACAGAACTCCTCAGTCTTTAAAGATACGCGTTTGGAAATTTCGACGTTGTTTAAAGAACTGCAATATGCCACTGTGTAACTTACAGTAATCATCATCTTATTTACAATACCTAATAGAAGCTATAACGCGTTTCAAATGAGAACAGGAACGTCAATGACCTATTTCTGTCAAATATCACTTGAAAAGTGCGATTTTCAGAAAAAAATATGTGCATACTTATATATAAATATTAATAGTCTTGCATCGAATTTAAATAAAAACGTTAAACAGTAATCAATTATCTAAACATAAATTTAACTATCATAACCATAGAAAATGAGGAAGATGTAAATCAAAATTTATTCCCCTTTTTCAGCTCTAACAAAAAATTTAAGCAATAGTAAGACTAACTGTGAAAAAATTGTGTTGATATCACGAAAATTGAATTTTTTATAAGCAAATCAATATGGGAACGCGCGAAAACTGATTGCGCCCGTCGAGTTATGGCTGTGACGTCACATCGCCGTACGTAGCTAGCGAACTATGCAATGTGCATACTATGTTTTTGATACGCGCTCTGTTAACTTACCTTCGTTCATTTTGATTCATTTTTATATATTATTATAATAAATATGACTTAATAGGGAAAAATCTTAAATTTAAACAAAAAATGAATACCAACTTTCAAAGTAAAAACGCACAAAAGAGTATGAAATAAATTTTATTTTCTAAAAATAATTCTCCTTTTAAATTCGGCTAAAATTTTATCAATTTCCCTACTCAATCTTCTTAATTTTGAAGTCTGTACCAGCCTAAACAATATTCTGATAAAACAATATTTTATAAAACTCACATTTAAGTTGGCTGGTACCGACTTCAAAATTATGAAAATCGAGTAGAGAAATCAATGATTTCAAACTCATAATGGGCTATGAAGTACATTTGTTTGATAGAACAAATCTTTATCAAGTAAAAGTTACGCCATCTTGGTTTTCACAATACTTCAAATGTTAGCCATCTTGTTTTAACCATACTTCAAATGTCAAAATGGCCCCAAAAATCTCAAATATGGAACCATTTAACTGGAGATAGTATACGTCTATGAGAGAAATAGTTAAAATTTTACCGAATTTAAAAAAGGGAATTACTTATAAATTTTTTTTTTCATTGTTAACACATACATACATACATACATACATATAATAATGCCTCTTTCCCGTAGGGGTAGGCATATACCGCCTCCTTCCCATAGGGGTAGGCAGAGACCACTTCTTTCCACTTGCTACGATCCTTACATACTTGCTTCGCTTCATCCACTTTCATTCTTACCGTCCATTCCTCCTCTTACATTCAACGTAGCGAAGCGGCTCTCCATGGGCCACTTTTCGCTTCCGCGAGAACGAGACGTGATGGGTGGCGAAACACATTGCCGCCATTTTGGATAATTAAATTATTTTTATAATTATCCATTGCATTCCCACGGATTTGCGGAGAGGATAGGAATAGGAAAAGGGAAGAATAGGTGGTGTGGAAAGGAAGATTGGTAAGTTAGAGTGGAAAACAGGAAATGTAAGATATTACCGCCCAGGAGGGCAAGGGATAGGACAGTAATAGCTAGGGAAGCCGGGGTCGTGTACCCGTATACTAGCCAACAACTACCGGACAGGTAAGTTGGGATGAGTATCCCATGACATTTTTAACCGACTTCCAAAAAAAGGAGGCGGTTATACGTTCGGCTGTACATATATATTTTTTTCTTTTTTTTGTATGTTCAACGATAATTCCGCCATCTGTGCACCGATTTTCAAAATTTTTCTTTTGATGTAAAGGGTATAATCCCAAGTTGATCCCGTTTTCAAAAAAGTGGTGATCTGATGATGGGATCCATGAGGAATCGAGGGAACTCCTCGAAATTTATACGGACACATATGGTGATTTCAACTTTTTCTGAAGTAGTCCAAGCACTACCTAAAAGTAAGATTTTCCTCCAAGGTATACCCTGGATCCAAAAGTACAGAACAGAACTCCTGACTCCTTATAGATACATGTTTGGGGATTTCGGCGTTGTTTGAAGAACTGCAAGCATATGCCACCATGTCAATTAGAAGTACTACGAGAAGTAGGTACCTATTATATCGTCATAATGTGATGATGTACGGTGTGATGATGATTACTTTAATAAACGTAGTGATATATGCTTGCAGTTCTTTAAACAACGCCGAAATCCCCAAACATGTATCTATAAGGAGTCAGGAGTTCTGTTCAGTACTTTTAGATCCAGGGTATACCTTCGTGCAAATCTTATCTCATCATCGGGTCACCACAGTGACAACGGGACCAACTTCGGATTAGGTATACCCTTTACACCAAAAAATATAATTTTGATGAAAATCCGCTCACACATGGCGGAATTATCGTTGAAAATACAAATATACTCGTATATACATATATAGCCCTAACGTATATCCGCCTCCTTTTTTGGATGTCGGTTAAAAAATAACGTAACTTGTGACCTACCTACTAAAATATAATAGTCAATCTATGACATTTCGTTCGTAAAGATTTTTGTCGATAACTCAAACAAGTGACAACACTATCACCATAAAATAAAGTTATAAGCGAGGGAAAAAGTAGGTAGGGAGTTTTTTATATTATCTTATTTCATCTTTTAAGTTTCATTCAATAGATTCAATAGATTTTTAAGTAGGTACCTAACATATCTGCGTGACTCGTGTTTTATTTCTCAATGTAAAGCCCATTGTTTAAAATACATTGTCACTAAAATACTGAATTCATTCTGAGCATAATATTCTATAAACTAAACATTTAGTATTGCAAAAATATGTAGGTAGGTGTTTCGTATTTATTTAGGTACCTACTCACATTAAACTGATCTTCGCAGCAATGTCTACTGATTTTTGTAGCTATAACACTTTCTCCCTTTTCAACAGTTTACACAACTAATTTTCTCAGCTTTTTGTCGTTGGGCACATGAAAAATGTATTTTTGTGGAGTGCTGACCGTTGTATTATATATAAGGGTATTATACAATTATATCTGTATGCTATTTTTTCACCATAATTCCAAAAATTTTAATAAAACTTCAAAATTACTGCACGAGTTCGTTACTGCGCGAACAAACAATGATATCCCGGTGGACCGAGCCGGCGAAGTGACGTCATGCGTTGAGCGGTCAAGCTCGCGCTGATTTTAAAAACATCCAACTTTGAATATTAATAAAAAAATTCAGTTTTTGAGATATCGAAAAAATTCTTTCACTAATATTTTTTACATTTTATGTTTGATTTTTATACATTATAAAATAATTACACTCATCTAGCTCATTGTAAAATCAAAGGAACATCGAAGTTCCGTTGATTTTACATAGATGGCGTAATTTTTTCTTGTATGAAAATTTTTTCGGCTAAATGTACGTAATAGCCTATCTTGAGTTGAAATCTTTGATCATAACAGTCTAAATTCGACACAATATGGCGCCGACTCGATCCTATTCTCATTTGAATCGCACTATAGGTGCGTCTTCCTACTAGGTAATATTATCCCACCAAAAACATTTTCATGTAAAAAAATTATGCCAAGACGATACCATATGACTAGCACTGTCAAAAAGTTATAAAATCTCATGTAAAACCAAGCTTCTTACCCTACACGCCTTAACTCTGCAAGCGTAACTTCACAAACTCTACACCTTAGTCATTTTATGTGGCCTGGCCATTTCGCTACATTCACTTGGCCGTAAGGAGAAAAATTTATAATCGACTGTTTTTCTATTATACTCTCTTATAATAACGAAATGGCCAAGCCACATAAAATGACTAAGGTGTAGAGTTTGTGAAGTTACGCTTGCAGAGTTAAGGCGTGTAGGGTAAGAAGCTTGGTTTTACATGAGATTTTATAACTTTTTGACAGTGCTAGTCATATGGTATCGTCTTGGCATAATTTTTTTACATGAAAATGTTATTGGTGGGATTTCACTTCTTTTTGTAAGTTGTTATAACATAATTGTTATTTTCTTTTTCTTTTTTTTTTGGGTGTATTTCTTTCACAACAGAGACGCTTTTTTTCTGCCCACTCTCCCTTTGCCTTTTTTAGGGTTCCGTAGTACTTAAGGAACCCTTATAGTTTCGCTCTGTCCATCTGTCTGTCTGTCTGTCCGCGCCTCTAGCTCCTGTAATTATGAATATAAATAAATTAATGAAATTTGGTGCAGTTATAGATTGTGTATAGATCACGGTTTTAGGATCATAAAAAAATAATAATTTTATATTTTAAGGATGGCTCTCCATACATGTGAAGTGGGGATGAAAAATATTTTTTCACTCTACCCCATCGTGTGGGGTATCGTAAAATAGGTCTTTTAAAATAAAGAATAAAGGCAAGGTTTCATACGTTCCTTTTTTATAAAATTGACCATTTTCGAGTAATCGGCCTCCAAAGTAGTTTGTAAGGTGGTCCCCCACCCTAGCATTTTTAAACTATATAAGATAGAAACTTGCTAAAAACTCTTTAGGAAAATTATTGTGAACCAAATCGGACAGTTACTTTTGGAGTAATTAAAAAAAAAGGATATTACGCGTTTATAGTTACGGAACCCTCCTTAGATATGTCCTGACATGCTCTTGGTTTGGTTTTTCTTTGTTGGCTTACTATTTACAATAAGTGGCAGATTAGGGCGATACTTGGCTCTTAGTCGATTATATTCGACTACAGCAGCTGACTCTTGTGTTTTAATACAACTGAAGTGAATATTTAACTAGGTGAACGCCTTGCGAATTGGTCACTAGAGAATGCTACATAAGCCTGCTCACAAGAGTACGTATAGTACGTACATACGAGAGTACAAGACGTATTCTTGGGCAACAGTAGTCGCTTTTCATCAGGCGTATCACGTTTGCTCCCTTTTATCATATTAAACAATAATATCACGGTATTTCCGTAATATTACACTGGAACAATCTATCTATCTTCTAATATATAAAATTTCCAAGTCTCAATGTTAGTACTCCTCCGAAACGGCTTTACCGATTTTTACCAAATTTAATATGCGTATTCAGTAGGTCTGAGAATCGGCTACTATCTATTTTCCATACCCCTAAGTGATAAGGGTTGTTCACCCTTAATTTTTTTTTTAATTTTTGGACGAAATCTTTTGTTTTTATTTTTTTATAATGTGGTAATTAAAAATACATACAATCCTAAATTTTAACTTTTTTATCACCATTTTTTTTTTAGCCATTTTAGTAATTTAATCATTTTTCATCCCGCTCGATAACTGATGAATTATAGTGTTTTTAACTTTTAATAAGGCAACAACGTTTGCCGGGTCAGCTAGTAATAATATAACTTTAATATATTGCAACGTAGGTACGTAATACAAATTACAATACAAATTTTCATTATCTGATAGTACTTCAAACAAGCAAATCTTGTAAATATGAATTGAGATTCTCGGAAACGGCTTTCAGTATTTCAGCTACTAGACGACAGACTTTTGCGTTAAGGGGCTTAGAACACCTAAATGCGAGATTTCTAAACGGAATATCTATATGATAGAATGCGGTAATTGTATTGAGAAAGATATATAATATTATTCAGAATATATGCTATATCCATAGTGTTTTCAAAACACGATTCAACTTACTTTTCTCGATAGAAAAAAATCGCAAACATACCTCTAATAAAATCTTAAAATGATCGGTATATGTAGTAAATTGCACTCAATAATGATTTAATTTATGGACAATATTTGGCTACCAGTGTACTACTTTCATAGTGTTTTATTTTTTTAAATTAAGGCGAAAATATCCGTAGATGACGTCACAGATTCGGGCGTGGCCTAACACTTCCCGCCGCGCCACCCGCATACACCCCGCAGCGCTCGCGATCTCCGCGCGCGGCCGCGTCGCGACTCAAATTATAAACTGAGGAACGGCCCTTTTATACGACTTTAGGATTGATTTAAATGCAACTTGAAAATATTAATTTATTTCTGGTCTATGAGCAAAGAAAAAACGTAGAATGTATAAGCCGCTTCTCCTTCTTCTGTAGAAGCCGGTCGAGGTTATTCCCGAAATCTAGAAATTATTTGGTAGGCAATGCGGCTTCCAACCCATCACATTTCATTTCATTTTCCACCTCTACGCCCACCAAAATGCAATAATTAGTGCTATTGACAGAAACACTAAAATATCCGCTAGGTGTTTTTTCGCTTTCCTAAAAAAGAAGTTTCATATCGACGCTTGAAAGGTAAAAATGCCTAAGCGATAAAAATACCGAAAATGAGTTTAAATATCAATGAGTTTGTATTTTTTTTCTGCGTCGATTGGTCTAATCATCTTTTGTCGCTTAGATATAGTGAAATTTATACAAAATCATGAATGTTATGTTCTTAGGCGACAACAAAAAGCGATTTATAAAAAAAAATCACTTGGATATTTTGAAGAATTTAAAAATTCAACTTAGTCTATTTTTCATGTTTTTAATTTTTTTTTGTTTGCACAAAAATATTTTTACTTGTTTAAAAAATTTTTTTTCGTGGACACTAGGTACATTTTCTTCATACAAATTATTTGTGAATTGTCCTACAGTGCATTTAATTTCATACCATTATTTTACGAAAGTGCAACTTGTAGAATTTTACTCATAGTGAAATAAAACAATATTAGCGTAAAGATAGTTTTACATATTTGACACAATGACTATTCGTGCTATGTAGATATTTTTACTTGAAAACTTTTGTTATTAAGTATGTCGGTTAGATATTTTTTTGGTTCCCTATTTTTTCGCATAAAATCATATGTCATAATTTTACTTGGCATAATTTCATTTGACCTAATAGTAGTTTCGCATAGTATTCATTTAACATAACTTTCTTAGCATAATTTCTTTTCGCATAATTACTAATAGCATAATAATTGTTAGGCATACTTAATAACAGGCATACATTTTTTTACGCATTATATTAATTAAGAATAATATTTTATGCATAATATTAAAACATACGTATATTAACGCATACTTCTTTTTTTTTCACATACTAATGAATGATAAATTCTACTGGGTGTGTGAGTTAAGACGAAATAACAATTATAATTGTAATTTTCGACTGATTACGAAATTAAACTCGGACAAACGACACGAACTGTTATCTAAGAACATGCCGAGCCATAACCACGAGCCCAATGCAATTAAAGACAAGGTATTGTTTTTGCATTAAATAACCTTTTGTATTAATTATTTTAAACATATTAGCGGCTTACGTGCTTCATTATGTCCTTCAATTTTATGCATATTTGTACCTTGTGACAGAATTACTTGAATTTATTATGACAAAAAAATATGACTAACGAGTTTATGCCAAAAAGAAATTACGCCAAAGTATTATTATGACAAGAAAAATTATGCCTTACGAGTTATGCCTCATTAAATTAGGACAAAAAATATTAGTATAAATTATATTTATGCCTAATGATGTAGAATGCTAAGAAACCATTATAGCAAAGTAATAGTATGCGTAACATAATTATGCCAAGAGAGGTATGCTAAATAAAATTATGACAAATAAAATTATGCGAAAAAGGGGATCCCTTTTTTTCATTGAAATGTTTAAGAATGACGAAAAAGAATGTAATTTTTTCCTGTACCCAAAATATTATCTTACGTCGCTAAGGTATAATACGAAATCAAAAATGTCGCTTGAGTATCAATAAATTCCAATACATATGAATTTATAGACAAGAATTAATAGCTAAATGATCTGAGTGTTTATAAAACTGACAAAATGTAACTAAAAGTATTAAATTTACCGTGTGTGGGAACATAAATGAACGCAAACATTGCTAAATATATTTCTATATTTATGCGCCTAATGTTTCGCTAGTTAGTCCTGTCAGTAGTAGAAAATATCAATATACTAGGTTATGGGAGTAAACTTTGCACACATACTTGGACATAATAAAATAGCTCCTATAGCTGGTCTATTTTCAATTAAATTGGCAACAGTCACTGAAATCGGTGTGGTTTCATTATTATTCCTTTTTTAAGGTTCCGTAGTTCATGTCTCGGAATCCTTATAGTTTCGTCATGACCTTCCGTTCGACCGACCGTCCGCCCGTCCGTCTATCCATCCAAACGGTGGTGCTTGAAATATGAAACTTTGAACGGATAAGTTTATTTATCACGTCGACATAGTGCTAAAATAAATGAAGATAATTTTTGGTTACACCTACACGAAAAGGGGAGATATAATTAGGTACATAGACATTTTAAGAACATTGAGAGGTTTCTGAGATTATATTTAGATGTAGGTACGTATCCGTTTGCGCGATATTCCACTTTTAAGCGCATTTCTTGTTAAAATACGGCGTCCCCCCTCTAAAAGCCAACAAGGCTGGCTCTAAAAATGTGGAAAATTCATGATGGTAGTCCATGTAATAAACTTTGAACGAAACTATAACGGTCCAAAAAACTTCATAAATTCGGGAGTTATAGAGACTTAAATTGAATCAGTTTAGATGAAGATATCTGTGGCTCAGTGGTTAGCGCTTTAGTGCTCAAGCCAGAGGGCGCGGGTTCGAATCCATAAGAGAATAAAAAGTTTTCCGTGGATTCCTTGGAAAAATTACGATAACTGGGGTTAAGAATTAACTTCAACGATTAACGAATTAACGCTACCGACAAAATATGTTACTATGATAAAATTTTAAAGCGATTTTGCCAAGTTGATGTTTATAAAAATTTATCAGAATATAACAAATATTGTTCATCTCTTTTGTTACATCAAAAGCTGCTACCACCGTACATTTTTAATGACAAATGTATGGCGGTAGTAGCGTTTTTCAGGGCCAGGACGTCAACCCTTCATGGACAGATGCAATAGTCTCTTCTTAAGACACCTATCATGGCCATGCCATCAGACGATATGATCAAGGTGCATAGCTTCTCAAAACAACACCAGGTTTTCCTATCGTCTAGAGAGAGTAGAGGATAGGAATCAATGTTCACTCCAATGACATAGTCTGGTACACGGACGGATCCAGGAAAGACAACCGGGTGGACGGACCTTCTACGGGGGCATGCCACCTACAGGCTTGCCTATATATTTGTTTAGGACAATTTACAACCATGTTTGAAGCTGTGATGAGTTGTTCACTACAGAGCCTACAGATTGTCCTTGTCCATAAAACATCCTAATCTTATAGAGAAGATTAGGATAATTTAGATGATATTTCTGCTACTGTCAATGCTTTCAGCGCAGTCTGTCAGAACAATAACAGGATGTATTTTTTTTTTTCATAATCTATGGGTTCGAATCATGTCTAGGAAAATTGAGTTATCAAAAATGATGCAGTTTAAGTTTTCATCAAGTCGGACTCAATATTCCGTAGGGCTAAATTACTATTGCTAATTATTTTTGACTTCTCTTACAACGCCCAGAAGAATAATTCACCATGTACTATATCTTTTTTACTTTTTTTCTGTACCTAATCATTTTAAAAATATTTTTGCTATTTAATTATATGTATTTTAATGTAATTGTTTTATCTGAATTATTTGATTTCATATAAACCACTTTTCCAGGCCAGGATTCGAACTCGCAAATTAGGAAAAAAATACATTTTGTATTATTGCACCATTCGATAGCGTTGCAAGTAAGAAACAATTTCCAGAAAGTAATTAGGTATGTGCGAAAAAATTGAGGAAAGAGCTTATTTTTTGTAATTTATTATCATTCCATATATTTCCTCAAAATATGAGTTTATCTAAATATAACACTTTTCTGAAGTTGAGTGTATACCATTACTTTCCAAAAATTGTTCCATAGTAACAACACTATGAAACGGTGCAATAATACAGAATGTTTTTTTTAAACTTTTTTAACCTTTAACCCTCATTTACTTTTTTCTCCCATGGTTTAGAGGATTTTCGTCATACAATACAAAACAATGACACTTTTTTTAAGCCCTTTCATTTGATATATTATGTCTTATAGTGCTACAAGGATGGGGACTTTTTGCCCCTTCTTTCATCTAAATTAGTTATGGCTTGTGTTCAAACGCTAAACATGCTAGGACGAGACAACAGCATCAGTCTGGTATGGGTTGTAGGCAACGGCAATATCTCCGGCAACAAAACCCCGGATGAGCTGGGTAGGCTTTGGGCCAATTGTGTCATGCCCAGAATCGGTATGTGGAATATCTCACAGCACTACCAAGAGAGAACTCAAGGAATGGGGCCGCAGGTTAAGTATAAAGCAATGGGCTGAAATCCTAGGCCTTGAGTTTTTACTTCTATATTTTTTATTATTTCAAGATCAAAATTAGCTAATGTTTTAGCTTGTTTTAGTCAGACAAGGAAACTGCAATTAATTTATATAAACAAGAAGAAGGAGAATATTGTCAGTTAGGAGCAAAAATTTACAATGTCATTGAATAATAAATTTACTAAGATAACTTTAGCCGTAGAAAATTCTTTATGTAAGCAACATTTATGTAACTTATCTTGTTTTATTTTATAAACTCTTAGGCCATTTAGATGAATACTACTATAATTTTTTTAAAGTGTTTGGAATTAGTTATTTTTACCTGTTATTACAGAAAATGTAGTTATAGCTTATCTATTTTTACATGTTGCTGAAAACCTTTGAAATACAATTTAGGCAATTTTACTTGCTATTACATAACTTTCGTTGATAGCTTAGATAATTTTAACTATTTTTCGAATTAGGACTTTTTTACCTAAGCGACATAAACTGCCTGTAATTCGAAAGCTATATGACTCGTTTTAATATCAAAAATTGCTATAAGAATAAGATACACGTATCTTATTGATATATAGATGTATGTTAAAACCATCTAAATCCAACTATTTTGTGATTTTTTATGATTTTTTTTTCTAAAAATTTTAACTTTAAATCACTGTTCTATTAAGTTTACTAAATTTATGCGTCATATGTGTCTTTCTTTAATTATTATTTCTTTAATTATTATTTTTATCAATTATTATTATTTAAACGGGAAATATCATAATATGTATTATATAAAATATAAATTTGCTTTCATACGCTATCGAATTAGATTTTGTCTGTAATAGTAGTTGTATGTGTGTTAAATAAATAAATAAATGTCGCTTAGGCATTTTTACCTTATGAGGTAAAAATGCCTATACGCTTTGAGGTATATAGTATATGTACTATATACCTCAAAACGTTGATATACTAAATAGACAATTAAAACAGAAATAATATAATATATCTATGGACGCTTCACACCACGTCAATCTGATCCCGTGGTAAGTTCTCGAAGAACTTGTGTTACGGGTACCAGATAACGGAAGTATATTTAATACTTTTATACTATACACATAATTAAGATTTTTATTATATTATACATATATTTAATACACATCCATGACCCAGGAACACAGAAAACTTTTTGTTCCGTCGGCGGGATTTGAACCCGCGACCCCCGGCTTGAGCAACGACACGCTCAACCAACTGAGCCACAGAGGTCGTCATAGAAATAGAACTATACACTTTCTGTGAAATTTACAAGTACATATTATATAATAAAATATTATACTATAATATATACTATATAATATTATATTAATATATTATTAAAATTTCAAGTAAGAAGTTGAAGGAACAAAAAAGTACATTCAACGATCGAACATATTCATTCTATCGCAGGCAGAGTGCTCGCTAAGGTTTTCATAATTTATTTTTTATGGCATGTTGTTCCCTATTATTTCAAGAGTAAAATAAACGATTGCGAAATAGCGGCACCGCGGAGAGTGACACAACCTCCTCGTACGAAAGTCAGCGGCTCACTGTCCCGCGCGCCCGCGCACGCACCGCTTACAAATATTTTCACAAAATAATAGTTATTTACGTATATTTTGAAAACAAAACGGTATTTCGAAAAATCCAACGATGAAATGTTAGATAAATATATTCTTCACATTTTCGTAAAAGAACCATCTTTATAGCCGTAGTAGGTAGTAAGTAGATAGAAAAAGAAATCTGAAAACAGGGCTTTTTAATTTTAATTTATTTAATATTAATCTTCGTCTTATTAAAAAAATTAACGATGATATTAAAGATGAAGGATTGAAGTGTGAAATGTATATTTTTTTGAATTTTTTTATTCCCATTTTTCGGAGTAGTTCCGACTCAAACTGAGCGATTTTTAAGCTTTAGGGGCTATTTGCCCCTTAAATCCATGATTTGCAGTAATCAAGTATTTTCCATATTTTCACAACCTGACTAGACTTAGCGTAAGCGTGTGTGCGTGAGAGCCCTGTAGCGACAGTGCCGCCGGCTATCTCGTGAGGGGAGGACGTATTTGCGCTCCGTCGACCAATTAATCTAACCAGTTGAGTCAATCGAGTGTTTATTTGTAAATAATATTTTGTACAAAGAATAATTTAAGTATGTTCCAATAATTACGAATTTTTATTGTGCTCGTTTATGTTTTTACACATTTGTTCGTTTATTTAATTCCGTAACGAAAATAAATCTTACACCGCTGAGATGGGGTGGGGGTCTGATTAATTTGGTTACTATCGAGCCGCTGGTACTGAATCGCTTACCGTCTAGTGTAACGTGAGCTAACGTGTATTCAGTGCTAAAGACAGTACAGAAATTTGGCAAATATTCTATATGACCGCGTAGCTCAAGCGGTACGCCTAGCACTCCGGGCCTCGGTATCTCCTGGGATCGCGCCTCGCTAGTGGCTTTCGAATTTAATAATTAACTTTTTATTCACCTATCATTTACCTACCTATTCACAAAAAATCTTACAGGAAAAAGACGCTTCAAAATTCTAATGAGTCAGAAGTACCCCATGTGTACTTTCATAAAACAAAACCCGAAGCACGTCAGTCGTCACTTATTGTTTATAAACCTATTTATTTTGTAATAATATAATAATTATTATTCACTTAGATTTTTCAGAAAACGACCAAGACTTGGTGATAAAAATGAAATAAATTCATCAAAAGATGACTATCACGAGTAAGTTGGTTATAATTAGTGATTACCTACCCATACTGCCATATTATCCTAAAATAAACGAAAAATACTTATTATAATATTGGTAATAGATATAAATATTAGGTACTTAGTTGTTTTCTGCAACATTTGTTCATAGTACAGGTGAGTCGAAAGTTCGAAACATGCATTTCATCAATTCGAGGATCAATTACTATGAACCATAGACCTATTATAATTATTATCTGGGGGCACGGCAGTGCCCCCGCCAAGTCGAGCGCGAAGCAAACACTGCCGTACCATCCTTTACTGGAACCATTTCGCCGCATTTTCAGGCCCCTATTTGAGAACCTCTGGATAAGACCAGAACGTCGATCTGGGGGCACTGCAGTGCCCCCGCCAAGTCGAGCGCGAAGCAAACACTGCCGTACCATTATTTACTGGAACCATTTCGCCGCATTTTCAGGCCCCTATTTGAGAACCTCTGGATAAGACCAGAACGTCGATCTGGGGGCACTGCAGTGCCCCCGCCAAGTCGAGCGCGAAGCAAACACTGCCGTACCATTATTTACTGGAACCATTTCGCCGCATTTTCAGGCCCCTATTTGAGAACCTCTGGATAAGACCAGAACGTCGATCTGGGGGCACGGCAGTGCCCCCGCCAAGTCAAGCGCGAAGCAAACACTGTCGTACCATTCTTTACTGGAACCATTTTGCCGCATTTTCAGGCCCCTATTTGAGAACCTCTGGATAAGACCAGAACGTTGATCTGGGGGCACAGCAGTGCCCCCGCCAAGTCGAGCGCGAAGCAAACACTGCCGTACCATTATTTACCGGAACCATTTCGCCGCATTTCAGGCCCCTATTTGAGAACCTCTGGATAAGACCAGAACGTCGATCTGGGGGCACGGCAGTGCCCCCGTCAAGTCGAGCGCGAAGCAAACACTGTCGTACCATTCTTTACTGGAACCATTTCGCCGCATTTTCAGGCCCCTATTTGAGGAGCTCTGGATAAGACCAGAACGCAGAAATTTTCGTCATCTAGTAAGCTATAATCACATACTTAAAATCCAAAATTTTAAGTCTGTAGGTCATTTAGTTCCGAAGTTAAGCGAAAGCAAAGTTTTGAATTTATGACACTCACTCACTCAGTCACTCACTCATGATCATCAGAATAGAACTAGTACTTCTCATGAACTCAGAGAGCTGAAATTTGGTACAGAGTTAGGGTTTAATGGCCACATAAAGGGAAAACTATAAAAACTAGGATAATCGAACATCTGGAGTACCTGGTGACCCTGATTAGAAAACACAAGAGCCCAACCAAACTATTAGAGATCGACATACCGCCTTTACAAAAAATATTCAACATGGTGGTGGGCCGCTTCATTTGATGTCAAAAATCGAAGGTCTGAAGTATCTGATGAAGAATCCTCAGCTGGTTTCAGCTGATTAGAGATATGGTAATGCCCCCCTTCTACTATTGGTACATAAAAAAATCGACTGTCATTTCAAAAACCTAACGAAGTGGGACACATCTTCTAATTTAATCTAGTCCGTAGCATTCCACTGCTGGGCGAATGCCTCCCTTTCTGCTTTTGATACGCATATAAATAAAATTAAAGGAAAACTCTGGATAAGACTAGACTGGCTTTTATATTTATATTTACAAGTTTACAAGAATAAATAGTCGAACGATTAACTTTATTGTACTCGATCATTACACAAATTAAATAAACAAATTACACTGAAATCTAGTAAAATAAATCAATATGCCCACGTTTCTACAAAAAGAAGTGAAATCCCACCAAAAACATTCTGTAAAAAACTAGCCAAGTCTCGATAGAGCTGCTTGTTTATCTCTAAAAGTAGTGAAATCTAGACAAAGTCGTGCCAAGTCTAAGGTTCCTTACTGCGATTTCTTTATTATTATAGTTAATGTTGTGTGACTTGGCCGTTGAAGGGTACACAATGGTACTAAAGGGGCTCCATGACACCATTGCTCCAATACATGTGTTCTACAATCAACAACAGCCTAAAATGAGACACTACTCACTAGCGTCCAATTACCAATACCAGTATGGGCTATTATCTCGCTTAACAAACATAGGTAGTTACAACATATACATTACGTGTAAACAAAATTGACTTGTACCCACTTGTAACGTATAAAGAATGTTCAACGGCCAAGTCACACAACATTAACTATAATAATAAAGAAATCGCATTAAGGAACCTTAGACTTGGCACGACTTTGTCTAGATTTCACTACTTTTTAGAGATAAACAAGCAGCTCTATCGAGACTTGGCTAGTTTTATACAGAATGTTTTTGGTGGGATAGACTTGTCCAAAATATATATATCTTCTTAATTTTTTCCGCAAGTTGCAAATCTTATAAAGATGTTGAGAAAAGTAAGTAAGCAAATGTATAATAATTTTAATGTAGATATTAAAGCTTTAAAGTAGAATATAACGCATAACTAATTGTAAATATGTAAATATAACGTAATTGTAACTATTTAAAGCATATAAAAAAACTATTGTCTAGTATAATGAAAAAGTCGGAAAGGAGTTGTGGATAACTAAATAAGCAAATCTATATATATAAAAGAAAGTCGTGGTAGTTATAGGTGTACCAGAATCTCATGGCAAATAGGGAAAAAAAAATTTGTAGTGTGCAATACTGGGGAAATTGGATTAAACGATCTTGATACTGGTTAATTTTTAATTATGTCTTTAGTATTATTGAACATGAATTATTATAATAAGGCTGTGTGAAGAATGTTCGGTGTATAATATAGAAAACTAGCTTTTGCCCGCGGCTTCGCCCGCGTGGAATAGTGTTCTTGGAGAAAAAACAACTTCGGCGAATAATTCTCTACCTACTTACAGCAATATACTACTGATACAATATTGAACATGTTTTTAGGTTTGCCCAATGCAAATTGTTAAAAATGGGACCCTATCACCTCGATACGACATGCGCGACCACTTGATAATATACTTACATAATAAGTATTTTATTTATCGCACTTGAATATAAATTTTACCATAATCTTATAATATCTTAAAGACTATTAAATACTTATAGACTATTATTTTAAAAACTCGCATCAAAATCCGTTGGGTAGTTTTAAAGATTTAAGCATACATAGGGACAGACAAAAAAGGGACTTTGTTTTATACTATGTAATATAATGATATTTCATGAAAAATAAATCAATCGTGAATTACTTTATATACTTATTTATTACGAATAACATACAATTAAATTGGCAACAGTTTATTTAATGTTGGAATTTCCTTCCGAACTGTATAGAACTCGTTTACTTTATTCCTAATCAACTATAAATCGAAACTGTCTTATGTTGATTTTCTTTTTTCCTTCTCTCCTCCTTTTACCAGGCATGGAAAACAAACCATAATTCGATGTGCTATCAGCTACGATTCACCTTATAGTAGTACTGGAAGCACATTTAAAGAAGTCACAATAATTACCTAAGAAAATATAAAAAAACTAAAAGTATCAAAACAACTCACTCTCACTTACCGGTCAACTCTACCACGAACTTTAAATTATAAGATTGAGTTCGATTTACACCTTCTTCTTTCTGTATTTTACTATAGACATAGAAAACAATATTTCTCGCTTGAGATCGAATTGGCTTTTTCGATATTTTCACAAAAACAACAAATTCCAAGAACATAATCACAAAATTTTAGCAGCGGTTGACAGATCACGTACTTTGATTTGACGGTTCATACTTGACATTGCCATATGAAAATCACATTTTTTATTTTTTTTAAAATGCCATCAGATTCTGGTAGACCTATACACTTTTTATAACTCAAGAACGGGTAAACTAATTTGGCTGAAAATTGGTGAGGAAGTATCTTAAAACCAGGAGAAGGACATAGAATACTTTTTATCCCGTTCCCGCGGCGCGCGGGACTAATAATTCGAGAACGGCTGGACCGGTTTGGCTAATTTTGGTCTTGAAATAATTGTGGAAGTCCAGGGAAGGTTAAAACAGTAAAAATATTGGAAAAGGTGTAGGTTGTAGGAGTAGGTGTAGTCATTTATTCATTCCAGTTCATATTTAAGACAGAACAACGTGTGTCGGGACAGCTAGTGTATAATAAATGTATATACAATAATTATTTGTAAAAGAAGATTTACAGTACACATAGACTAACATATAGACGGACGAACAGACAGACAGACGGATGGACAGACAGACAGATGGACAGACAGACAGTAGAAATTTGGAACGAAGTACCTATATTATGTATATTATAAATAATAAAAAATAATAAAAAACAAGTGTATAATACTAATTTGTAAAAGTAGACTTACAGTACACACAGACTAACATATAGATGGACGAACAGACAGACAGACGGATGGACAGACAGACAGTAGAAATTTGGAACGAAGTACCTATATCATGTACTAGCGATCCGCCCCGGCTTCGCACGGGTACAATACTGATACTAATACTACAGAATGTCTTTAAACCTCTAACAAAACGGGCGAAATTTAGTAAAACAAACAGAAACAAATTAATATAGGTACCTACTAAAACTCAATGAAATAAGTAGGTGGGTATACTTTTATCGTATAAAATACCTATACTCTTCAGGACTAACAACTCTCGCGGAGGTTCTACTGCGGAAGCAGTAACTGTGCCGCTAACTGTAACTGTGCCGCTGCTATCGCTCAGGCGGTTCTGGCGGCTCAGCAGCATAGCGGAGGAGGAGGCACCGATGGGTTTTAGTGGGTAACCCCGGGTGCGCTCCTCACCTCGCGCCCGGGCGAATCCCACATACCCTGGCGGCCACCCCCGTCATCCAGGGATCTAGAAAAGATGGGTGTACTAGCGCCCGAGAAGACCGGTAAATTATTTCCACTTGTTAAATGCAGTTATTATGTTTAGCAACAGCTTCTTCAGACTCGCTACTGATAGAATAGTGAGAAGAAGACTTGCTTAAGCAAATCTAAAACCCTAAATACCAAGGAGAAAGGCGAGTGGTCTCAACTCTCAAACCGAGAGCCCTAGTATCGAGTAGCAACACTGTGATACGTCTGCGGACATAAGGATGAACGAATTCTCGCTCCAGAATTTTTGGTGATCCCAATGAGTCGAACTTTAACTTTAAAAGTTAAAGTGAACTTCTGAAAAGAGGCTAAGTTCAAGGGACATGTTGGTGATATCTTCAAAATTACTTTTCAGAAAGAGTCCAGTATACTGGGGCAGAGTAAGGGGCACAATATACACTGGGCTGGCATATCTACAGGAAGCCGGACAGAGTATGTGGGTATGGCAATTGGCACTCTAACTTGAGAAAGATATGGTCAAGAGATTTTCAAAGAGAATGCAAGGTTGTATTTAACAAATATGGGTGATGGATCAGTACTAATGCATTTTAATATCCACACCCCATCATAATTAAGCATATACTCACATGAGCTTGGAAGGCTAGTCAGAAGCCGCAGACTATCACCTAGCAGTTACCACTCTCACAGCACTAAAACACGCCCTGATAGAAGAATGGCTCCAAAACTTCGTTTTTCGTATGACAAATCCGTTCCAATCTGTTGTTGAGACCGAGGAGTTATTAAAATGTTTAAACAATTCAGTATCTAAGATTAAAATAGTTATTTTTTGTTTAAAGATAAAAATAATTGAGATACTGTTAGATATAATTTACTCGTTTCAAAGAAAGCTGATATAATTTACTAAAATAATTTTAAAAAGTTTGAAATTTTAAAAGATTTGTACTTAGTTATGCAAGCTAGTGTACACCGTACTCTATTGTTTTAATCGCTGTTGTCTCTAGGATATATTTACACCTATTTTTTATTTAAAAATACATCTTTATTCCTTCACAAACAATGTAACAAAGTCAGATCAGATGTTATTGACGACAATATTCATAAATAATAATAATAATGTGTTAAATAACGTAAATTTTACTCTATGTAATTTGGTTTATTATTATTAACATATTTCTAAAAATAAATAAAAATATTCTTATTATTCGTATTATTCGAATAATGAACCCAGTCATATTCGAATAATAAAATCGTCGAATATTCGAATAAAACAAACGAATATTCGTTCCATTCGAATATTCGAATGAATATTCGAATAATATTCCCTAATAATAATGTATAATAATAATTTGTAAAAGTAGATTTATTGAAAGCTGAGATTTCTTTGTACTATTTTAGCAAACCACATTACCCACGTACACATCTTATATAGTACGTAACATATTATAGATTATAGACGGACGAACAGACAGACAGACGGATGGACAGACAGACAGATGGACAGACAGACAGTAGAAATTTGGAACGAAGTACCTTTATTATGTTACATATAAATAATAAAAAAATATATCACGTTTCAAAAATCCTAATCAATGTCTTGTCTATTTCATATGTATGTGGTTTATGGAAATATGGGTTGCATATATAATATCCCACCAAAAACATTCTGTAAAAAACTATCCAAGTCTCGATGGAGCTGCTTGTTTATCTCTAAAAAGTAATGAAATCTAGACAAAATCGTGCCAAGTCTAAGGTTCCTTACTGCGATTTCTTTATTATTATAGTTAATGTTGAGTGACTTGGCCGTTGAATATTCTTTATACTTTAATGGCTACAAGTCAATTTTGTTTACATTTGTAACTACCTATGTTTGTTAAGCGAGATAATAGCCCATACTGGTGTTGGTAATTGGACGCTAGTGTCTCATTTTAGACTGTTGTTGATTGTACAACACACGTATTGGAGCAATGGTGTCATGGAGCCCCTTTTGTACCCTTGTGTGCCCTTCAACGGCCAAGTCACACAACATTTACTATAATAATAAAGAAACCGCAGTAAGGAACCTTAGACTTGGCACGATTTTGTCTAGATTTCATTACTTTTTAGAGATAAACAAGCAGCTCCATCGAGACTTGGCTAGTTTTTTACAGAATGTTTTTGGTGGGATTTCACTTCCTTCAAGAATATTCAACGGCCAACGTTGAATATTCTTTATACTTTAATGGGTACAAGTCAATTTTGTTTACATTTGTAACTACCTATGTTAGTTAAGCGAGATAATAGCCCATACTGGTGTTGGTAATTGGACGCTAGTGTCTCATTTTAGACTGTTGTTGATTGTACAACACACGTATTGGAGCAATGGTGTCATGGAGCCCCTTTTGTACCCTTGTGTGCCCTTCAACGGCCAAGTCACACAACATTAACTATAATAATAAAGAAACCGCAGTAAGGAACCTTAGACTTGGCACGATTTTGTCTAGATTTCATTATTTTTTAGAGATAAACAAGCAGCTCCATCGAGACTTGGCTAGTTTTTTACAGAATGTTTTTGGTGGGATTTCACTTCTTTTTGTAGAAACGTGGGCATATTGATTTATTTTCCTAGATTTTAGTGTAATTTGTGTAATGTTCGAGTAGAATAAAGTTCGAGTAGAATAAAGGGGCCTGAAAATGCGGCAAAATGGTTCTAGTAAAGAATGGTACGGCAGTGTTTGCTTCGCGCTCGACTTGGCGGGGGCACTGCCGTGCCCCCAGATCGACGTTCTGGTCTTATCTAGAGGTTCTCAAATAGGGGCCTGAAAATGCGGCGAAATGGTTCCAGTAAAGAATGGTACGGCAGTGTTTGCTTCGAGCTCGACTTGGCGGGGGCACTGCCGTGCCCCCAGATCGACGTTCTGGTCTTATCTAGAGGTTCTCAAATAGGGGCCTGAAAATGCGGCGAAATGGTTCCAGTAAAGAATGGTACGGCAGTGTTTGCTTCGCGCTCGACTTGGCAGGGGCACTGCCGTGCCCCCAGATCGATTATCCTAGTTTTTATAGTTTTCCCTTTATGTGGCCATTAAACCCCAACTCTGTACCAAATTTCAGCTCTCTAAGTTTATGGGAAGTACTAGTTCTATTTTGATGATCATGAGTGAGTGAGTGAGTGAGTGAGTGAGTGAGTGAGTGTCGAAAATGCGAAACTTTGCTTTCGCTTAACTTCGGAACTAAATGACCTACAGACTTGAAATTTTGGATTTTAAGTACGTGATTATAGCTTATTGGATGACGAAAATTTCTGCGTTCTGGTCTTATCCAGAGGTTCTCAAATAGGGGCCTGAAAATGCGGCGAAATGGTTCCAGTAAAGGATGGTACGGCAGTGTTTGCTTCGCGCTCGACTTGGCAGGGGCACTGCCGTGCCCCCAGATAATGCATTGCATATTGCATATTATTTGAATTTGTACTTCATGAGCGTACAAGATTTTGAATTGTTTGTATTGGATATTAATATGTTTATTTTATGTTAATTATAAATAATTATATTTGTACAAAATACATTGAATTTATTATTTATTAAAAACCGTATGCAATGTTTTACAAAACAGTCAGTACAAAACAATGATTTTGTATATAAAATGTAAATTATTGAATTATCATTTTTCAAGCTACGAAACAGAAATAAACGTATTTAGTTTATAATTTCTGTCTCGTAGCTTGAAAAATGTCGTCATCATTTATTATGGCCATAATAATTAATATCTCGTTATTAAAAAAGTTTAATAATAAAAGCGCCATCTCTCGGAAAAAAAGTGTCAAAATCTCATCAAGCATTTGCATTTGAGTATCCCGTGGTGTAACGCGCTTAATTGCTTTTACCGCTAGATGTCGTTGAGAAATTTTATGCATGTGTGCAAGCATCGCTCAAGGTCGATTAGCTGTTGTAAGCCCCTTAATGGCAAATTGATCGCGGGTTCGAATCCCAGTCAGACGATTTTTTTTTTAATTCTATATTTTTTATTATTCTATGTAATAGGGTTTCGTAATACTCGAGGAAACCTTATAAATTTACTGTGTCCGTCCGTCCGTCTCCGTCTGTCTGTCTGTACATTGTTTCAGCTTCTGTTATCCTACTAATATTACAAATGTGAATGTTTGTGAGAATGGATGGATGTTTGTAACTCTTTCACGAAAAACTACTGAATGGATTTCGATGAAATTTGATACGGTAGTAGTTTAGGCTCTGGATTAGAACATAGGCAATTTTTTATTCTGAAAAAGTGGGATACGCTATTTACGCGAGCGGAACCGCAGGCAACAGCTAGTTATGAATATAAATTGATGAAATTTGGAACAGTTATGTAATATGTAACTCAAATGTCACTTTTGGCATCATAAAATACTTATTTTATATTTCAGGGGCTTCATACATGTGAAGTGGGGATGAAAAATATTTTTTTATTGTTAGCCATTAATGTGAGGGGTATCGTTGAATACCTCTTTTAAAATAAAGGCAAGGTTTCATACATTACTTTTTTACAAAGTCAACAATTTGGAGTAACTGGCATCCAAAGTGGTTTACAAGTCCCCCCCCCCCAAGCCCTCCCCACCCTTAGCATCATACTAAATAATAAGACTTTTTTGTTCCCTGGCGGGATTCGAACCCGCGACCTCCGGCTTGAGTACAAACGCGCTCACCACTGCGCCACAGTGGTCGTTACTTATTCTTTCAGAAAAATATTTGAACTAATCGGACAATAACTTTTGAAGTAATTTAAATAAATACCTATTGGCTATTACGCGTTTATAGTTACGAAACCCTCCTTAGACATGTCCTGACATGCTCTTGGTTAGGTTATTCCTTTTATAATTTTTCTTCTTCCGTACTATTGTTTAAACTCCGAGCAAAGCTCGATCTCCCGGGTCACTCCTGAGCATAGATAATACAGATGTATATTAGTATAGATGCGCAACTCTAAAATTGAAACTGAGTCTTGCAAAAGTTTCGGAATGTCGTTTTTAGATGGCGTTGTACCGTTTTAGTTACTATCAAACCCGCTAGATGGAAGTCCGAAGTAGTACCGCCTGATAATTTTTATTGAACTGAATTAAGGACAGAAATTAAGTTTTATCGAAAGTCGTAGACACAACAGTTCCTCTTAACCCTTTCGGACCTGTTGGTATGTATATGTCCCATACTTCAGATGACTGTTGGGACATAACATCCCATGGATATGTAACTGAGGACTGAGGCTTTAAATTTACTTTATAAATGGGATTATACATCCCATATCGTAAATGGATCTTCACTTTATACATTGACAATGGTAGTTTTTGTCTGGCAACATTATTTTTTAGTCTGTGGTAATTTATAAAGGACACGGAAAAGACGTTACACTTTTGATAAAAGATTTAAATTGTTTCAAGGCTGTTTTCAGGTAAGTTTTTATATCTATTACGTTCTGTAAGCCAATTAATTTATGTTAACGGTATTTTCTTTGCAAAACATTGGGATTTTGAAACACAATTTTGATTTTGGGACACTGGATCCCATCAGTCCTTTTTAAACTTACTTAACCTTAGATTGAAGGAGATTTCATTGCTATATGCGGATTTACAATTTCTATGAAAATACTGCTTTTGCTGCTTCTGGATGATTGTGTACTTGTTTCAGAATGTCTTCAAAACGCAAAAATATAAAAAAATCGCTGAGAGAAGATGAAATTAGTAGTTTTCTGAATGATGATGATGACGATGAGACCTCTTTCGATGAGTCTGTTGGCAGTGATGACTTATATGTTCCACCACGTTTCATACACAAAAAACAAAAAAGATACGCGCACTTAAACCAAATGTAGTGCGTGTAATAGTTTTTTTATGTAAAAACTGTTTTGCATCATTTCACCTTTACTGATGCCCATATCTTCTCTCCGTATTTTGCCCTCTGCTCCCATTTTTTTTAATTCATATACTTTTTTACTGTCTTAAAATACTAAGCAGACATAATATTTTTTAATTACATTCAATAAATAGTAAATATAACATTATTGTTTCATTTATAAAATTAAATTTATAATATTTCCAAAAAATATATGGAAAACCTACTCAAATACAATGGGTTTCAAGACTGATGGGACATATTGTCCCATGGTTAAAAGTCTAGATTTCAGCCATTAGAAAAAGTCTAGATAGTTTTTATAGTAATCTTATTTCAATATAAGTATTTTACAACATTCTAACGCGTGAAGATTCATATTTTAAGTTTCAGTCCAAGAACTGTAGCCGTAGGCCGAACCGAAAGGGTTAATAGTGGGATATGGTTGCTGCATAGTAAAATGTTCGCGAGCTCTTATACATACGCCTTGTCAATGTGTTAGCGATATCGCGATGTAGAAGTCGCTTAGTGGCATCTGTTGTGACTATCCGAAAACTTTCAAACTGTTAGTACCGGATATTCATTTTTAGATGTCTCTGTTCTCTGTTAATTTGTGCATGTATGAGAGTTTCACCCCCCTGCTCCTGAGCATGACTCACGTCTCCCAGGTACGAGTTACTACAAACAAGTAGCCGAATCTTTCAGGGTAAAAAAATTATACTCACGTTCTATGACTTATGTAGGTAATAAATTTAGTCGAAGCACTGACATCTGTCGGTAGCAGTAAGTACTACTTGAATGCCCATTTATAATTGATTATTGTTTATAAGCTATGCTAGGTGGCGCTTTTACTACATTTTATTTATTGTAAGTTACTCGGATACTGTAAATATTTTGATGATACTAAAAAGTATGTAACTGTAATTTGATACATAGTTTTTTTTATTATTTCATTCCCTTCAGTTAATTATTATTATTCGTTTTAATGATAACTCATAATATTTTTATAGTCTTGTGTAAAAGTGACATCTATCTCGTACATTATGAATTATGTTAGTTATGAGTTCGTCGCTTGAATTGGAATCTAATTGACGTAATATTTAAATAGGTACCTAATTATTTCCCGAGTATTCTTTAGTAATTTAAACGGAAAATACATACGGGAAAATTAACAAGTGCAATAAAATATATCGATAAAGATTAAAAAAAATATTGTGTTTTTTGTTGTTAATAAAGGGATACATGGTTATTTTATTAAATTTTATTGTTATTATCGGATCCCTAATAACAACAACAATTTTCAGGCCTCTAGCTAAATTTGTGGTAATATTATAGAAACTTCCATCCTGTAGTTTAAGGGGTTGAAGGATAAAAGTTTATATGAGACTTCTTACCTTAATTAAATAAATGTTGCATATATGTTAAATTTTCCGTTCAAATTCAGAATATTCGGGAAATAATTATTTCAATAAATATTAGTCAATTAGTTTACAAACCTAGCGATGAACGACGACATAACTTATATAGTTCACAATAACGCGATAGATGGCGCTTTCACAGATAATTTAATTTAACTCCCTTGTTTAAGGGGTTGGAAGATGAAAGTTCCAATTTTGAGAATTTTTATGTTGGTTGTGTATTAATACAATCTTACGTAACAAATTTCAGCTTTCGAGAACATCCGGAAGTACGATATAATTTTGTTGATCATCAGTGAGTCAGTGACGGAATCTGGGGTTTTTAGATATCAATAAAATCTAAAGTATAAGACGTAGGTAATCGAAACTTTACATGTTTAATGAGACCGCTGATGGGAACAAATCCTGAAAGTTTCATTTATCTGGTACAATCCAAACTCAAGTTATGAGGCTTCAAAAAATCGACGAAACGCTTCGAGAAAAGGTGGTTTGGTAGTGCCCTTGCGCTTCGCTTGACGTCTTGGCATGGGGGCACTACCGTGCCCCCAGATAAATGTGGAAGTTTGTGAGGATGTATGGATGTTTGTTACGCTTTCACGCAAAAACTACTGAACGGATTTTGATGAAATTTAGTATCTTAGTAGTTTAGGCTCTGGATTAAAACATAGGCTACTTTTTATCCGCAAAAGTAGTGTTCCTGGGGACACTATATTTACGCGGGCGGAGCCGCGGGCAACAGCTAGTCAATTATACATTCGATCGTTTATTTTAAACGTCAGATGTATTAATAATAAATTACCAAATATCACTAAAAAGGGTAAAGTTGGTTTAATTTTTTGTTTAAAAATAATATTACTTTGACAATGATACGGTGGGCATTATTCATAATGGCCGGGAAGTGATTAATCATGCTGTTTTAATCACATTGGCCAATTGAGTTGGGCATTATGATTACAGACCAGCCATTATAATATATACGTAACATATTATACATACATAGACTGCCAAAAATTACCTTCTTTTAACTTCCCATTAGTACAGTAAACATGGTGTCCATACTTCGTGACGGTAAAAATGAAATTGACACTTAACTTTTGGTATAGACTTTAAAGCAGGGCAAAACTTTTTTTAATAGAGCTTCCCCTAGGATTATAAAATTAAATAATTACTGCAAAAAAAGGCATTTTTGTTGATAGGCATCTCTTTTTGCATAGAAAAAAATGAATATTGTAACTTGCAAAAACTTGTCGATAAGCAACCGATAAAGTAAAAAATATTTGTTGAAATTGCAGTTTACCCTCTTCACATCTCCCTATGGCCCTCTAAGGAGGCACGCCAAACTGGTTCTGAACTCCTACTATAAATAGTTTGTCAAAACTTTTTTAGGCAGGTGTTTACCTTTTGTCTCAATGACAATCAGTTTTTGTACATTGTTATTTTAAGTCATTGTTTCAATAGTAACTACACTTTATTGCAACATACCAACAGATCTCCAGAGAGAGGCTAATTAAGCATTAATATTATTTTTTTAATTGCTACTGCTACTCTATATTGCTTTACCCGAAAGGAAAATCAACAGTAGCAATTACAAAGAATTGTATTTTATAAACCAACTAGCTGACCTTGCAAATATTATTTTGCCATATACAAAAAATTGATTATGACCGATTCTCAGACCCACCGAATATGCAAATAAAATTTCATAAAAATCGGTCAAGCTGTTTCAGAGGAGTGTGTCTCCGAACACTATGACACAAGAATTTTATACATCAGATTTAAAAAACAAAGGTTATAGTTTATCAAATTTTATATAGGACAAGAACTTTTGTTTATTTTGAAATTATAATTCAATTGCAATCCTTTTATGAAACATATCCTGTAAAGGTATCTTTAGTAAATGAAAACCAAAATGTTTTTAAGAATTTATTAGCCTAAAATAATGATCATTTAGTCCAGCTGAAACAAAATAAATATTTATGTTAGAAAACTTAATCATACAACAGCTATTCTTTAGAGTTTAGAGAGTTTAGATCAATCAGTAATTTACTGGTTCTGATGCAACTGAAGTAATAAATGCCACTTACACTACGGCCATGTATCTTGGCGAGTCTGAACATAGGCTCTTTAGTGAATGTACAACTAGTGAAGAAAACTGTTATTGTATTTTTTTTTTATATACCTATTTACTAATAAAATTTCCCTAATACAATACCAATTAGTACAAATAAAATAAATACGAAAACAGTTAAAAAACAGTTATTGCGCAACCTTCTGCGCGAAGTTCAGACTCGCCAAGATACATCAGCCGTATTGTATACTCATAGATAAGACCTAGAATAAGTTAGCTGTTATTCTAATCATGTTAGAGTAACTTATGCCTGGTTTCTAAGGTTTTTTTTTTCTGCAGTTTATCTATTAACAAATTAATATTATAGACAAAAGGCCTTACAAACCTGAAACTGAGCATGAGACTAGTAATAGTTGATAGACCAAAAGATGTTTATGACTCAAGTAAACAAGTTGTATGGAAACCAAACAATCTTCTTGATATTGGAACCGTAAGTGCATGTAAATTCTAACACCCCGTCCAGACTACTCTCGAAGTAGGCCGAGGTTGGCCGAATAAGACAGTGTGGGCACGCACTTCGCTTCGCGTTTTCATACTCGGGTTACTTCGCGGAGCACTTCCTCGGCCTACTTTGCGATCAGTCTGGACGGGGCATTACACTAGTGCCAAGAAATTATAACAAACATCGAACGACAGGAGTACACCCAAATAACCTAGTAAACATTACAACATTGTAAACAGATACGCACCTTCTTAAATCCAATGTCATGTGCATATTCTCTAAAGCACTGTCTGCAAATGTTAAGGCCGTATTTGCGAATTAGACCATGTCGGTTGGAGCATGCTCGGCTGAAAGAAGCACCCGTGTTAGCACGTGTTATAACCAACACAATTTATTTCACATTTGCTAAAAGTTTTAGCTTACCATGAGCGAGATCCCTGACCGTATTTACGAGGGTGAGAATACCAAATATTTGCGTGACCCATGATCAAAGCAGTTTTCTCTCACCAAACGCTTGGAACCACGTCCAAAATGGCTGATGATAGAACCAAAGAGAAATAAATTGCAGAAGTTCTGAAACGTCATTCAAAAACATAGAGTCAGATATATTTGACAATAGGTTTTTTTTTCTTTAAACAAGACGTGAAAGTCCAGCAACTACAGTCTGACAAGGATCTTTTGGCACGTGGACAAAATCAGAACTAACATCGCCGTCTTGTAAAATGTCACTTTTAGTATTATGTATTGTTTTGTAGTTACGACACTTACCTTTTCGCACCTACGTGCGAAAAGGTAAGTGTTTTTATCTACATAAAATCAGTACTAACATCGCCGTCTTGTAAAAGGACATCATTCACGTTTCATACATTTTTGGACCAAAAAATGAAAGTGCCGGCCAGAAAGAAAAAAATATATATTCGGATAGAATATACAATTCCTAACATTTTTTACTATGACGTCCAATCTGTGCGCCCAATGGTTACGTCGTAATAAAATAATTTAAAAATAATCCTTTTGTGATAAAAAGGTTGGAGTGTCACTATTAAAAGCATGGATATCTTACGTTATGATATAATACTTGATAGTAAAACACAGTGGTAAGGTTGATAAATAGTATTGGAAAAAAATATTTAGTCATAAAATAAAAATAAAAAATATGTATCAAGTACTAGCTGTCCCGGTGAACTTCGTGTCACTTTAAAACCTTCCCTGGACTTCTACGAATATTTTGAGACTAAAATCAGCCCAACCAGTTCAGCCGTTTTCGAGTTTTAGCGCGACTAACACATTTGAAAATCCATTTTTATATATAAGAAGAAGACTAACTGTCCCGGTGAACTATATGATACAACAACCAAAGATATACAAAAAAAAATTGGCAATGCCTGGAAAAGATTCTGGTCCTTTAAAGAAATAGTAAAATGCATAAGTATAAACATGAGCACCAAAAGAAAACTATTTAATACATGGATTCCACCCATTCTAACATAAGGGTGCCAAACTTGGGCACTAACAAAAGCTCATACAAGTATGCTGGAAGTTGGGCCGAAGGCTATGGAGAGGAGTATGTTTGGAAAGAAAAGGATAGACAAAATAGAAAACAAGGAGTTGAGAAAAATGACACGTGTAACTGATGTAACATATAAAACTAAAAAATTGAAATGAAACAACAAACAATCAAAACATGTCCGGCCCGGACATGTTTTGATTTTGATAGGGCCAGACAAATGGACAAAAATAATAACATCTTTGTATCCCAGAAGGGCTAAAAGAAAAGAGGGCAGATCTCTAAAAAGATGGGAAGATGAAATGGTACAAATGGCTGGCAAAATGTGGACTAGTGTATGTGGAGTGGCATGTCAGAGATGTGAGTGGAAGCTGTTGGGGGAGGCCATTGCCAAGAGGCACTCAGAAGCAGAGACCGCGCAACGGAAAAATCAATTATTGATTTGAATATTTTGTAATGTATATAAAATAAATGTATTGTTCTTCTGAATAAAGGCTAATAACAATAATAAGTTAATGACGTACAATTAAACATTTTCTAGTCTTACAAATACGTCATCTAAACTTATTGCGGGTGGGCTGAGGTAAGGGTCATGTCTAGCATAACCCATGTACCAGACTATGCACATAGTATGGGAGCAACATCCGATGGTTCTCATTCCTATATGGCATGTGCAATAATAATGTTTTATTGCTCGACGCCCGGTTGCTGTTCTATCCAGAGCAATATACACATAGTATGTTTTAGATCGGATGTGTCGGGATTGTATTCGCCCTCGAATCAACCACAAGTCCTCTCCCTCCAATTCCCTTACAAGCTCTAGAGGAATTCCACCACTTAGCTCAATGCTAAAAACTCCATCTGGTTGAACATGCTCTCCATAGTAACTTCTCGCTTGTCTCAGCTGATATATACCGAGGCTAAATAATATTAATTCTTCTTCGGTCAGCGTAGGAAAGTCATTAAACTCAGCCATATCTGCAGACATGGGCTGGAACTGTGCTCTCATTCTGTTCAAGTTACGTCTGGCGACAAGATCTGCCAGTGTATTGGGCATGTTTATCCTTTCCCGGATTATTTGTAAAAAATCAGAAGCATGGACATTATCTACTATCAACACGTGATAAGCATTTATTAATGCTGCTGCGATTCTAAAATATTCAAACATATAGTGCAATGTTATATTAATATGAACGTTTCTCAACAGGCGGAAATCTCGTTTAAATCGGCCATTTACTACTTCCACAACCCAACGGCAAATAGTAACAAGGCGTGACTTGTTTGCTTGTTCCGTGGTTAGTTGCGTCGCTCCAGGATGCTTTGTCTCCGGCATTTTCACAGTGTAACCATTTCCTTCAAGAATGGGAACTGCATCTCTGAACCCACGGTCCAAAATAAATACGTTATTTTATATACATTACAAAATATTCAAATCAATAATTGATTTTTCCGTTGCGCGGTCTCTGCTTCTGAGTGCCTCTTGGCAATGGCCTCCCCCAACAGCTTCCACTCACATCTCTGACATGCCACTCCACATACACTAGTCCACATTTTGCCAGCCATTTGTACCATTTCATCTTCCCATCTTTTTAGAGATCTGCCCTCTTTTCTTTTAGCCCTTCTGGGATACAAAGATGTTATTATTTTTGTCCATTTGTCTGGCCCTATCAAAATCAAAACATGTCCGGGCCGGACATGTTTTGATTGTTTGTTGTTTCATTTCAATTTTTTAGTTTTATATGTTACATCAGTTACACGTGTCATTTTTCTCAACTCCTTGTTTTCTATTTTGTCTATCCTTTTCTTTCCAAACATACTCCTCTCCATAGCCTTCGGCCCAACTTCCAGCATACTTGTATGAGCTTTTGTTAGTGCCCAAGTTTGGCACCCTTATGTTAGAATGGGTGGAATCCATGTATTAAATAGTTTTCTTTTGGTGCTCATGTTTATACTTATGCATTTTACTATTTCTTTAAAGGACCAGAATCTTTTCCAGGCATTGCCAATTTTTTTTTTGTATATCTTTGGTTGTTGTATCATATAGTTCACCGGGACAGTTAGTCTTCTTCTTATATATAAAAATGGATTTTCAAATGTGTTAGTCGCGCTAAAACTCGAAAACGGCTGAACTGGTTGGGCTGATTTTAGTCTCAAAATATTCGTAGAAGTCCAGGGAAGGTTTTAAAGTGACACGAAGTTCACCGGGACAGCTAGTACTTGATACATATTTTTTATTTTTATTTTATGACTAAATATTTTTTTCCAATACTATTTATCAACCTTACCACTGTGTTTTACTATCAAGTATTATATCATAACGTAAGATATCCATGCTTTTAATAGTGACACTCCAACCTTTTTATCACAAAAGGATTATTTTTAAATTATTTTATTACGACGTAACCATTGGGCGCACAGATTGGACGTCATAGTAAAAAATGTTAGGAATTGTGTATTCTATCCGAATATATATTTTTTTCTTTCTGGCCGGCACTTTCATTTTTTGGTCCAAAATGAATGATGTCCTTTACTTTTAGTAATAAATATTGTTCTTATTTGCGACACTCACGCCCCCATCCAAGTGCCAAAAGATCCTTGTCCGACTGTATTTTTTTTTTTACTTGTATATTTTGTATATATATATATATATGTGTCACCGTAAAATTGCAAAAACCGACAGATTGTAATATTACTAGAGATATTGTAATAAGTCGACAGATTGTCAAATAAAAATTTCTTCTTACAATTTACACGTTATTTTGCGTTATATTGTAATATTTACCGTGCCGATTGGTTAAACGGCCGCCATATTTATTTTCTTTTTCATATTACTAATTATAACGAAAAATAATGCTTACAATTGTATGGAGAAATTTTTATTTGACAATCTGTCGACTTATTAACAATATCTCTAGTAATATTACAATGCAATTTTACGGTGATATATGAGCGACATACGGCCCATCCAGTGAATCCAACACTACCAGTGCTGGATTTGCTTTAACGGCCGTCATTAGTGTCAATAGAGTCAATACAAGTCCGCGGCCTTGGGCTTGCAGCTATAAGGGCCATACTGACCATCCAGCCTGCAAGCTGAAGGCCGAGGATTAGTAGGCGAAAAATTTAAATAATTACATTAGTGCCAGTGCTGGATTTGCTGAATGCACCGTGCGTATGGTCGTGAGTATAGGCTTTGGCTTACAGGCTGAAAGGTGCACAGCGTGCGCGTACTGTGATATGGTGTGAGGTGTCTAAATCTTATCTATGGATTACTACACGGCATTCAGGCCACAGACGTTCTTAATATGACATTCTTTTAGAACGTCAAATTCAAGTCGAAGGCAAAGTTTCCATACAAAAAAGCTTCAAAAAAGCCATAGCCCGCACACGTTCTTAATATTTCAGATTCTTAATATATCAGTTCGAACTTAAAGAATGATACTGAGGTGCGTTCTTAATCAGGAAGCTGAATATTAATTATTATAATATTCTTTTTAGTCATAAATTTATTTTGTGTTGAGTATGTAGTGTAAATTCTAAGGTTGGTCTAATCCTAAGTATTTAGATTATAATTTACATAATCGTAACACAACCAAAAACACAGCAAATAATATTTTACTGTATCCCAATTCCCAAGCCGTACTCGAGTCAAGGTTTGACTATACTCACGAAGCCGCGTCTCAAGTATTTAAGGGCTTATATACTTGAGAGCGAGGTACCTACAGCTGTTCTTGAGTACGATCTATTAATTAAAAAATCTTAAATACTTTCTTGAGAATGGTCTTAGCGATAAGAACGGTTTATTAATATGTGCTTAAGTGTCACTACACTACTTGACCGTAAGGGCGATTAGGGAGTAAAGCTCGCTGGGACCGTCCGGTCGCCCTAATTAGGGACCCTAACTCCAGGAATTCTATTATACTGTCTAGATAAGGGTTAGGGTCCCTGTATACCGTGTAGGGGTATACGCGCTTAAATTCAGCACGTCTGTGGCCAGGCAAAAATGGCCTTAAGTATCAGCGCTGGATTTGCAGGCTGGACGGTCAGGTCGGGTGGGTGGCACTAGTGTACTCTATGGAATGTTGTCGTCATTGGCACGCATTTGGCACGTCACTTGATAGATGACATTTTGACACTTGTGTTTTGTCAAATGTGTATTTCAGAAAAATTACTTCACCTCTGGCGACTTTAGCATAAATTTCGAGAGTTCAAATTTCAAAATGGGAATAATTACTTGTTTAGTAAAAAGCATATTAAAACTGATAATATATACAGCCGTATTGGCCGCAATAGTATTGCTTATACCAAATCTTCCACCGTATACACAATTTACAAAATTACAGTAAGTTTTATACGCCGAATTACTTATCAGTGGCCCGTTATGTTATATTTCTAACAAAACTTACTTTTTTGCAGACCTGAACCAACATTACCAAGAACAGGGGCCTTGGCACCAAATGAGGCATTGAATAATCCGGGCAAACTTTTTGAAGGGAAAATTCTAGGTCCAGAAGCGTTTGAAGTGCACAATGGTGAGGTATACACCGGGCTCGCAACCGGAGAGATCGTCAAACTTTCACCAGCCGGTCATGTCACATTTGTGACTAAATTGGGCAGACCATGTAGTAAGTATTTTCCTCATTATAAAAGCAAAATAAAAATTAAGTAAAAATTACGAACATTTTAAACCTTTACTGTGAGAAAACTCTCTTATTCTGAAAAACCCAACCACGCATCGAGAAAAAATCCTGGGTTATTTTACATTTTACAACAGCATTCTTTCTAAAATAACGAATTAAAAAAAACTTTCTATTATACTACTTAACAATAACAACACTATTACTTAAATGACATCACCATGTTTAAAAATGTAATTAATAATTTGATATTAATTTAAGCTGGTCTACAGCAAGAGCACATATGTGGGCGTCCACTCGGAATGCAGATTGACAAGAAAACTAACCAACTGTATGCAGCTGATGCTTACCATGGCATTTGGAAGGTTGACTTGAAAACTGGCAAAAACCAGTTACTTGTTTCACCTGATGTTGAAATAAATGGCAAAAAACCAAAACTGATTAATGATATTGCACTAGACAATAATGGAGATCTGTTCTGGACAGACTCTAGTTCCGACTTTTCTTTAAAAGATGGTTCACATACAGTTTACTTGGATCCATCAGGAAGGTAATTTTTCTTGAACTCACAAATTTTTAACTAGCTGATGCCCATGTAAGTACAGTAATCCACGGGAACTGTATATGCCTGCAATAAAATGCCTATGTCCTTCCCCATGGTCTACTTTATATCTGTGCCAAATTTCATGATTATCGGTTTAGTTTTTATGTGAAACTGTAAATAAAGTATCTAACGGGAACCGTACATTTCCCTGCGATAAAAAGTAGCCTTTATCATTTCCAGTGGTCTACTTTATATCTGTGCCAAATTTCATGATAATCGGTTTAGTAGTTTTTATGTGAAACTATAAATAAAGTATCCCACGGGAACCATACGTTTCTCCATAATAAAAAGTAGCCTATGTCCTTTCTCAGGCTCTAGACTATCTGTGTACCAAATTTCATTTAAATCGGTTCAGTAGTTTTGGCATGAAAGTCGTACAAACAGACACACACACACTTTCCCGTTTAAAATATTAGTATGGATAAAAATGATTACCATATTCTTGAATAAATATTTTTTGTATTATTAATTTATAGTGTAAAGTTATTGTGAATATTTGTATGCATTTACTTGTTTTCTATTTTTAGATTGTTCCATTACAATGCTGCCAAAAATGTGAGCACAGTTGTGGCTGATAAATTAGGATTTGCAAATGGAGTGGTCATTTCACCGGACAGACAGTTTGTTTTGGTGGCAGAGACCATATCATACAAAATAACCAAAATATACATCAGTGGCCCAAAGAAGGGAAAATCTGAGGTGTTTGTTGCAGGACTGCCAGGTATTATTCATTTACTTCTATTTATTACTAGATTACTAGCTACCTGAAAGTCATTGTTCTTCCTTGTCTTAACTATGAATTTGAATAAATAAATAACTACACCTACATCTACCTATCAACCTACCTACCTAATTACCTACTTACATATACCTACAAAATCAACATCAAAAACTGTATACTACCTAGACCTACTATAGCAGATTTTTCTAAAAGAGAACTGTTTTCATTCCAACCAAACAGATAATAAACACACCATAAAATATTACATTTGACAACTAAGTCACACTGAAAATTTGATTTCCCCCTATATCTAAAAATTAATTGCCGTTTTTATTATTTAATTAACCTTCCCTTAGCTTCCACAATTATTTCTAGATAAAAATTAGCCAAATGGGTCCCACGGTTCTGGAGTTTTAATGAGACATAAGAGCTGCAAATAATTTTTGTATATATAAGATAATTTAAGCACCAAGACAATATTATATTTATATTAAAAAGTCATTCTTCATGAAGCTGGTGAAACATGTTTGTTTTTTATTGTTTATTAAAAACTGTAGGACTATTTTAATTCTGTAAAATTTCAAAACAGAATGTCAAATCAGAAAAAACTGGTTAAAGTGCACTCAAATTATTTTATTACATTTTAAAAACATGTTGGATCATTGAAATAATTTTTAGGTAAACAAATACTAGAATTCACAAGTCCATGAATACCACCTTTAAATGAATAGTTTTACGTACAAAGTAATGTTTTCTGTTGTGAATTTGGGTTATGAAATAATTTTTTAATCATGTATACTTGTAGTAGCCCTACAATAATCATGAAGGTAATTTGGAATCCCGACCAAAAGTCTACAATAAATGTTTCCTCCGTGGCCACGTAACTGTCCCGAGTTTTGATAGCACCATACACGTCCAGCATGTGCCTAGCTTTCAACACATACTCCAAGCAGCGTGTCAATGATTTTATTATTACTCGCACATCCAAGTTATAGGTGTTGCCATCCTTGTCTGTTCCTACCCAATCCACAACTTCTTCGAGCTCCTGCCCATCTTCAGTAACAATTGTGACCTCTGCATCACTGCTGTTGGTTCTGTCTTCGAGGACGACGTCTATGAACACCAGTTTGGAGTTCATTAAGCTGAACGTGTTGTCTAAACAGATAACGTAATCGCCCTCCTGTTCCAATTCCAATATGATGGAATTCTGTGATCTCTTGTAGTCCGATATGATCTTCGTTCCATCTGGATTGTTGATATCCACCGATATGTCCAAATCCCCATGCTGTCCATCTAGCACATGGTAATATAGCTCCATAAACTGACCAGGTTTTCCATTTTCAAAGAAGCATGACTGCGTTCCAGCTTCCACTCTAAAGTTAAAATTTGTTTCGTCAATTTTTACACCAAATGCTACTGTGAAGACACTCAAAACTACTACACATTTCGACACGTACATCTTTAACAATGTCGTAAATAATACTGAAGTGCAAGATGTGTTCTGTCTTACCAAGTATTATGTTTGTTCAAGTGTTTAAGACTAAAATACCATATTGTACAAGGAAGTATATAATGTTTACTTTTACTTTCAAATGTGTTTTATTGTAGACATTCTGCTAGAGGTATGGTTAAGAAATAAAGAAGATTTTAAAAAAAATATAAGAGGAAGATTAATAACAGTATTTCGCCAATAGTTTTTTATATTCTTTCGCTTCTTTATGTTCCATAGCACATAAGATAAAACATATCAGTTCGATAGTCAACTCAGAACTATGAAGTCGGGATCTGAGTTGTCCAACAACAGTGTTCATCACTCAACATTTTTGCCGCAGGCACTCCCGACAACATGCGCGCTCTTCCCGACGGCTCGGGCGTGCTGGTCGCGCTATACACCGTGTTCGACGACGACCACCCACTAATAGCAAAATCGCTGCAACCACTACCGCTTGTACGAAAATTCCTAATCCGAACCTTACTCATGGTCGAAAACACGTTTGACTTCTTGAACACCCAAGTACCGCATCCGATCTTTGAAGACATAATTTATAATGTAAGTTTATCATTCTTAATCGATTATGACATTATTTATTTCTCAAACTGTTTACCTAAACATAAAAAATGTTATGCATTACTAAAAAAATATAGAAAATACGTCCTTCATAAAAAGCTTAATTTAATAGTAATATGGATTTATTTCACAGCTGGGCAGCTTCAGGACCGTGTCGGGAATGTTGTCCGGAATGTCGGGACTTGTACAACTCGACTGGAACGGCAACATCGTCGCCTCCTACTTCAGTGTTGACGGCAAAACGCCCATGATGAGTGACGCGATCGTGGTCAACGACAAACTTTGGACGGCGGCCCCGCACAAACAAGACTATGTTGCCACGTTCCCTGCACCTCTGCAACTAAAAAAAGCTTTTGCAGCCACCAAAGTTGAAGAAAAACCTCAAATCAAAAAAGTCGAACTACCAAAAGCCACCGCACCCCCGCCAAAAACGACGCAACCACCCGTGCAAAAACCGGCACCCACTAAGCCTGTAGAAAACAAACCCGAGAAGAAACCCGCTCAGCAAACGACACCCCCTCCAGTACAAAAACCGGCACCTACCAAGCCAGTACAAAAACAAGCAGAGAAGAAACCCGCTCAGCAAACACCACCACCAACGGCGCAACAAAAACCCGTTCAGCAATCGACGCCACCTCCTGTACAACAAAAACCAGCAGAGAAGCCTAAGCCTGCAGAAAGTAAGCAGCCTGAGAAAAAACCCGTGACTCCTCCGCAACCAAAGCAGAATGCCAAAGCTGCCGATGCACCAGTCAATCCAAAAGATACTAAACCAACCCAGCAAGTAGTCCCAGAGACTGTCAAACCAGCAGAAAAAGCCAAGACCCAAGCGAAAGACCAACAGAAGACCACACCAACCAAGACAGAAACTAAACAGCCTCCTAAAGCCGATAAACAGATCCCGGTGAGAGAAGAGATCCCATCCGACACTGCTAAGCCCAGCAACGAGAAGTTGAAGGTCATCAAGAAGTCTGGACCCGACGTCATTCCCAACCCAAATGTGTGATTAAGCACATTCCATAAAAAAAAAATAGGAACAAACTATTAACATTCACATTTAAATGGTTCAGGGGAACATTTTACATTGTTATTCCATTTGAAAACAATCATTCCATATTTTGATATTTTTGATCTCCAAATTTGGATATATATTTTTGTTTTTTTTTAAGTCTAACTTTATGCCATTTATTTATTATTTATAATATAGTTGGCACAAAAGAAAAGTAATGTAAAACTTATTGTTATATTTTGTTACCACATAGGACGTGCATTCTCGTTATACGTCTTCAAAGTATCTTTTAAATATTATTCGAAACTAACATTTAGTTATAATTCTATGTTCAAAAAATTAATTTAAGAGATAAATAATGTATATTTAAAATGTTTAAAACGAAACCATAATTTGAAGCAATAATTACATAAACTACATGCACATACTATGCTTTACTTTATTTTTATCTTGATAAAATAAAATATTTATGCGTGTGTAATTGTAACCTTGTAAAAATAATATATGACATATTAAAATACTATACAGATATTATTTTATTGTCTATAAAATTGCATACATGAGGTTGTTTTATGTATGTAGAATTACCATTTTATCTTTTTACAAGATCTGTTACATATTTTATTTTGAAGGTTGTATTAATATTAAGACAAAGTAATAAGTTAATTTTTTTATCAATATTTAATTATTGAATTTGTCAACATTTTTATTTTTGTAATTTAATATAACAAGAATAATAATTAATTAGTTTTTTACTGTACAAATCCATGTGAAACATTGCCAATGCCACGCCAAGGGCATGAATCTATACTTATAATATTATAAATGCGAAAGTGTGTCTGTCTGTCTGTTACCTCTTCACGCTTTAACCGTTGAACCGATTTTTATGAAATTTGGTATAGACATACTTTGGGTCCCGGGAAAGGACATAGGATACTTTTTATCCCGAAAAAGTAGTGTTCCCGCGGGATAATGTATTTACGCGGGCGGAGCCGCGCGCAAAAACTAGTGTAAAATATTTTTTTAATTCATATCCAAAGTAAAAAGAAAGTCAAAGGGTTGAAAATAAAAGAATAATGTTTGTATAAAATTTGTATTTTATGAACAATGTAGATTAACAAACTTCACCCATAGTATAAGGACATCGAAGTAGGTACCTGGTAAGGTCAGCAAACACATCCCACGAGAAGTAAAGCATATCATATTAACAATAATCACCAAACAATCGCCTATAAATAACATTTCCAATGATTATATTTGATTGCAGATATGCCAACGACTCGAAAATATGTTGTACCTTTCTTATCAATAAGGTAAGTAACAAACTTACTGTGGGTCCCTATATTGTAGGTAATTATTTACAAGGCTTCCAAGACTAATCTGCCCCCTAGCACAAAATTTATAAACAAAATATTAAACGTTCTATTAACATAAATGTCTTCGCCAATTGTGCTAGGGTGGCTGAGTACCCTACAGCATGCCGTAACTATGGTTTGCTAAAACATTAATTGTATGTCAACCCGTTAAGCTTAATCGTTAATGGAATGTTAACCATGTGTTATGTTACGTTTTATATTTCAAATTTTAATATTCGTTCCTTCGAGCAGTACTTTATGACGTTTTTATTATGCAGCTTAGCTTCAGGTAATAAAAAAAATAATATTAGTGAGGAAGTAATATTTTTTGTAGCTCTTGCTCTTGAAAAAAAACCGGTCAAGTGCGAGTTGGATCGCGCACCGAGGGTTCCGTACAAACCTGTAGGTATTCAAGAAAAAGTTCATCCATCACGACAATCGAGTCATAGTAGGGGTAGTAAGTTTAAAATTATTAAAAATATTTTTATTATAGTTATGATGTAACTAAAAATTTACGGTTTTCGCAATTTTTACTTTATATTATGGGCTTTAAGACGTTGCTTCGTACCAAATCTCAAGATTCTGAGTTCACGGGAAGTACCCTGTCACCCTTATTAATAAAAATATTTACACCATGGATAAGCAAATCCAAATCGCTCTCTTTGTCTATCAAGTGACTGTTCCAAAGTATCTGACAGAGACAGCCATGTTGGATTAGCTAATCCGTGGTGTAAATAATTTTATTAATAAGACTGTGTAGGTTTTGACTCCCTTGCGAGTGTCGAAATGTATCTTTTGATTGCGTTGGCTTAGAAGTTTGATTTTTTCACACATCCAAAGGACAGTACTGAGTGTTTGATATAAATTCCGGCCTGATTCAACCTCCACGCGTTCCTCAGAAATAGGGTCTTGACAGATGGACGGACAAACAACAAAGTGATCCTACAAGGGTTCCGTTTTTTCCTTTCGAGGTACGGAACCCTAAAAATAATTTAATATTATGTTCCCAATAAAAACCTATTATTTTAACCCTATAGGCAACCTATTTCTTGTGCTCCATTGAAAAAAAAAAACGTGATTTGTATTACTAGCTATTACAGACTTAAGTAGTGCCAATTCACCACCGCCTGTTAAAGTTAATCTTTGATTATATATCTCGTTCTCTCTTATTCGTTGTATTAATGAAAGAGAAGGCATGATAAAGACAAACTATTAACAGTAACAGGCATTACTGAATTGGGACTAAGTATCATAAGAGCATTTAAGGCATGATTATATATCTCGTTCACTCTTATTCGTCGTATTAATGAAAGAGAAGGCATGATATTAAGACAAACTATTAGCAGTAACATGCGTTAGTGAATTGGGACTAAGTATCATAAGAACATTTAAGGCATTCCAACTTAGAACTTTTTTAAATGTCAATTTTATCATCATATATATTGTTTCTGCCAAGATCAGAATCAGATTTCATCAAACTTTACAAACTTTGTCTCGTAAGTAGAAACAGCAATATGTTGTTATGTATTGACTACATATTGCTGTTTCTACTCTAACACTAGCGACGCCACTACGCTATACATGTCCAATTCGAAATAACTTTATAATAATTATGTACACCATCCATCACTCCCTATGTAACATTATTGCATTAAATTTACTCGCAACACGTTTTAATACTCAATAAAAATTATTTTAGTACTGCTACAAAACAAATACATACCACAGTAATTAAGTCTATGTACAGCTTGGCAAACAAATTAGATCAAAAAGGTTTCTGAATGTTTATTTTCAAATCTTTAATCGACGATGTCCCATTTTCACCAATGTCTGGTAGCGTTCCCCGTCTAAATATCATGCCGTCTCTTTTGTTAATACGAAGAACGTGAGAGACAACATGATATTTAATCGAGAATTAACTTTATAATTAATAACTTAATAATGTCTACTCATCAATTGCCAGTCTGTTTGTCGTAATAAAGATTTGTTAAATTAATAACATAAATTAAAATACAGTAAATCCAGAGAAATGTGTATATTGTACTAGCTAATTATTTACCGTAGTTATTATAGTCAAGTGACGGTTTTATAATGATTTGCCTAAACTTAAAGAAATACCTTATCTCCATACTAATAAAAATATTAACATAATGGATAAGCTATACAATGTTTTGTCTTTGTCTGTCAAGCTACTTTTCCAACGTATCAGACAAGGACAAAACATTATATATAGCTTATCCATTGTGTAAATATTTTTATTAGTAAGGGGGTAACTATACAGTATATATTTTTCTTAAAGTGAAATGTACTGTTGTTACATTGTGATAAACATTTTGCTTTTAGCCTCACATGAATATAATAAAATAGAATACCGCTTTACCTAGCCTCAAATGAGTCAGACATGACATCTGAAATCGAATAATTGAAACGGGAACTTCTGTTTATGTTATAAGTTTTTTCCTTCAAAATCTCATAATACAATAAAACTCCGTTACATTTCTCAACACTTTGCAGGGCTTAAATGGTAACAGACTGATAAAAAATCAAATCGTACAAAAATAAAAATTAAAAAAAAACTAATTTACTTGGCGGGATTCAAAATGTACATAAACTCGATAAAATAATATTTTCAAACAGCTTCACATATCAGAAATAAATAATAAATTACTTATAATTTACTGATTGACAAAAGATAAACCCTTAACTTTTTAAATCAAGTTATGTTGAATATCTACCTTAGTAGTATCTACCTACACTTTTTAAGTATACTTACAAACAGTTCAAGGGGGAAAGGTTATTCTCTAAGTGTTTTATAATAATTACCATTTCGGTAAATGGCTAGCGGAAGGTATTAATTTATTATTGTTATTATTTAATTCGTTAATTTGTATTTATGTTAGCTATTGTCTATATTTCACCAACGCTAGTGTTATTCGTTTGTGTAAATATCTTGCCCTCTCGTTCTTTAATACTAAGAACGAGAGAGATAACATGATATTTAAACAATGATTAACTTTAACAGGTGTTGGTGAAATTGGCACTTAAAATTGTTATTGCTGTTAAGTTAATAGTATTAGACTTCCAGGCACTCGTCTTTACTAATATTATAAAGTGTAAATATTTGTTTATTAGCAAGGAATAGGATCCGAAACTACTGGACCGATTTTGATGAAATTTGGCACAGATATAGATTAGACCACATAGATTATTATTAGAGCTATTTTTTATCGCGTTAAAATGTACAGTTTCCGCATGATTTTCTTTTATCTAATGTTTAATAAAATTCTAAGGTCTTCTTCGGTGCTTACAACATGTGGGGATTGTTAATATCAATTATGTCAACCACTACGTAATGTACTTTGTGATTCTGTGCCTCTAGTTATTGTGCCCTAAAATCTCTATCTACTTAGCGACGCCGCTCAAAATTAAATTCAACCGTCCAGACTTAAAGCTTTATATTTATTACATTGGAGGTCTCAGACGATTGGATTTAATTACACATTTTCTAGACAAAATAACGAGGAGCCTCATTACATTTTGCAGCCATTTCATAACATTTCGCCATTATGTTAACCTGGGCCTCTTGTCAAGATGCATTCGATAATTACGACGGCGAACTTCGAAATCAAAAATGTATGGGATTTGACTTATGTGACATGTCGCTTGCGTTATGTCAAATCCCATACATTTTATTTTCGAACTTTGCTGTCGTAATTATCGAATGCATCTTGACTAGAGGCCCTGTTCTAGCTAAAGCCTGACCAGTAATATGAACCCCTGCACTGCGGGCCTAGCAGTAACATTTGACAGCGGCGTAAACGTAACGATAACGAATGAGAATTGTATGGAAATCTGTCAAATTCAATAATCACGACAGCGTCAATAATCTATGAAAATCATAACAGCGCTCATACAAGTGAATGAAACTTACGCTTACGTCGCTGTCAAATGTTCCTGCTAAGACCCCTAATGATGCTTCAATTTTTTTGCAGCAACAAGACGAAAAATCCTCTAAAACTGTTAGGTGATTGGTCCAATCTTGACGATTTGACATTGTTGACATTTCAATTCAGTTTATTGAACTTTCCACAACACGGCGAAGTTTTCATACTACTGCACGCGTGGTATGACCGCCATAGCAATAGTTTCTTCTACAAACGAATAAACAGAATGGCAGATTGACAAAGGAAATCTGTTATTGTCCCTACAATCTGTCAGTAAATCTATTCCTGTGTAGACGAAACGTATTTATATGGTGGTCGTCAGCGTGGCGGTCAGGCTGGTTGTGCCCATTCAGCCACACATGGTACAGTAGAGCGGTAGCTATATAAACACTTGTTCCGCGGCTAGCGCGTCCGAAAACGGCTTGACCACCCATCGCGTCGCGAAGTAGAATATCAGTCCGAACGTGATGGAGATGGGCAGCGCGGGCAGAGCCTTCTTGAATATTGTCAGCAGCAGCAGGGTGAGACACAGGCCCTGTAACGAGGTATTCTGTTATAACACACAATATGCACAATTGCTGGTGCCTTTGCAGGATTCCGTGTAGTTACAACTTGCAATTATAATCAATGCGTTGTATGATGATATGTGTGACAGATATTAATTGACAATCCTAGTGAATTTACCTAACGAAACTGAGTCGATTGTTTAGAACAGTGTTTTTCAACCTTTTTCATGATTTTTGTATGAAAAAATATTTCGCGACCCCCCTTCGCTTTTTTATCATGTATGTACATACATGATACAGTGTTACAAATATTCATTCCATACGACGTTTTTATGCGTCTCCATAACTATAATTTGGATATAAGTACATAATATACCTAGTACATCAAACACATTATTTTACAATTACATACATCGATGATATCGATGATCGATTTATGAGTAAATCCTTTTGTTAAAATTCTCTTACTTAATAAATCAATAAATAATAATAAATAAATAAATCTTCATTGTTTTTTTACGAAAGTTCTCTCGACCTCCGGCGACCCCCCTACAGAAGCTTCGCGACCCCCCAGGGGGTCGGGACCCACAGGTTGAAAACACTGGTTTAGAAGTATCGAATCAGTTGGCAAAGGAAATACAACTAGAATTACCGATCTTTACATAGGAATTTCGATTACAAGATGATTGTTCGTGTTCATCGATTTGATATCGAGTCAGCAGTGTCAATCTCTTGGCAGTAGATCCATTCGACGCATTTGACATTTTTAACTTATCATATTTTTATTTAATTTCCAATAAATAATAACAGAGTACAGTACATTACAATAATATTACTTAATAGTTTAATTTGTAATTTTCGAATAAACATTTATTTAGAAAAGTTGTAAATTATATTCATTTAATTTCTTTTTTTACTTGCAAGAAGTTTGCGTAGCCTGGAATATGACAAAGCTGTCACGCATATCATCATAGAACGCATTAACTATAGTACTTTACCATCCTATACACAGACATCTGTTGACTAGATAATGCAAGTCTCATTGTCTGCATAGAAACCAAGCGTGCCATTATTTTTCTACCCGCTGAGACGTCACAACAGCGATTTAATGATGAGTAAACGATTCAAAGGCCGACGCCGCGCGCCGCGTAGTCGCGATTTTTAGTTTTCGTTTGTCGTTTGGCACCGAGAACATTCGAGAGGAAATAGCGCCGAAAGAAGCAATTTTTACTCCTCTTACACGCGAAGTACATACACTTGCGTGCATGGTCTAGACTCTTGTCAATAGATGCCTGTGGTCGTATACAATTGTAACTTGTTTAAAAAAAAGTGAGAATGCGATGAATGACGACTACAATAATAGGTATAATCAGTTTACATATCGCATGTAGAGTGCGTGTCAGATAACTCTGCGCGTGACTGGGGTGTTTTCTTTGCTTATTACAGTATATTTTTTTGTTCTAAGCTCTAATAGGAAAAATTAGTATCCGATTTTGACTGGCGCGCACTACGAGTATACATAAAATTTGGTAGTGCGGCCCGGGGATTTTGACTGTGCGCAGACTTATCTGGCGCGCACTATAGTCGTCGTAATGTTTCATCGCCTGTCTTTATTGAATAGTATTTATGAGTAAGTATAACATCGGAGCGCTCACGATGAGTATGGCGACGAAGCAGGCGAGCGTGGTGTTCCAGTCGCCGTAGGAGCTGGCCTTGCCCACCAGCACGCTGTAGAAGATGAAGTCGCCCAGACCCAGCTTCACGCCCTCTGTGAACATACAATTATAAATTATTATTATAAAGAGGAAAGGATTGTTTGTTTGCATCGAATAGGCGCAAAAATACTGGACCTATTTTGTTGAAATTTAGCACAGATATAGATTAGATCACGGGGAAGGAAATAAGGCTACTTTTTATCGCGGCAAAATCTACGTTATCGGCGAGATTTCCTCTAGCGCGCACGGAGTCGCGGGCAAAATCTAGTGTTTAATAGTGGTCACGGCAGTGGCGGGCAAAACCAGCACGGTTAGTATAGTCACCATTTGAATGGTTACTTTTTACGGAACAATAGACGAAATAACATATTGATAAAGGAAATGTCAGAACTGTCATCTTGTCTACACAATCTGTCAGTATATTGTGTAGACAAAACGCATTTCAACAGTGGTCATGCTACGTGTTCAGGGACAACTATACGAAAATAAATTCCTGTACAGTCAACCCGCAGTAATCTTTGACAAGGCTGTGTCGGACTACATAACTTTTCGGATTATAAGGATTTTACTATGACCTTCGATAAATATTTTTGATGATGAGGAATAATCAATTATTTTTATTTCCTTTATAGGTCCTTGGAACACATAGTAATCCGACAAGTTAATATTTTTTTCGAGCATGACAATTATTTTTCTGCTTAAACGTCTTTACATAAGCAATAGGTAGACCATAATATATCCAACATATCCGTGATTGATAACGAGATTGTAAAAATATGTCGAAAGATTCAAAACTCTATGTTTATAATTTAACGAAAAATAATGTGTTAAATTATAGGCAGAATATTCGCGTCCGAAGTCATTACATTTTACAATTTCACTAGTTATATTACAACCTAACGGTTTTTACAATTTTACGGTGACATAATATTATATAATGTTTAGCGAACGAGTGTGTGACGTGTCGGATTACAAGGAACTTCACACGAGTGGGACAACAACAATCACTCACTCTCCTCGTCGTCGTGCGCGACGGGGGCGGGTCCGGGGGCGGGGCGCTCGACGCGCGTGCTGTAGGCGGCGCCGGGCGCGCTGTCCACCACGAGCCGGCGCGCCCCGCCCCCCGCGCCGCCCGCGTTATACGCCGCGAAGCCGCCGTCGTCCTCCGGCGTCTCTCGCGTGTCCCGCGCCGCGCCCGATCTGGACCCCGTTTCTGCAATTCGCGTAGTATAATATAGCCTACACATCTTCAATTACATAATGTAAGTTTTTATGTTAATTGTCTAGTATTGCGTGTCAAAAGTTGTTAAAAAAACCGTTTATATGTCGTATGAGTATGTCGTTCGTTTTTCATACATCGTCTCACGTCTGTAGTTTCCATAGAAAAACTGATTGATTTTGGATTTTATCTCGTTTTTCGGGGTTGCCCTTTTGGTGGCATAAAATATTCAAAGTAAATCTAAGAAAATTAAAGTTTAACACATTAGCAACTATTTCGACTCTGGGTAAATTTTTGACCAACACCTTCCAGTTAAATAAATTCCGCAGATTGGTTGGTTCAATTGAACATAATATTGTCTGTGTTAATTTGATAACATATTATAGACTCATAACATACCAAAACATAACATCTATATGTATTACTAATAAACCCCCGCAACTAATTAAAATATTTACACAGCTGATGAGCTATTCAATTTTGCTGTCTTTCACTCTCAAATAACCTTTTCAATGTGTCAGATATTCAATGTGTAATATGTATTCACATGATAATATTTTTTTTACAATGAGTAATGAACAGTACGTCAAATAAAGCAAGATTAAAATCAAGTTGAATACGAATTTGTTGCATGCAAATACTTGGGATGAAATTGAATTTCGATGAATATTGAAAGAACGACAGGTGAAGTGATGACGATGGGACAGATGTGTGTTAGTATGTGACGGACCGCGCGGGTTGAGGGGGCGGAGCTCCCGGGGCGGCGCCTCACCTTCGCCCTCCGGCGGTGCCGCCAGCACGTACATCACAGTTGCTGCAACACAACACAATAGTTATTAACATTGACAATCGTTCAGAACTTGTACACAAAACTACTACGCATCCTATACGAATCGTAGGGATGACGTCGCGACTCGCAAGTCGTAACCATTCAATTATCACATGTAAAGGGTTTTTCATTAAGAGCGCTCTAACTTTGAAATTATATTTTAATAATATAGTAAAGGATATTCGGCAAAGTCATATAGTTAGATAATGGAAAATAATTTCAGCCAAATAGTCTCTGCGACTCCGCTGGATACCAATTTTTGACGACATCTTCGCATAAAACGGGGCTTAAGTTCACGATGAACCCGAGTTATGATTGCTTTAGGGCAGCAACAACTGACTTTGGTTTGTCTGCGTGGACTAGAAGTTTCATGTAGCCCCTCAAAAAGTAATCGAGCAGTGTTAAACCCAAGTTGGAGAGTCCATTTTGAAAAACCCTTTAATATATGGTTGTGTGACATTACCCTTGCGATGCAATGACATATGGCAGTTTTGTGTGCAAGTCCTAAGAGTGTGAAAGTAAAATGACAAAATTGAGACTTTAAAATGTATACATTTCTATACATAAGTTAAATTGTTCGTCCCAATCTTTAATTGTAAGCAGTTTTCAAAAATTTGGAAAATACCTTATTGCAAGTAGAACGGTATGTATAGAAATATATATTTATTTTAAAATACACTACTATACCTACGAAGTTCGACGAAGATTGTTTGAAATTAAAATTATTATAAAGTAGTTCTACTTATATAGACGTACATTGTACATCTACTTTGTAGAACTTCATTAGCTGTTCCGTACTTGATAGAATATAATTCGATCGAAAGAAGTTCGATAATAACTAGAAAATGTGTTGATACTTGCTACTAATTGACAAGGTTTATAGACTTGGTGACTAGGTACTTAGTGGCAGAGTAATAAAGTTTTGTAAATCTAATTTACTTACAGGAGTAAATAAGTGCTGGAAATATTGGTTCATTTCTTTCTTGAGCAGTCTCAACTAATATCCTAAGTGGTCCTTTGGGAGTTAGTACAGCTATCAAATCTGAAATAAAAAAAAATTGAGTAATATTTCAAATTTATATAAAATAGAGTGAAAAGGATTTACCATTGATGATATTATGGTTTTGTAATGTACCAAATAATTTATTACTCGATGTTGCCCGCAACTCTGTAAACGCAATAATAAGAAATACCGCGGAAACCGTTGCCGCGGTAAAGAGTAGACTTTGTGGAATTGTAGTAGGAAGTAGGTGTACCATATTTTTTTAGTTTTAGGTAAAGTGTGGTCACTTACGGACTTTGTGGTGCGGACTTATTGCTACTTGTCTCTTCACTCGCGCACGATTCACGAATATATTGGTATCGCGTACTTACACGGGTACGCGATACCAATATATTCGTGCACGTGTGAAAGGTCAATTTATGAAATTCTACATGTTTCGCGACCACACTTAAGATTGACATAGATATGTCTTTATATCCTACTACTGTTAATGGCAATTACTCGTGCGACGCGCGCCACCCGGAGGAGGAGGAGACAGCAGCTTCGTGTGCCATCGGCCTCCATCGGGCATTCGTCGGGTCGCGGCGGTCGCGCCGTAACTAATCACTTTTACGTTAATCCTACAAGAGTCGACACGCTAAATTGTCGGGCCTAGAAATCTATATTGTAACTAAATCTATAATATACAGTCCAACTACAAAATATCGTTTTTCAATCTCCACACTATCGAAGGAACGGGGGATCCCGTACAACTACTATTATAAAGAAAGCTTGTGAGGATAAATGTATGGATATTTGTTACTTTTTCACACAAAAACCACTGAACAGATTTTGATGAAATTTGGTAAGGTAGCTAAACTAGTCTCTAGATCAGTCTTTCCCAAAGTAGGCGATAACGCCCCCTTGTGGGCGCTGGAGGCCTAGAGAGGGGGCGGTAAAGGGCTCAGAAAAAATTGGTGGGCACTGATGTGAGTAGTATTATTATTTTTCAATTCCAGGTGAGACTAATTATATGTTATTGAGGTTTTAAGGTGAAAAGAAAAATGAGGGGGCGCTACAAAATAACTGATTTTCAAAGTTGGCGTTAGAAGAGTTAGACAAATAAGAACCTCTGCTCTAGATTAAAACATAGGCTACTTTTATGTCGAAAAATTACTGTTTCCGTGGGATACTTTATTTACGCGAGTGGAGCCACGGTCAAGAGCTAATTTTACATAATCTAATAATAAGTACTCCCGAACAAACATAAATGACCACTCCCTTAATAATAAAAATATTTATACAATAGACAAGCTACACAAAGTTGGTCTTTGTCTGATACATTGATCACTCCCACAAGTCACTTGACAGACAAAGACAGCATTGAATAGCTTATCCATTGTGTAAATATTTTTATTACTAAGGAAGCTAGTGTTTTTCGCATATTTACCCCAAATGGATATCACAGCCAGCACAGCCCATGTGGTCCATTCCGGCAGGTACTTGATGAAGACCAGAGCCATGAGCGCTGCAATAAATATCAAATATGCCTGTTGCAGCCTCAGGGGACCCTTCCAGTGAATCACAATCATGCCCATCACACCAAAGTTCCATAGCACAAACAGGAGCGTTATGTAGTCCATCGGAACATTGAAAGCTCGTAATGCTTCCCTGAAACAAATGAAGTACCTTTTAATGTCGTTTGCATTATTTTCAATTATAAACAAAAAAAGTGCACTAAATTTAAGTCCTCCGAGGGGGAGACTCCCCAATGAAACGTGTATTATGCGGTGACATAGGCACAATATCTACGTGACAAACTATTCTTAGTGGGTTTGTGTAATGTGAGAATGTGTGTTATTACTTATAGTATAGAATTGTTAAATGTATATATCCGTTATCTGACATATAACACAAGTCTTAACTTAGCATGGGATTAGATTGATGTGATGTATATTAAGTACATGTTTATTTTATTGTATATTATTATGTGTGTTTAATAAATAATTCGAAACACTGTTTTTTATGACACCACACCAAAACACTCATGAAAATTGATGCTGATGAATTTCAATGGTAGGTAAGTATGCCTACAACTTTTTTACATTAATATTCTTCAGACAACATAGTCTCTCTATTTCCAATATTAAACAACATACTCACTCTATGTACAAGTATGAGAACAAGAAGAGTAGCATCAGGGAGGACATGATGAGCCAGCCGTGAATGGCTTTGTAGCATCTCTTCTTGTACAGCACTATGAGCAACACTGTCATCAGTGCAATGACACTCAGCAGAATCATTGAATTGGCCAGAGCGTTCCATACTTTTGTCACCGCATATGGACTTTCTTCATGAAATGGTGTGTATGCTCTGTAAATAATAAAAATTTTATGCATCATCATTTTTTCATGAAAGAAACTGGACACATATCTTAAAAATAATAAGTATCATCTTATTATGATACAGTGTACTAATTATTATTATATCTGTTAAGCACACTAGCAGCTAAAAACTGATGCGTGTGTATCACACAATTTAAAATTTGTCCAGTCAAGTTTTTAATTAATTAACTTTGGGTGCCAGGTTTCAGGTAAATTGGTCCACTCAGAAACCACTCTAACTCAAACCACACCATAGTACTCCACCATAAACCACTCTATGGTAAGAAGTGCTTTAATGGATTGCTGTTTTGCGATATTCTATGTAAATATTTAGAAGATACTTACAAATAAACATCTTTAACTGAATAGAAGCCGACAGATGATATTGTAGCCACAACTACTATCATACAGAGTGTGACAGGCACAAAAAGTTTGATGACGTGTTTTGCGCCATATTTAAGCTCGAGCTCCTCGATCTGTTCAACGGGAGCTGCAGAAGGGTTCTGACCGGAGCCACCTGCACTACTTCCACTGCCGTCTGGTGGTTGCACAGCCTGAAAAAAGTTTAGCAAATTTTGGACATCAAGTTATTTATTAGATAAAAACAATATATTTATTGTAACCAATTTGTAGAATTTTATATGGAATAGTTAAGTTATTATAGCACTAGTCCAGACCCAATATAAGCATAGAAATTTCAAGAACTGCAGTAAACAATCTCCTTGTAATCAAATTCATTTGTTGTATGTGTAGTAACATTATAGTCAATAATTAGATTGATTGTTATCTACTATTCAATCATTGTTCTACCATCTACATTGTTATACTAAAATGTTTAATGTAGGCTAATGACTCATACTTGTCCACATATTAGATTGCTTTTTGCAATGATATGGTGTTATATTTTGAAATTAGTACTATGGCAAGTTTTGTATGATGAAAAACATACAAATTACAATATTAATAAAATTATAATTTTTAACAGTATCAACGCCATAACCCAAGATGCTTATACAAGCATCTTGGGTTATGGCGTTGATACATACGAGCTAACATTAAACTGCGGACTGGATAGGTTTATTCTTGAAACTTAAAGGCGTAACTTACACCATAGTTACGCTGGGATTCAGTCTTTGTCTTTCGCTTCCTCGCGATCCGCTCAGCGATCTCCCTGTCGGGTCGGGCTTCGGCGATGTGGCCATCCATGAGTGCAGTGTGCTCGGTCGCTTCCGCGCCGCTTTCCGAATCACTCATATACAAATTGTCTTTTGCATTATGCTAAAAATCTGTACTTGACATGAACAAACAAAATAATCTCCGAGGATAAAACACAATTTATAAAAATCTAAATCACTATCGGTTTACAAATCGAAGCCAAATAAAAATGACAGCAAAAATGAAGGTCGCTTGCTTGTCAAAATGTCATTGATGTTTAATTTTTTTAAAACGAGATGTAATCGAAAGAAACAATGCCTCACGAGATGTGTAGCGTCTGTTCACAATGGATCTAGTACCTACCTACTATTCACACACACTTCACACCACAACGAGACGACGCACAGTGGGTCGAAAATCGGCTTTCATAGACATAGAAATGAAATCTCTAAAGTGATAGATTTTTTGATGGATATTGCTTCAGTTTAGTATTACTATGTAGAAAATTAAGTTTCAGATAATTTGGCCCAAAAATGAGGGAGTAATAATTTTTTTACGAAAAACTTGTATGGAGCCAACATGAAAAATTCAATTATTTCAAAAACGGCAAGTTTAACCGTAATATCCTGACAGATGGTTATAGTACCAATTATTCATGATTTTTTGGCATACATCATATAACGGTTTTAGCTGCTCTTTTTTTTTTTAAAATCGTCGAAATTTTTGAAAAAAAGTCACCCTGTATTATTGCACGATTCGATAGTGTTACTATTAAGGAACAATTTCTGGAAAGTAATAGTATACGCAAAACTTGAGGAAAGTGTTGAATTTTAATAAACTCCTTCATATTTTGAACAAATGTATGAACAATTATATAAAATGCTAAAATTAAGCACTTTCCTTAACTTACTCACATATAGTTACTTCCCAGCAATTGTTATTTACTAGCAAGACTATCGAATGCTGCAATAATACAGGGTGACTTTTTTTCAAAATTAACGGATTCGAATCCTAACCCAGGATGTTGACTTGGCTATAATCTGATAATGCAGTTATATTCGTCGTACACTGTGAAGTGAAGGAAAATTATCTCAGAGTAATTGCTTCCCAAAAATACTGGATTTATAACTTTTTTATAGAAAATTTCTATGAAGCCAATGAGAAAAATCCAATTATCTTCAAAACGGCAAGATAAATCCTTATATCCTTACATGCTGTTATAGTACTATTAATTCGTGTTCTTTTTACACAGTTCATGAAACGGTTCTATTTGCTATTTTTTTTAATCACCGAAATATTAATTTTGAAAAAAAAAAGTCACCTGTATTAATGCACCATTCGATAGTCTTGCTAGTAAAGAACAATTTCTGGAAAGTAATGGTATACGGAAAACTTGAGGAAAGTGTTAAATTTCAATAAACTTCTTCATATTTTGAACAAATGTATGAAAAATAATATAAAATGCTAAAATTTAGTTCTTTCCTCAACTTTCTCATATGTAGTTATTTCCCAGCAAATTTTCTTTACTAGCAAGACTATCGAATGGTGCAATAATACAGGTTGACTTTTTTTTTCAAAATTAATTTTCGATTATTTAAAAAAAATGGCAAATAGAACCGTTTCATGAACTATGCAGAAAAAACACGAATTAATAGTGCTATAACAGCATGTAAGTATTTAAGGATTTATCTTGCCGTTTTGAAGATAATTGGATTTTTCTCATTGGCTTCATAGAAATTTTCTATAAAAAAGTTATAGATCCAGTATTTTTGGGAAGAAATTACTCTGACATAATTTTCCTTCACTTCATAGTGTACGAAGAATATAACTGCATTATCAGATTATAGCCAAGTCACCATCCTTGGTTAGGATTCGAATCCGTTAATTAAGAAAAAAAGTCACCCTGTATTATTGCAGCATTCGATAGTGTTGCTAGTAAATAACAATTGCTGGGAAGTAACTATATGTGAGAAAGTTAAGGAAAGTGCTTAATTTTAGCATTTTATATAATTGTTCATACATTTGTTCAAAATATGAAGGAGTTTATTAAAATTCAACACTTTCCTCAAGTTTGCCGTATACCATTACTTTCCAGAAATTGTTCCTTAATAGTAACACTATCGAATCGTGCAATAATACAGGGTGACTTTTTTTCAAAAATTTCGACGATTTTTTAAAAAAAAAGAGCAGCTAAAACCGTTATATGATGTATGCCAAAAAATCATGAATAATTGGTACTATAACCATCTGTCAGGATATTACGGTTAAACTTGCCGTTTTTGAAATAATTGAATTTTTCATGTTGGCTCCATACAAGTTTTTCGTAAAAAAAATATTACTCCCTCATTTTTGGGCCAAATTATCTGAAACTTAATTTTCTACATAGTAATACTAAACTGAAGCAATATCCATCAAAAAATCTATCACTTTCGAGATTTCATTTCTATGTCTATGAAAGCCGATTTTCGACCCACCGTGCGACGCAGCGTCGCTGCATTTTTACCCGACTGCGCGACGCAAAGGAGTGGTAATGTGTTTATCAGCCTATGTATGTATGTATGTATGTATGTATGTATGTATGTATGTATGTATGTATGTATGTTCCTTTGAAGCACTATACAGACCAAACGCCTGGGCCGATTTTTATGATTCACACGTCAATCGATTCCTCTTAGTCCGGCGAGTGTCACTAAAGACATGACGTTAGTGAAAATTCAATATGGCGACTACTGGACGCCATATTGTGAAAATGAAAAAAATGAAAGTCAACAAACTATATCAAGTGGGGTATCGTTGAATAGGTATTTAAAAATCATTGTAAGTTTTCTCTCAACATTTTTCGATTCGACTGACCGTTTAGGATCTATATCGATTTAAAGTTGCGTAACAACCATTCTCACATTCCAGCGCAATTGTGATGTAGGACTGATGCTGATAGGAAATCCAGTCTGGTAAATAGCTAGCTAGGTACTCATAACTAAAAAGTATAAAATAAAAAATAATAATTTAAAAAATTTAAAAACCCGACTGCGTAAAAAGTGAACCAAACTAAGTAGGTACATAATTATAACTGAAAAGAAAAAAATAAGCACTTAGATATCCGGTGGTCCAGAATTCTAAAATATATTATTGAATTAATACTATTGGAAGTTAACAACTGAACAGTCGGGATCCATTATTCGACAGCCAATCTAATTTTTCAATGGATCCTGACTGTTTAGTTGTTATGTTCCAATAGTATTAATTCAATAATATATTATAGAATTCTAGACCACCGGATATCTAAGTGCTTGTTTCTTTCTTTTCAGTTATAATTATGTACCTACTTAGTTTGGTTCACTTTTTACGCAGTCGGGTTTTTATTTTTTTAATTAACGTAGATTTTTAATATAGCGATTCAAAACTTGAACTTTAATGATGCTGTAAATAATAGCTTAGTTTTATTCCTGTTTATTTCTTATTAGAAAACTAAGTTACGCCTTTTGTCTCATTTTTTACCATGTTGAATTATTGCTGTCCTTTTCGCACTATGTAAAATATAGTTTAGGTTTTATTTTTTGTCGTATTAGATATTTTATGAATATAATCCCTGTTGGAATTATGTTATGCTGTATAATAATACATAGTTCACTTAGTTGTAGTATATTTTGTTAATGTGTAGATTTAAGATAATTTGTATAGAGAATGTTCCTATCTTGTGTCTCACACAATTGATATTGTTGTCCCTTTTTTGCTTACGCGCAGTGTGTCTCACGTTAATGCTATTGTTGTCTCTTTTATTTTTAAACTTTATTTTACGTTTTTTACTGTAATTAGTCTTATAAGAATGCCTGTTTATTATTATATTATCTTATAAGAATGTCAGCTAATGTAATCTGAACAAATTTGTATTTTGCTTAAATAAACGGACTGCGCATACACGACAACACCTGATACACCCCATAGGCTGTATCAGTGCAATTTCACAATATTAATACGCACTTTCTCAGTGCAAAAACATTCACATTCACAACACCGCAGATGCCTGAGGAACCTCTGCCGCACCAACACTCTGCCAAATAGCAGTTCCAAGATTCTCCTGGTGTTTTAATTCAACTCGTCCCGCATCTTCTCCAGGACACCTACTTCACAACCCTCAAGCTACAGTCCACTACCCGACGACCACGGCCCCGCAGAGCTGCCGTGTCGCCAACAGCTGGTCCATCGACGCCGGATCACTGCGCCAGCTCGTGAAGAAGCTCGCCATTGAAGACGGCAGCCAGTCCTGGAAGAAGACTTGAAGAGAAGACAGAAGCTCGCCTGAAGACTGCGACCTGTCCGGGAAGATAGAAGCCCTTGAAGATAGAAGCCCTTGAAGAAAGAAGCCCAGGAGAAGAGACGAGGCCCCTGCAGCTACGGCCAGCGTCTACCTGCAAGAGAGAAAATAGAAACAAGTACGCGCGAGTGTTGGTGGTTGGCTTTGCTTACCTCCACCAATTACTTGGAAGCAATCCTCATATACGTGCGTGGCCACCTAGCGGTGTTAAACGGCCCCTGCAGAGCGCACAGAAGCATTGTGGTCGACCTGACGCCTCCACACACCTACCCAGGTGCACAGTCAGACCCCGCCGGCACGGTACGGTAACGCTCTGGGGCCACAGGTTGGCACGCAACGTCGAGTGCGGACATTCCTCCCGCACTCTAATGCACCCGTGAGCGCCCGCGCCCTCTACCGGGAGGTTCCTACCTTCCTATCCCCCTGCATTCCCATTCCCGGTTCGGCGTCACCGCGGTAGTAAGCTGACCGGGCTGATAGCAGTAGGCTTGGTAGGCATTGTAGGTCGCGTTAAAGACATTAAGTGAAAAGTGAAAGTGAAAAGTGTTAGTTTTAAGGTTAGGGCCCCCTCGTGCGCAATGGAGAACGCGCGTGTGTTGCGCTCGGGCAAGACCACGCCCTCGCAAGATGAGACGCCGTCGTCTGGGCAGACCACGTCCCAGGAAACCAACACATGGAGCAGAGGCACCGGCGTAGAAGACACGACGGAAAACAGCACGCGTACCAACGCTAGGGCCACTAAACCGACGCAAAATACAGAACCCGCGCAAATCGACAACGCAGTCGAAAATATAGGAAGTGCGCCGGGCACTGTAGTTAACGTCCCCGGGGACAGAGCGAGCAGCAAATTATCGATGTTGCAGGCCGAATTAGAGTTCCATAACTCCGAGCTAGCACGGGCTAGGGCGGCGTCCGCAGCTGCCATGAGTCGGCTGGAAATAGCTAGGATAGAGCTAGAAGAGTCCACCGACGCGGACCAACCACCCAGAGTAGATAAAACCCGGATAGAAGGCTGGATCTCGGAGCAATACGTTAGGCCGTCGACAAACGCTCAAAACCCGGGACGAGATGCGTGTCCGACCGAAAGAAACGAACCGCGCACCGGTAATGCGCCGCTAAACGACATGACGATGCTAGCCAACGCGATAGTTCAGGCGGTCAATTCTAGTAAGTCGGAATCAACGCCTAAATTCATCCACGAGTTGCCCCACTTCGACGGTACAATCACCGAGTGGATGGCATTTAAATCCGTATTTAGTGACACCGCGGAAATGTTTTCAGACGTACAAAACGTAGCTCGGCTGAGAAAAGCATTGAGAGGAGCGGCCCGCGAAACAGTTAGAGCCTTGCTATACACGGTATCGGATCCGTACGAAATAATTGATACGTTAGAACGGCGATACGGCAGGCCCGAACTACTTATCCTTTCCGAAATTGAAAATATAAAACGTTTGCCCCGCATGGCGGAAGACGGGCGCAACGTTAGTAGTTTCGCGAATAAAATATCGAACACGGTAGCGGCAATAAAGTCGCTTAATCAACCGCAATATTTGTATTCTCCCGAGTTAGTAGGTCGCATAGTCGATAAATTAAACATTATTTTAAAATATAAGTGGTACGAGTTCAAGTCGGAGCGCCCCGGGGCGCCGGAACTCGAGTTAATGTCTCGATTTTTAAATATTATGGCGGATCAGTGCGGCGCGATGTTCGCATACGAAACGGCTAAGGAAGAAAAGAGAGGCAAGATAATAAGACCGCGCGCGGTAAACACGACTCGCACGCGAGCTCCGAAATCGTCGCGTTATGATAGCGATAGTTCATGCGATAGATCGGACTGCGAAAATATGTACGAGCCGCGTAAAACCGTAGCGACCGCGAGTAGACCTCAATTCAAAAAAGAATCGTATGTTAGGCCGAAACATCGCACGCCGCGCCCCGCGGCAGAGGCGCCGCGTCCCGCGACAGTGGCGCCACGCCCCGTGACGGAGGCGCCGTCAAACTTTACTAATAGATGTCCCGTATGTTCAGGCTCCCATACGACTGTTAATTGTGCTGATTTTAACAGACTTAGCGTATCAGAGCGATGGGACACGGCTAAGAATAGTAAACTCTGTTTTAGATGCCTAAATAGTTCGCACGGGCGAACTTTCAGATGTAAATACATTCCGTGTGGCGTAAACGGTTGTGAAGCATCGCATAATAAATTATTGCATGGCACCGGTAGTGCAGCACCGCCCGCTAGCGGAAATATAAACTCAATTAATCACGTTCGCGCGTCTAACACCTACCTCAAAGTTGTGCCGGTTGAAATAAGCGGCCCAGAGGGCAGCACCGCCACGTACGCCCTGCTGGACGAAGGCTCTACATTGACCCTCGTCGAGCGTACGGTAGCGGACATCGTAGCACCTAGGGGTCGCAGTCAGCTCCTAAAGCTGGAAGGGGTAGGGGGTAATAAAATTGACGACCACGAATCGTGTAAAATAGCATTTTCGATCCGCGGCGCTTGTAGTCGAAATATTGAAAAAATAAACGCGAACACAATCGGAAATTTGAACCTTACGCCGCAGACAATAAGTAAGGAATTAGTGCGACAGTGCAGCCACCTAGCGGACTTAGAGGACGAACTCTGTTACGAGCAGGCTAAACCGACAATACTTATCGGCCAAGATAACTGGCACTTGATTACATCCAGACAACTACGTGTCGGAAATAAGGGCCAGCCAGTAGCGTCGCTAACTCAGCTAGGATGGGTCCTGCACGGGCTGGACGCAAGCTCGCGCAAAAATAACATTCGGTTTGTAAGTCACGTAAGAACTTCGCAGTCCGAGGATCCCGCGCTAGAATTGATTAGGAATTATTTTAGCTTAGAGTCGTTAGGTATAGAGCCGCGTAAACCTAAGTCGGACCCGGACGAGCGCGCGTTAGCTGTTTTAAATAAAACTTGTAAGAAAATTGACGGTTGCGATCGGTATGAGTCAGGCCTATTGTGGAAAACCGACAATGAAGTAATGCCGGACAATAAGAAACAGGCCCTCAGCCGTCTTTATAACTTGGAAAATAAGTTAGATAAGGATGTAAACTTAAAATTAGAATACTCTAAACAAATAAATAACTTGCTAAGTTCGGGTTCCGCGGAATTAGTGAGCACCCCGGCCACATCACCTCGCACTTGGTACTTACCTCACTTTTCTGTAGTACATCCTCAAAAAGGTAAGGTGCGATTAGTTTTCGATGCTGCGGCTAAATACGGGGGAAAATGCCTAAATGACGCGCTACTAACCGGACCCGACTTATTGCAATCGCTTTTCGGCGTTTTAATTCGATTCCGCGAAGGAAAAATCGCGGTAGTATCGGACATTAAGGAAATGTTTTTACAGATTAAAGTTATTGAATCGGACCGCGACAGCCTTCGTTTTCTGTGGCGAGGCGACGATAGAGACATTCCCCCGCGAGAATACCGTATGACTTCACTTATTTTCGGGGCGGCGTCGTCGCCGTGCGTGGCCATTCACGTTAAAAATAAAAACGCGCAAAATTATAGCTCGGAGTACCCGAAGGTAGCTAAAGCTGCGGAACGGAATTACTACATGGATGACTATTTAGACTCATTCGACGACGCGGACGAAGCCAGGCAAGCGGTAAATGCCATGTATAAAATCAATTTAGGCGCTTCGTTCGAGTTACGCGGTTGGGCGTCGAATGTGCCCCATGTAATTAAAGACGTTTCCGACAAAAGTATTAACGGTGCGACAACATTAGGAAAAAGCGATACGGAAAGGACATTAGGTCTCATATGGAACCACGCCCGCGATACCTTAGGATTTAATGTAAATCTCCGAAACACGCCATCTAGTGTAATAACGGGGGAAACTTTACCCACAAAGAGGCAAGTTACTAGCGCCGTCATGTCGGTTTTCGACCCGCTAGGTTTAGTATCACCGGTAACTATGGTGGGTAAATGTCTCATCCAGGAAATATGGCGTAGCGGCATAGGTTGGGACGAACCCATAACTAAGGAGCACCACATTACGTGGATGTCTTTTGTAAATAATTTAAATTTGTTAAGGAGCTTTGAAATAGAAAGGTACGTACCTGCCCCGCCCTCTGGCGAGGGGGAGTTACACATATTTTGCGATGCTAGCGAAAAGGTATATTCAGCCGCAGTTTATTTCGTTAGCATAAATAATAATACAAAGACGGCTAGTTTAGTTACGGGAAAGGCGAAAGTAGCGCCGTTAAAACCTATTTCAATACCGCGATTAGAGTTGCAAGCCGCGGTTTTAGGTTCCCGATTAGCAGAATCGGTGAAGCGAGAATCCGATTATAAAATTAAGAAGAGTTATTACTGGTCAGATTCGAAAACGGTATTAGCATGGATTAGGTCCGATCCGCGTACATTTAAGTCGTTTGTCGCGCACCGGCTTGCCGAGATTGAAAGTACAACGACCCCGGCTGACTGGAGGTGGGTGCCGAGCGCCGACAACGTCGCGGACGACGCAACTAAATGCATTCCGGCGAAGTTTAATTCAAAACATAGATGGTTTACGGGACCTAGCTTTATTTTAGACGACCCCGCGACATGGCCGTGCGAAAAGCAGACCGCGGCTCCCTTACCCCCTTCAGGGGAGGAGAGAATTATTAAGCAGGTTCACGTCTGTGTAGACCGAAATAATAGCGATTACTTACCTAAAGTCGAAAGGTTCTCGAATTATAAGCGCCTGGTACGCGCTGCTGCCACCGTCTTGCTCTCAGCTGAGGCATTTAAAGCCAAATTGCTCAAGAGAAAAGTAAACACAGAAATATCTCCTGACCATATCAGACTAGCAGAACTGCTGCTCATCAAAAGGAGTCAGAGCATCTCGTTCGCGGACGACTTGAGGATTATAGAGGCTGGGCAGCGACCACCGAAGAGGTCCCCCTTTCACAAGCTTGCTGTTAAACTCGACCGCAACGGGATATTGTACCTTGATAGCAGAGTTAAGGAAGAATACAACCTGCCCGTCTTACATGCAAAGGAAGAATTTACACGGCTGCTAGTGCATCATACGCACGCAGTCTTTAATCACGGTAACCACCAGACCGTGATGAACGAGCTCCGACAGCGCTACCACATAATTGGACTACGCAGCATGCTTCGCTATATATGCAACAGATGTCAATGGTGTAAAACCTACAGGGGAGTTCCCTCTAAAATTCCCCTGGGTGACTTACCTCCCGAAAGACTAGCCCACAATCAGCCGCCTTTCACAGCCACAGCGGTCGACTACTTTGGGCCGATGTATGTCACGGTCGGGCGAAGACAAGAGAAGCGGTGGGGTGCCCTTTACACGTGCCTCACCACTCGGGCCGTACATCTGGAGCTGGTGCCTTCCCTCTCTGCATCCTCCATGATTATGAGCCTGCGCCGAATGATGGCCCGCCGCGGCACTCCGACGGTCATATATAGCGACAACGGAACCAACTTCGTGGGCGCCGAGAAAGAAGTAACGGAAGCTCTTCGACAAAATGATGACGCGATGAAAGTCTTCACCTCTGGAAAACAAATAACCTGGAAGAGAATACCCCCTGGGGCCCCAAGCATGGGCGGCGCCTGGGAGAGATTAGTGAGATCTGTGAAGGCAGCATTACGAGTCACTTTGCATGAAAAGACGCCTCCAGATGAAGTGCTGCATACTCTATTGCTGGAAGCAGAGCATGTCATAAATACGAGACCGTTAACTCCAGTAAATCCTGATCTAAATGAGGAAGCACTGACCCCAAACCACTTTCTGATTGGGAGGTCAAGCGGGATGATACCTTTCGGCTCGTATAAAGACTATACAGCAGACAGTCGCTCGTGGAAAGCTGCACAGAAGTTGGCCGAAGCGTTCTGGGCTCGATGGGTATCGGAATACAAACCCCAATTGATGCCTCGGCTCGGCAACCCGCAGCACAGCAATCTCAAACCCGGAGACGTCGTGTTAATCTGTGACGGAACGATGCCCCGAGGAATATGGCCTAGAGGAGAAATAGCAAAAACTTTCCCAGGCCCAGACGGGCGAGTCAGAGTAGCAGAAGTCCGCACAGCCGCCGGACTGATTCGTCGCCCAGCCTCTCGTCTGATTCTCTTAAGCAGCCAGGAATAAAACGTTTTGGTGCTTGCGCACGAGGGGGAGACTGTAAATAATAGCTTAGTTTTATTCCTGTTTATTTCTTATTAGAAAACTAAGTTACGCCTTTTGTCTCATTTTTTACCATGTTGAATTATTGCTGTCCTTTTCGCACTATGTAAAATATAGTTTAGGTTTTATTTTTTGTCGTATTAGATATTTTATGAATATAATCCCTGTTGGAATTATGTTATGCTGTATAATAATACATAGTTCACTTAGTTGTAGTATATTTTGTTAATGTGTAGATTTAAGATAATTTGTATAGAGAATGTTCCTATCTTGTGTCTCACACAATTGATATTGTTGTCCCTTTTTTGCTTACGCGCAGTGTGTCTCACGTTAATGCTATTGTTGTCTCTTTTATTTTTAAACTTTATTTTACGTTTTTTACTGTAATTAGTCTTATAAGAATGCCTGTTTATTATTATATTATCTTATAAGAATGTCAGCTAATGTAATCTGAACAAATTTGTATTTTGCTTAAATAAACGGACTGCGCATACACGACAACACCTGATACACCCCATAGGCTGTATCAGTGCAATTTCACAATATTAATACGCACTTTCTCAGTGCAAAAACATTCACATTCACAACACCGCAGATGCCTGAGGAACCTCTGCCGCACCAACACTCTGCCAAATAGCAGTTCCAAGATTCTCCTGGTGTTTTAATTCAACTCGTCCCGCATCTTCTCCAGGACACCTACTTCACAACCCTCAAGCTACAGTCCACTACCCGACGACCACGGCCCCGCAGAGCTGCCGTGTCGCCAACAGATGCTTTAATGACTATAAAAAGACAGTAGTGGCGTTAGGGACTAGGGTATAGCGCGATCCGCGATCGCGACATGTAAAAAAACACTAGAAAATATTGTATTCTAATTTTTCACTTATCATTTATTTTAAAATAATTTCAAACTTTTGAATAAAACTGACAAAACTAACCAGAAGTTTTTACAACTTTAGGTTCAGGGGCAATTTCAAAACATATAATAGCTAAAACCGCTTACATTTTTTAAAAACAAAAAATCTTTACAAACTTGTTGGATCCTCTTCTAGATTATCTATTTGTCAGATATTTTTTATACGTTTCTATAGACGTATATTATAGACGAGGCATGTTGAGGCAAAAAGTGTCTCCAGTAAAATGGCCCCAATTTTTAAATTTTGGGGCCATTTTGACAGTTGAGGTTTGGCACTTGTGATCTTACCATTTCTACATTTGCTTTATGCAGTTTATCCAGTCCGCATATAAATCATAAAATGCCGAGTAGTTGCGTAATGTAAAAACTATGATAAACGTGTAAAAAAGATAGACGGGATATCTTAGCACAGGTAATTATCACAATATTGTTTGTTACAATTAAAATACTTATGGAATTGTAAATAAATATTCAAAAAATGGCGGCCAACTATGAAAGACTGGTTATTGTATGCGCAACAGTGAAAAGGTAACTTTGTAGGGACGTCATTTTTATTATTGATTTATTAGTACAGAAATAAGAGATAAGGTTTTTTTTTATTTCAGTACCTAACCTTACCCGTCAGTATTCACATTTTTGATTAATTTAAATAAAATGAAACTAAGGTTTACTATTTATTTGATTTTTACATATATTTAAAAATATTATTTACTATCTGACCTGACAGACGTTGTTCTGTAAATTATGCAATTGAATAAAAAATAACTACATTTGAAGGTTGTAAGCGTAGGTTGCTACACCAATAAGTCATACCCTACACCTACAACCTACATCTAGACCTACTACATAACTGTTGTTGGTAGGTGGTAGGTTGGTAGGTAAACAGTAGTTACCCCACTAAAAACCTACAAGCTACATCTACTAGATGTAGATCACCTACAACCTGCACCTACTGTCTATATCTACTCCTACAACAACCACCTACAATGTTCAGGGGCCAGCCGATTTAACATTATGCACTTTTGAAGAAAAAAAAGTAATATTTCTGAAATATTACTATGTTACTGGAAGCACCTTTATACCGAGTGATTTTTTAATCCATTTCAAGAGAAACAGTGTATAATAGTTAAACAAAATAGAATACTTTGGCATACTTAGTTTATTATTTATACAGATCATATTGTATCGCCTCACCTTATTTATATGCATGAATAAATATATTGTTGTTTTATAATATTAATAGCGACCCGCCCCGGCTTCGCACGGGTACAATACTGATACTAATACTACAGAATGTCTTTAAACCTCTAACAAAACGGACGAAATTGAGTCAAAACAAACAGAAACAAATTAATATAGGTACCTACTAAAACTCAATGAAATAAGTAGTTGGGTATATTTTTATCGTATGAAATACCTTCAGGACTAACAATACAACAAACACTAAATAAACAGGTATTCAAGTAACTATCCATCATAGTTACAACGAACACAAAACAAAAAATTTACTCATAGATCTAAACTCTTCTCCCGCACGCGCCTTGGTGACACCCACTTCGCAACGGGCCGTGCAGCAGAAATCGTAATATTTTAATTTCGCCATAACTTCGAAACCAAACATCCAATTTTAATCATTCACAGACCAAATATTATCTACATAAACTGTACTTAGTGATGAAATAATTTATTTTGATAAGGATTAATAGCATGAGTAAAATAAACGCGTTTAAATATAGTCCAAAAAGATTTCTAAATAAAAAAATGGTTGTTGTGCCTCACTCGACATAGATAGGTATAGTGTGTCACGGACTTTTTTGTAGATATTTATAAGATTAGAACATTTTATGGTTCTGTCTTTTATAGTTTAGGCAGCGTATGCAAAATAAGTAACTTTTCTGGTTGATTTTTACACCTTGTATCCGAAAAACCCAAATATCTTACGGAACCCTATTTTTTTTTCAAAATATAATTTAGCCTATGTTACTCGTGGATAATGTAGCTTTCGAAAGGTGAAAGAATTTTTGAAATCGGTCCAGTACTTTTTGAGCCTATTCATTACAAACAAACAAACATACAAACAAAGTTTTCCTCTTTTTTATATTAGTGTAGATTATTATTTTCAAACTGAATTAGAATATGTATAAGTTTTTATAAATTATAATTCAATATTCTTTTTATGGTACTTAATATAATTAGTTTTGTTTTTAATGAGTCTTGTTTTATTTATCTAGGTAATAAAGGAATATTAAGTGCTGTTGCGCTAGGATTTGTATGTAATTTTTGCTGCAGCGCTGGCTGTGAAACGTCACAGCTCCTACGGCTCCGCCCCTTCTGAGGCGCCACTGGAGCTACGGCACATGTGTAAAAACAAATTTGCTGTCGGGTCTAGGTCCATACGCCGTATAGAAGAAAAAAATTGGTTTTCTTGTAAAATCCTTCAAAATATCTTGCTTAGGTTAAAATATCTAGTATGCATACACCATTAGCCATTGCACTAATCTATTACACCGTTATAATATCTGTATAATATCTGTATAATATTCTAGTATGTAATTATCGCCATCTATGGGTACTAATCACCAGAGGAGATAAAAGTGCGTTCCTGATCTTTGGCATACATTTGACAAATAATGTATAAGAAAAAGTTACGCCATCTTGATTTCAGAAGATTTTTTCAAATAAATGTGGACTGAAAAAACTGCGGAAAGCAAATGTCGAAATGTCAAGATGACAAAATATGAAACCTCGACTGCCCCAAAAAAAAACAAAAGTGGGGCAGTTTAAGTGTGGACACTTTTTGCCTCAACACGCCTCGTCTATGCTTTATGATAATGACAGTAAATTAATAAGAAATATGAAATATTTAAATTACATTAGGTACCTGTAAAATTTATATTTGTTTTAAGCCTTATTGATTTATTGTTGTTAATATTTTAGTAATTCCAGTACCTATTAATGCGAGCTAAACTAATATTACGCCGGACAATTTCATTAAAATTTCTTTAGTCAAGATATGTATTTAAAAAAATGTATGCGTTGTACGCCCTTACAAAGTTATATCATACGACTAGCGACTGTTCCATCGGAATGGTAAAATCACGGGTAAAATCGTAAAATCAAAGGAACATCGAAGTTCCGTTGATTTTACATAGATGGCGTAATTTTTTCTTGTATGAAAATTTTTTCGGCTAAATGTACGTGATAGCCTATCTTGAGTTGAAATCTTTGCGTTTCTATCTCATAAAAATAAAATTTAAAGAATGCGAAATTATCAGGAATTATAGTCATTTATTATTATTTTTAAACAAAAAATTAAACCGACTTCCAAAGTAAAAATATTAAAATACACAAAAAAGTATGAAAAGTACCGACTTCAAAATTAAGAAGATTAAGTAGAGAAATAGCCAAATTTAAAAGGGGAATTATTTATAAAATAAGTTTTATTTCATACTTTTTTGTGTATTTTTACTTTGGAAGTCGGTTTAATTTTTTGTTTAAAAATAATAATTTCACCCTTTTTAGTGATATATATTGTTAAGTTATTATTAATACGTCTTAAAAACGTCTAAAATAAACGATCGAATGTATAACTGAATACGTGCCAAGCTTCCATTAGGTATTGTTATTAAGATGATGATGATGATTACTGTAAATTACAAAGTGGCATATGCTTGCAGTTCTTTAAATGCCGAAATTTCCAAACGCGTATCTTTAAAGACTGAGGAGTTCTGTTCAGTGTTTTTGGATCTGGGGTATACCTTGGTTTCAGCATCTTATTATTTGGGAGCATATGCTTGTGTTACTTCAGTAAAAGTCAAAATCACTATACGTGTCGATATAAATTTCGAGGAGTTTCCTCGATTCCTCATGGATCGCATCATCACGTTTCAACTTTAGTGACTAAAGGACCAATTTCGAATTAAACCCTTTACAACAAAAGAATTTTGCAAATAGGTCCATAAACGGCAGAGTAATGTTCAAAGATCTCCGTGTTACTATGAGAAGTACCTTCTTTATCATCATAATGTGATGATGTATGCTGTGATAGTGGTGGTGATGATGATGATTACTCTAATTGTCAAAGTGGCATATGCTTGCAGTTCTTTAAACAACGCCAAAACCCCTAAATATGTATCTATAAGGAGTCAGGAGTTCTGTTCTGTACTTTTGGATCCAGGGTATACCTTGGAGCAAAATCTTACTTTTTGGTAGCATATGCTTGGACTTCTTCAGAAAAAGTTGAAATCACCATATGTGTCCATATAAATTTCGAGGAGTTCCCTCGATTCCGCATGGATCCCATCATCAGGTCACCAATTTTCTGAAAATGGGACCAACTACGGATTATACCTTTTACATCAAAAAAAGAATTTTGAAAATCGGCCAACAGACGGCGGAGTTATCCGCGAACATACAAAAAAAAAATATATATATATACAGCCGAACGTATAACCGCCTCCTTTTTTGGAAGTCGGTTAAAAATGATGATATTTATGTATTTTACTTGCTCCTTTTGTTTCTTACTTACATAATCTATGAGAAGAACCTTTTATCTTTAATATGCTATTTAAATTTTTAACTAAATTATTCGCGGACCGACGACGTCCGCGCCCGCGCCCGCGCAGGCGCCGCTTGCGCTTCCCCACCCGAGCGCGCGCCATCCGAGGAACCCGCGCGCCCCGTGCCGCTACAGTCGCCCGCAGCTACGTTAGTAATATAATATATTCTTTGCCGCAGCTACGTACGCGAGTGTGGCCACGAGCGTAGTCAACGCGGAAGCTAATGATGGTTGGACAGAAATAAAAAGGAAAGAAAAAAGGAAAAATACTATTAGAAGAGGTGGAAACAGTGTGGTTATGGCTATAAAAGCGATTGAACGAAGGAAATACTTGCATGTCTGGAGATTAGATAAAGCTACAACTGAGGAGAACTTACTAGAGTACGTTAAGGAAATACTTGGAAATGAGTCGGAAATAAGTATTGAGAAATTGAAACCTAAGACTGAAAGAGAATACGCGTCATTTAAAATAGGTATAGACGAAAGTAAATAAAGTGTGATTCGGATGTGTGGCCACTAAATGCTGAATTCAGCGAATGGATGTTTTTTCGACGCCGAACCACATATTCGACACAAGCCTAAGGAAAAAGCTAGTGAAAAATTACACATTTTTTACCAAAATGTTAGAGGATTGAGAACAAAAACGTCGAAATTTTTATCTTTTTTAGAATCTTCAGCTTCAGATTTATTCGCGATAACAGAAACTGGCTGCAATGAATCCATCTATGACGCAGAACTAATATTACCGGGATACCGAATATTGCGATGTGACAGAAGAGATGGACGCAAACAAGGCGGCGTGCTTCTCGTGGCCACACCGAGGTTTGAACTGCGACAGGTAAAAATTCCTGATGGTATTGATATAGACGACTATAAAATTGAGTTGATTTGTGCTACTATTTATAAGAAAAATAAGTTTTTGTACGCCTGTTGTGTTGTGTATATTCCACCACAAACAAATGAGGACGAGTACATGTTAATGTTAAGAATACTAGAGAGTGTATGTAATAAATATAATAATAATGTAATAATTTTAGGGAATTTTAATTTGTTTTCGTGCAATACTAATATCACAGTGTAATAAAGAGATAATAGGTAATAGTTCTATAGCACAGTGTAATAAAGAGATACAGTGGTCCAACGCGTTTGAAGTCGCGCGAAATGCCGCTTTTGTGTAGGTATTCGTCATTGCTGCAGGGTTGTCACAATAATGTATGTGTTTTATTATAATCTGTTCTACATTTTGTGTAGGTATTCGTAGTATGTGTATGTAGAGTACTAGGAATAAAACAAAAAAAATATATATAGAAGTATTAATGAAGAGTTTTATTATAAAAAATACAAATGCGTATACAAAAGCTCAGGGTTAGCATGATATATATCAATTGATATTTATGCTAGATATATATCAAAATTGATATTTATATTTAAAAATGTAAAATAATGTTATAAATGTAAAAAGTCTTACATCAACACAGGTCTTATTTTCCGAGAGTTTCACAAGCCTAGGTCATCAAAAACTTGCTATTTGACACGACATTAACTAATCATAGCCGTCGACGCGGCTTGTAACGGCATATGACACCCACGTGACCCCCTGTTTTTCGGAAGAAAATTCCTTGTTTGTTATTATACTATTGTTATACCATTTATACCATGTGTCAAATTAATTCGACTGATAAAATTAATACACTTTTTTTTCTTCTGGTTATAAACAAAAGTCATTTTATGGTTTATTTAAATTGATACTCAAAAGTATCTATCGTTGATTTTTAATTGATTTGAAAACTTTTAATATCAATAATAAATAAATGAGTTTAATTTTACTTCCCTATCTTCAAATTATCAGACATACAAATTATTTCGATTCAACTATTACGAAAAAACATATCAGAGTACCTATGAGATTTGTATGTAATTTTGAAAATATCAAAAAATCAAAAATATCGGATATATATAATCAAAGATATCTGATATTTTGATATTTATTATAAATATCGGATATTTACGAACCCTGCAAAAGCTACAAATGCGAAACTGAAAGGTATTTTCGACATTTGGATTTACTAGTTTTTAGATTGCGATTGTTGAATTTGACGATGTAGTTAGTAAATTCTCATACGTAGATACAATTTTATTAAAAATTCTGACGGGAAACAAGCGCATGGTTTTGTATTAAAATTAATCTTCTTTAGCTGTTCATATAATTGACCATTGTAAATAAGTACCTACATACAACTCAAACGAAACACTGTCGCAAACCATTTAAAACAATCAAATTAAAAAGCGTCAACGCCGGCTGACGGGTCCCAAGCGAGTGTATGGCAGCTTGGGCTCGCTACCGCCCCTCTCTCACCCCGCACGCCCCGCACGATTGCTCTGTCTAGACGTGTCCGTTGGACGACTGTAGATAATAGTTCTATAGGCTGTGCTAATATTAGTCATTGTTACGAGTATTTTACGGCCTACTGTGAAGTGGTTCAATGTAACAGCGTACCTAATGAGGAAGATGTAAATCAAAATTTATTCCCCTTTTTCAGCCCTAACAAAAAATTTAACAATAATAAGACTAACTGTGAAAAAATTGTGTTGATATCACGAAAATTGAGTTTTTTATAAGCAAATCAATATGGGAACGCGCGAAAACTGATTGCGCCCGTCGAGTAATGGCTGTGACGTCACATCGCCGTGCGTAGCTAGCTAACTATGCAATGTGCATACAGTATGTTTTTGACACGCACTCTGTAAACTTACCTTCGTTCATTTCGATTCATTTTTATATATTATTATAATAAATATGACTTAATAGGGAAAATTGTTAAATTTAAACAAAAAATTAATAGTTACCAACTTTCAAAGTAAAAACGCACAAAAGAGTATGAAATAAATTTTATTTTCTAAAAATAATTCTCCTTTTAAATTCGGCTAAAATTTTAACTATTTCCCTACTCAATCTTGAAGTCTGTGCCAGCCCAAACAATATCCTGATAAAACAATATTTTATAGAACTCACATTTAAGTTGGCGACCAACTTCAAAATTATGAAAATCGAGTAGAGAAATCAAAAATTTCAAACTCAAAATGGGCTATGAAGTACATTATTGTGATAGAACAAATCTTTATCAAGTAAAAGTTACGCTATCTTGGTTTTCACAATACTTCAAATGTTAGCCATCTTGTTTTCACCATACTTCAAATGTCAAAATGGCCCCAAAAATCTCAAAAATGGGACCATTTAACTGGAGATAGTATACGTCTATGAGAGAAATAATTAAAATTTTTGCCGAATTTAAAAAGGGAATTAAGGGAATTAATTAAATTTAGAAAATAAGATTTTTTTCATACTTTTTTGTGCGTTTTTACTTTGGAAGTCTGTTTCATTTTTTGTTTCAAAATTATGTTTTCCATTTTTAGGGCTCCACTTAGGGCACTCAAGGAACGCTTATAGTTTCGCTCGCTCCGTCCGTCCGTCTGTTATACTTCCGTAATTATGAATATTGATGGATGAAATTTGGTACAGTTATGGATTGTGTGTAGATCTTAGGTTTGGCATAATAAAATAATAATAATTTTATATTTTAGGGGTAGCTCTGAAGGGGGGATGAAATATTTTTTCATTCTTACCCCATTTGTGGGGTATCGTTGAATAGGTCTTTTAGAATTTAGGTAAGGTTTCTATTAACATTACTTTTTTACAAAGTCGACTATTTTCGAGTAATCAGCCTCCAGTGGTTTGTAAGTTGGTCCCCCCTCCCTTAGAATTTCTAAATTATAAGAGATAGAAACTTGTAAGCTTCTATGCTAATAGATCATGCTAAAAACTCTCTAGGAAAATTATTTCAAGCGAAATCGGATAGTAACTTTTGAAGTAACTTGAAAAACCTATTACGCGATTTCCAAACGTGTGTCTTTAAAGACTGAGTTCTGTTCAATGCTTTTGGATCTAGGGTATACCCTTGGCACAAAATTTTACTTTTTGGTATGATATGCTTAATTTACTTCACATTGGCCAAATTCTTAAAGATGTACCTATACATTTTGAGGAGTTCCCTCGATTCCTCATGGATTCCATCATCAGGTTTCCACTTTAGTGACTAAAGTCTAAAAGGGCCAATTTCAAATTAGATTCATCCATCCATAAATAACGTCGCACGTTAGGGGGGAGGGAGGGGGTCGACGAAGTGTGACATTGTGTGACAAGGGGGTAGGAGGGGTCCTAATTTTCGTGACGTCACATTTCAAAATCTATTTTAATCTAAGTGTTAATATGGTAATTATAAGTAATAGCTATATGATATTATGATAGCTATTGCCCCAGTGTCGAGACCCCCCAGCCCCAGTGATGTTTAAGAGATCATAATGTTGTTTTTTTATTACATAAGTTATTTTTTTTTCGCCGAGAAAATGCGTTTCAGCATCCCACTAGGGGATAGCGGTCCTACCCGTGAGTATGTGAGACTCTGCTGCACCCGAAAAGATGGTGAATGGGCGCAGCCCCTACTCAATAAAAACTCGGCGGTACTCCACTCCATACCACCCTTGGCGGGTCACGGGATCGATCGAAAGACGATCCATGCGTCAGATGGGCATATAAAAGTTGGACCTGTGCCTAATCTCTCGACAGTCGTGTCGGTCATCCGTCCCACCAATTCATATTAAACAAATTTCGGAACTGCTGTTTTAATTGAATAATTATTTCTAGATGTAAAATTGAAAAATGTGACGTCACGCTAGGGAGGGAGGGGGTCTCACAAATGTGACAAGGACGGGGGAGGGGGTCAAAAATCATGAAATTCGTCTGACGTAATTTATGGATGGCCCCTAAAACTCGAGAACGGCTAGACCGATTTGGCTGATTTTGATCTTAAAATAATTGTATCAGTTCAGGGAAAGTTCAAAAGGTGAGAAATTAATAGCCCTAACGTATAGTAATATATACGTATATTAATATATTAATATATACGTTAGGGCTATATACATATATAGCCCTAACGTATATCCGCCTCCTTTTTTGGGATGTCGGTTAAAAAATACTAAAATATAATAGTCAATCTATGACATTTTGTTCATAAAGTTTTTTGTCGAGATCTCAAACAAGTGACTACACCATAAACATAGTTATAAGCGAGGGGAAAAAGTAGGTAGGGAGTTTTTTGTATTGTCTTATTTCATCTTTTAAGTTTCATTCAATAGATTAAATATATTTTTTAAGTAGGTACCTAACATATCTGCGTGACTCGTGTTTTATTTCTCTATGTAAAACCCATTGTTTAAAATACACTGTCACTAAAATACTGAATTCATTCTGAGCATATTCTATAAACTAAACATTTAGTAATGCAAAAAAAATGTAGGTAGATGTTTCGTATTTATTTAGGTACCTACTCAGTACTCACATTATAATATTCTTCGCAATAAATGTTTACTGATTTTTGTAGCTATAACACTTTTTTCAACACTTTACACAACTAATTTTCTCAGATTTTGTCGTTGGGCACATGAAAAAAGTATTTTTCTGGAGTGCTAACCGTTGTATTATACATAAAGGTGTTATACAATTATATCTATATGTTATTTTATCACCATAATTCCAAAAATTTCAATAAAACTTCAAAATTACTGCACGAGTTCCTTACCGCGGCGGTCAGAGCCGGCGAAATGACGTCACGCGTTGAGCGGTCAAGCTCGCGCTGATTTTAAAAACATCCAACTTTAAAAATTAATAAAAAAATCAGTTTTTGAGATATCGAAAAAATTCTTTCACTAATATTTTTTAGATTTTATTTTTGATTTTTATACATTATAAAATAATTACACTCATCTAGCTCAATAACAGACAACTAGACTTAGTATTGAGCGGGCGCAGGGGCGTGACGGTCTGTGCCGAGCCGGAGGGCCTGCAGCCCATAGATAATACAGATATATATTAGTATAGATGCGCAACTCTAAAATTGAAACTGAGTCTTGCAAAAGTTTCGGAATGTCGTTTTTAGATGGCGTTGTACCGTTTTAGTTACTATTAAACCCGCTAGATGGAAGTAATACCGCCTGATAATTTTTATTGAACTGAATTATGGACAGAAATTAAGTTTTATCGAAAGTCGTAGACACAACAACGACCAAGTTCCTCTTTAATGGTGGGATATGGTTGCTGCATAGTAAAATGTTCGCGAGCCCTTATACATACGCCTTGTGTTAGCGATAGCGCGATGTAGAAGTCGCTTAGTGGCATCTGTTGTGACTATCCGAAAACTTTCAAACTGTTAGTACCGGATATTCATTTTTAGATGTCTCTGTTCTCTGTTAATTTGTGCATATATGAGAGTTTCACCCCCCTGCTGCAGCCGGTGGATGCCTACCACCCGCCGCTCGCGGTCGCCGTCGTCGTCTCCGCGCCCCCCGCCCCTCCACCGATATCCTCTACGACCAACGAAAGTAAAAATCAACGTCGCGTATTATTTAAGCAGTGGAACTTTGCAAAAGCAGATTTTTTTCAATTGTATCATCTCCTATCAACAGTCGATTGGAATGACATGTACATTATTGAGGATCCAGATTTAGCTTTAATTTTTTTTATGATAAGATCTCATTGGCTGTAGAAAAATGCGTACCTCTTAAAAAACAAAATAAAAATGTACGTAAACGTATTTATCCAGCCTGGTATACATCCGATACTATTAAAAATATTGTTACTAAACATAACCTACACAAACAGTATAAAAGGAGCAAGTCACCCGCTGACTATACGGCGTTTTCGCGGTGTAGGGCGAGAGTCAAAGCGGAGACTAAGGCGGCGCACGATGCTTATCGTGACCGCGTACAGCAGCACCTGGCTTCGGACCCGAAAGCTTTTTGGAGCTACATAAGGTCAAAAAAAGGAAACTGTAGACAATATAAACTATTGAGAGACGGAAATATACTCGCAGACCACGAATGTGCGGATGAGTTTGCAAAGTTCTTCCACTCAGTGTATAGCACGGAGCCGACTTCACTGGATGTAGCGGCGGCGAGCGCTGCGGGTTCTCAGAGCGGTTTCACTCCTCGCACGTTAAAGTTTTTCGCGAGCTACCTGCGCGATAGGCGTCAATTTGTCGACTGTGGCGGGTGCCATTCGGAGCCTTACTACACTAGATCTGGAGTTAGTCAAGGAAGCAATTTGGGACCATTTCTTTTCATTATCATGATTAATGACCTACCTAAAACAGTCGAGGAGTCCCTAGATTTGCTTTATGCTGATGATCTCAAACTTATCAAAGTGATAAAAGATAAGGCCAGGGATCATAACAGACTACAGCGGGATTTAGATAGGGTTGTAGATTGGAGTAAAAGGAACAAGTTGTACTTTAATGTACAAAAATGTTCGGTGTTGTCATTTACTCGTGCATATGCCCCTAAACATTACGAGTATCACATAGAGAGCCAACCAAAACAGCGTGTTACAGAGGTCAGGGATTTAGGAGTTCACTTTACGGCAGATCTAAAGTTTAGAAAGCATATTGTGGGGGTTTGTAAAAAAGCTTACCGTAACCTAGGGTTTGTTTTACGCTAGGCAAATGAGTTTACAAACATAAAAGCTTTGAAAGCGTTATATGAGGCTCCAGTCAAAAGTCATTTAGAGTGCAATGCCGTAATTTGGAGTCCGAATGAAGCCAACAAAGCAATGTTGGAAAAACTACAAAACAAATTCATTAGATTCCTTTATTTTAAATTATACAAGGTACATCCCGGTTACCCCTTACTATATCCAACATTGTTTTTGCTTGGCATGGTAGGGTATTACAAACTGGAGGTTAGACGAGAAGTAACGCTTGCTACTTATTTATTTAAAGTTATCAGAGGGAAAATTCATAATCCCAATATACTGAGAGAAGTGAAGTTATGCATCCCGGATAGATACATGAAACGGCGGCGGCGACCGCAGCTGCTAGAGGTGCCGACAGCACGCACTAACCTCTTGCAGCAGGCGCCGCTGACGCGCGCGCTGCGCACGCTCAATGCGGTAGACGAGAAAACTGACATATTTGATTGTTCATTGAACGACTTTACTAAGGCTGCATGTTTTAAAGTATGTTTTAATTGTTTTAATTCTCAAGATGTCTGAAGTAAGTAATTGTTATCTAGATATTTAAGAAATTTACTTTATTAGTTATTATGATTATGATTTTGATGTTTATGTTATTTTTATTGTTTACTTTTAAATTACTTGTCTGTCATATTAGGTTAAGCTCCTGTAAAGATAGAATTAAGTTTGGAAATACATAAATAAATAAATTATGTAAGTAAGAAACAAAAGGAGCAAGTAAAATACATAAATATCATCATTTTAAATAACTATAATTCCTGATAATTTCGCATTCTTTAAATTTTATTTTTATGAGACAGAAACGTATATAAAAATAATCTGACAAATAGATAATCTAAAAGAGGATCCAACAAGTTTGTAAAGATTTTTTGTTTTTAAAAAATGTGAGCGGTTTTAGCTATTATATGTTTTGAAATTGCCCCTGAACCTAAAGTTGTAAAAACTTCTGGTTAGTTTTGTCAGTTTTATTCAAAAGTTTGAAATTATTTTAAAATAAATGATAAGTGAAAAATTAGAATACAATATTTTCTAGTGTTTTTCTACATGTAAAAATCAGAATAACCAGTTTTTGTTAGATATAGACGCATTTGAAAAGTAGCGTTTTTCGTGAAATCTGAGTCGCGCGCCGATCAATGCTCTTAATATGTATGTACTTAATTACAGTATGAAATTATCATTATTGTACAAGGGTTGTAATCGGGGCGCTGGTAATGCTAAAACCGACATTGACAGAAGATACACGTTTAAATGCAAGAGTTCTAATAATCAAACTTTGGATAGTGCGGCGCCGCCCTTGCAATGAAACTTGCATCTTGTGTACTGAATAAAGTTCAATTTTGAATATTTTTAAAATGCAGCGCCGCGTCGCATATTGTCTCGATTCGGTATGACTGACCCTGTGTATTCAGTCTGAGGACTGACCCTTAGGCTGGGACTATATGCAACGGAATCCGGTAGGCCGTAGAGAATTATGAGCACTGAAAATAGAACTCTGTGCTAATACAATACAGTTGAAAATGGAAGTTTCGAGTGTCGAGCTGTCTTATATGACATTGACATTTGTCTCGACACTCGGATAACAAAATAAATGTTTTATTTATGTAGCCCTGGGTTTTTATTGCCTCGCAGTAGGTATGAAAAGTAGAGTATGCACCTCTGGGATAAAGCCTGTCTTCGTCTTGGGCAGCTTGGACCCCTCGCTTCACTCAGGACTCTATTGAATAACTCTAGAGTCCCTCGTTACGCTCAGGGTCCAATATGCTGCCCGTGACGTAAGACACTGCTTTATTCGATTTTCAACTCTATTGTATTAGTGCAGAGATCTATTTTCAGTGCTCATAATTCTCTACAGCCGACCGGATTCCGTTGCATATAGTCCCAGCCTTAGGTAGGTACATTAAAGGTTTAAAAATGGTGCGGCCGTAAGCGGGGGTATAGCGGGCGTGCAAAACGTGCACCGCACAAGGGCGGCACGCCCAGGGGGCGGCAAATCGAGCGACTCACCACCTTTTTTTTTGACAAAACTCATAGTAATTAAGTAATCGTAGGGCGGCATAATCGGTATTGCACGCGGGCGACGAAACAGCTAGCGGTGGGCCTGCGTGTTGACATGATCAAACCCCTCTTTTTAATAATACATCTGTATTTTAAAATACATTATACATCTGTCTGGACCTCAATTCTCGTATTTAATACTACACTACTATGATTGTATTGTAAGTAAAGCGACATGTTGTCATAGATTAAAACACTGATTGAATGATGAATTAGATACCGTCGCGTCCTAGTCCCAGCGTCCCTTGTCCCAGTCAACGGCGGATCGAGGGGGGGGGGGGGGTCATGGGGGTCATTAAATGGGCCGAAATGGGCCGGCTAGTCCATGTGGATACAGAGGCCTATTTAGAAATTTTGCGCCACAGGCCAATTAATATATTTTGCCGCCCCATTATCCATAGCTGAAAGATGATTTTTTAAAGTTATTTTAGAAAAAAAAATTAAACAGAACTTTAATACTAACTTGTTCTATATGTATTTGTGTTAAATGCGCTCAAACTGAGAAAGCGAGGGAATATTTTTTACGCTTTAACCTGTTACGTTATATCCTTACAAAACTGACAATATTTCTGTGCCACGACACACATTGACATGGGACGCTGTCAATGTGTCAACGTCGCATAGTTACACAAAACACGCTATTATTCGCGGAGCACACTAACCAAAATTGGGCCAATTCGAGTCTTCATTTTTACGCGTTTATAACATATCTACCTCTTTTTAATATTATATATCTATGCACTAGCCTAAAACAGGGATCACGAACCTATGGCACGCGTGCCATCGAATCCTCGAACGTATAGCATGCGACACAATATTTTGGGCACGTCCCTGGTCACACAATTTTGTAATTATGTACTACGAAAAAAGTGTGAAATAGGTATTATATGACAAACCTAGCATAATAAGTTATTTGTCATCTATTTTGCAACATCAGAAATTACACTAATTTTACTTTAATTTAAATTACAAAATTATCCTATTTTCACAGTCTTTTAGGGTGTAAAATTTGAGCAGATTTAACCTATTAAATAGTTTAACCTATTAAATAGTTGACGGCGAATGCTCGGAAACTCAGTCAGTTGATGCTGGTGTCCCTCAGGGCTGTGTGCTATCGCCTACCCTATTCATACTGCATATCAATGACATGTTACAGACCAACGGCATTCATTGCTATGCGGATGATAGTACAGGTGATGCTGTATATACCGGCTCCCCTAATATTTCTCGGCTAAATGTCATCGAGAGTCGAAACGAACTTGTGTTAAAAATAGAGAATTCATTGGAGAAAGTCTCTGAATGGGGTAGACGTAACTTAGTCCCATTTAACCCCGCCAAGACACAAGTCTGCGCGTTCACCGCTAAAAAGTCACCTATGGTCGTACATCCTCGTTTTGAGGGCACATCTTTAACCATCTCCCCTAGCATTGAAATACTTGGCGTTAGCATATCGAGCGAAGTCCAATTCCGATATCATCTAGAGGGTAAGGCCAAGTTAGCCTCGAAGAAGCTTGGTGTTCTCAGCAGAGCGAGACAGTACTTCGGTCCGGACCAACGCCTACAACTCTACAAGGCGCAGGTTCGGCCTCATATGGAATATTGTTCTCATCTCTGGGCAGGAGCACCAAAATACCAACTGCTCCCTCTGGATCGTATCCAACGAAGGGCCGCTCGAATTGTCGACTGTCATAGTGTTTCAAACAGCTTGGACCCCTTGGAATTACGCCGAGATGTAGCTTCACTCTGCATCCTCTATCGGTTGTATCACGGGGAGTGCTCTGAGGAATTGTTCAGAATCATACCACCTGCAACTTTTCGCCATCGTCCCACGCGAAAAATATTCCATCCTCATCACCTTGATGAGTGGCAGTCTTCCACCGTGCGTTTCTCTCGTAACTTTCTGCCGCGCACTGTAAAACTCTGGAACGAACTGTCACCAGCAGTATTTCCGGACCTATACGACCTACAAACCTTCAAGAAGAGAGCGTATTCCCTCTTAAAAGGCCGGCAACGCACCTGCAGCTCTTCTGATGTTGCGAGTGACCATGGGCGACGGTAGTTGCTTTCCATCAGGTGACCCGTTTGCTCGTTTGCCCCCTTATTTTATAAAAAAAAAAGGAAAAAAAATTTGCTTGCTCGCTTCGCTCGCTCGCGTTTAACATAAAGAACATATTATATTATTTAGTAGCGATGTTCTGTTTTAGCCGGTTCATTTTATGATATTTTTCCGAAGTTCACCGTTATTCAGTGTTTAAGTTTAACGATTGAATAGATTTTAACCTATACAATGGGAAAAAATTATGCTCGCTCGCTTCGCTCACTCGTGTTTGGCTTATACAGCAAGGGCGGATCCAGCTTTGGCGCCAGGAGGGGGTCACATCATGGGCGTAGCCAGGTTTTAGTTTCGGGGGGGGGGGGGGGGTTCATGAAAATAAAACGACTACAAGTACATTAAATAATCAGGACCGTCTTTAACCTATTAGAGGCCCTGGGCACATTAGATTTTTTTTTCATTACCTGTTTAAACTTTAAACCTGAAAGACTGTGTATTTCGGAAAAATACAAATATCTTTAGTCTAAAACTAAACGTCAGTACAAAATTTAATAATACGTTCTTTACCAAGCGCCAAAAACGAGCGAGTGAAGCGAGCGAGCAAATTTTCCTATTTTACAGGTTCAAACGTTCAACTCTGTTCAAACGTTAAACTAAAATATAAACATCGGAAAAATACCATAAAATGAACCGGCTTAAACAGAACATCGGTAATAAATAATGTAATGGCCTTTATGTTAACCGCGAGCCAGCGAAGCGAGCGAGCAAATTTTTTTCCTATTTAATAGGTTAAATCTGTTCAAACTTTAACCCCTAAAATACTGTGGAAATAGGATCATACATTAGAATAATTGGCGCCCATTTTTTTTTTTCGTTTTTACCTGTTTATGCTTTAAAACACAGTATTTCAGGGTTTCCCCTTAAACACTGAATAACGATGAACTTCGGAAAATATCATAAAATGAACCGGCTAAAACGGAACATCGCTACTTACTAATATAATATTATGTTCTTTATGTTAAACGCGAGCGAGCGAAGCGAGCGAGCAAAATTTTTTCCTATTTAATAGGTTAAATTTGCTCAAATTTTAAACCCTCAAAGACTGTTACCCTGAAAAACTCTGTAATTAAAAAAATACAAATGTCAAAAGCCTAAAACTGAACGTCGGTACTAAATTTTATAGTAATATGTCTATATAAGCCAAACACGAGTGAGCGAAGCGAGCGAGCATAATTTTTTTCTCATTCTATAGGTTAAAATCTATTCAATCGTTAAACTTAAACACTGAATAACGGTGAACTTCGGAAAAATATCATAAAATCAACCGGCTAAAACAGAACATCGCTACTAAATAATATAATATGTTCTTTATGTTAAACGCGAGCGAGCGAAGCGAGTAAGCAAATTTTTTTCCTTATTTAATAGGTTAAATCTGCTCAAATTTTACACCCTAAACGACTGAAAATAGTATCATTTTGTAATTTAAATTAGAGTAAAATTCGTGTACCTAATTTCTGATGTTGTAAATTAGATGACAAATAACTTATTATGTTAGGTTTGTCATATAATACCAATTTACACTTTTTTCGTAGTATATTATTACAAAATTTTAGGTATAAATTAATAATTGACGTGCCCAAAATATTGTGTAGCATGCTATACGTTCGAGGATTCGATGGCACGCGTGCCATAGGGTCGCGATCCCTGTTTTAAGCTAGTGATTTTATTGTTTTTTCCTAAGTACAATATTCTTTCAGGGCTAAGATTTTAACAGGTTAAAGCGTAAAAACATTCGCTCGCTTTCTCAGTTTGAACGCATTTAACACAAATACATATAGCTACGCCCATGAGTCACATAGTCGTGGTCAAGTCAAGAACTTATAATTTAATTTTGATAACATAAAATATAATAATTAGGTACATTGATTGGAATGTGTTAAATTTAATGAATTTTAATTTATTGTGATCTGTTTAAATAATTTTAAAAAAATCATAAAGGTATATTTAGGTAGGTAATTGTCATTTTAATTAATTTCTGACTGATGATGATATTATTATTGAATCGCGGTAGACGCTGTACAAGTAAAATGTACTTATTTTATGGATGTACGTAAGTACTGTACATAACAATATTTATTATTTATTGTACACTTGAAAAACTTAACTTAATAACTTGTACATACACGTACATATTGCCATCTTCTCTTGAAGACATCCAGAGAAGCACTATCACGCACGGAATGAGGCAGCCTATTTATATTCCATAACCATGGTGAATGATTTGTCATAAAATCTAGAGGTATATCGAGGGGTATAACGCGTTTCAAATGAGAATAGGAACGTCAATGACATTTTTCTGTCATATATCACTTGAAAAGTACGATTTTCAGAAAAACTCATGTGCATATAAATATTAATAGTCTTGCATCGAATCAAAATAAAAACGTTAAATAGTAATCAATTATCTAAACATAAAACTATCATAACCCTTAACTGTAGTGGTGAAAAATAGTCACACTTATATAGTCGTGGGTCCACGGGACCCGCCTATTTTTGATTTAAAATAAAATAAAAATGCATTTCCGTTTTAAGTTTTTATTTTTATTCAACTTTACATTTAAAAATTAACAAACGTTAATGTTAAACAAAATCAACAATATAAACTATTATTCTTATCTACAATGACACTTCTTTAAATCAGTCGTTATTTACTTATAAAATATCATATAAAATTTAAAAACGCAATAAAAAAATAACTGCAACTCGTTTCATGTACAAAAAATAATACTTTTAAAAAGAGTTAAAACAAAAACAAAAAAACTTCTTCCAAAAAATTTTTGACATTGTAAACTGATGATCAAGTTATAAGCATGAATTGCATACCGTTTTCCCGTAAAAACATCCGGTAGAACTGGTCTGTATATCCACTTCTTTATCTTGGTAAGTGTCTTCACTTTCAGACAATTCAGAGTTTGAGTCATGATCACTCGTCATTTTCTGAGTGGTGGAGGTGAGAGCACTATTTCGAGATGTCGGTGAATTTCTACCGATTTCATCTTCATCACTGTCTGGTTCGTTTAACCAGTGCTCTATTATATCAACTCTATCTGCAGAACTATTTATTTGGTTTGCCATCACAAATAAATAAAAAATAAATTAAATTAATAATGAACAAAAACTAAAAGAAAGTTACGCAACTATAGTGGTGGGTCCGTGGGACCCACATGCACACCAATACTCACCTTTGTAGTAGCGAGCGAAGCACGTCCGTCCTCTCAACGCGCTCTGGCGTACTTTCGGAAGGTACCTAGGAGCGGGAGGCGCTGAGGCACACGCTTTGTTTTTTACACGCGTTCAAAGATTAAACATGGGTCCACTGGACCCACGACTACAGTTAAGGGATAACAGTCTAAATTCGAAACAATATGGCGCCGACTCTCATTTGAATCGCACTATATGACGCAAAACTCCGCAAAAGTCAATGGGTACGTTTTTAATAACGTGGAGAAATGCCAGTCCGGTTAGGCGATCTTCAACCATTGAAGATCTTACTTCCACGATTTAAATTTTAAATTTTCGATGCGTTCGTTCCCAAACGTTTGCCATCATACAAAGTTATTATATTATATTAAATTAATTAAATATTGAAGGTACCTAGTTACAAAAAATCTGTATGGTGACAAAATATATAAATAAAATCATTATGTTCAATTAAATTAGTTATCCACCTAAGTCCTGGAACCAGCTCAGGGGGGGGTCATGACCCCCATGACCCCCCCCCTGGATCCGCCCTTGTTATACAGACATATTACTATAAAATTTAGTACCGACGTTCAGTTTTAGGCTTTTGATATTTGTATTTTTCGAATTACAGAGTTTTTCAGGCTTACAGTCTTTGAGGGTTTAAAATTTGAGCAGATTTAACCTATTAAGTAGGAAAAAAATTTTGCTCGCTCGTGTTTAACGTAAAGGACATATTATATTATTAAGTAGCGATCTTCTATTTCAGCCGGTTCATTTTATGATATTTTTCCGAAGTTCACCGTTATTCAGTGTTTAAGGGGAAACCCTGAAAGACTGTGCTTTAAAGCATAAACAGGTAAAAACGAAAAAAAAATTAGCGCCCATTATTCTAATGTATATTATAAAATGATCCCTATTTCCACAGTATTTTAGGGTTTAAAGTTTGAACAGATTTAACCTATTAAATAGAAAAAAAATTTGCTCGCTCGCTTCGCTCGCTCGCGATTATCATAAAGGCTATTACATTATTTATTACCGATGTTCTGTTTTAGCCGGTTGATTTTATGGTATTTTTCCGAAGTTTATATTTTAGTTTAACGTTTGAACAGAGTTGAACGTTTGAACCTGTAAAATAAGAAAATTTGCTCGCTCGCTTCGCTCGCTCGTTTTTGGCTTAAAGAACGTATTATAAAATTTTGTATTTTTCCGAAATACAGTATTTCAGGGTTTATAGTTTAAACAGGTAACCAAAAAAAAATACTAATGTGCCTAGGGCCTCTAATAGGATAAAGACGGCCCCGATTATTTAATGTAATAATTGTACGTAGTCGTTTTATTTTATTTTCTTAGTATTTCTTTTGTATCATATTTGATATAATAAAAAGGTATAAATATAGTAAGGTAAAAATAAAGTTCAGGTTTATATTATGTGTGCATGTATGAAGTACACATTAAGATGAAGGGTACACATACTAAAGTATTTTGAGTAAGCTAAAAAAATAAAACAACAATAATGTTAATTTTGATATTACTTTAAATATAATATTTAAAATACAATAGTGACATTTCTAAAGATTAAGTAGAAAACGCACATATTTTATTAAGAAGTCTTTAAAGGTAAAGCCCTTCTGGAGTGCCTTCTTTCTTCCGATACAAAACACTCTCCTTAGACTTCTTGAAGTCTTCGTTAGTGACTTTCATACGCCGCTCTCTCAGCGCCATGAGACCAGCTTCAGTACATATAGCCTGCAATATAAATATATTACATATATATTTCACCATTTACATTAGTTTGAAATAATTACTTTACTAAATTTGGTCTTTCATGGTTTTTATTGACCACAAATTATTCTTTTCAATACAAAAATAATACATAATTATATTCAAAAAGTGTGATATTAAATAAGACCAATAAAAAAAAACATTACGGTACCTTGATGTCGGCACCAGAGAGGTCGTCTTTAGACATTATCAGTTCTGAAAGGTTCACATCATCTGCCAACGTCATCCTGGATGTGTGAATAGTGAAAATCCTCCTCTTAGTCTTTTCATCGGGCAACGGGAACTCAATTTTTCTATCAATACGACCAGGACGAATTAGGGCAGGATCCAAAGTTTCTATTCGGTTAGTTGCCATAATAACCTATGAATAAAATTATATCAAATAAATTTAATCTCCCAAGTTTTTTTGTATTAGAAA